>CM077095.1:159915956-160324380 GCA_039513925.1 Platanthera zijinensis
TGGTAAGCTCAACCCTAGCTGGGAAGGGCCTTATATAGTAGAGAAGGCTCTGGTTAACGGAGGCTACTATCTCCAGGATGCGGAGGGAAGGACCTTGAGTCACACCTGGAATGGTGATGACCTGAAGCGCTTCTACCCGTAAGAGGGAAAGAAGGATTATAATGTTGTAAACAACCTTTGCATTTTCAATAAGTTTATTCCAGAATGTTTACTATCTCTGAGTATGCAATCTTTATGTTTTTTGTTTTAACTGGCTATGACTCCTCATCTCAATGACGGAATAGGCCTGGTTGAAGGAATCTTCATCAACACCCCGAGCTCGGCTCGGCCCCAGGTATACCCGCTGCGCAGGCTCTCATCTAGCTGGCAGGTCCGAAGGCTCGCCTGTGGGGGAGAGGTTTGGTTATCTTCATCAACACCCCGAGCTCGGCTCGGCCCCAGGTAGACCCGCTGCGCAGGCTCTCATCTAGCTGGCAGGTCCGAAGGCTCGCCTGTGGGGGAGAGGTTTGGTTATCTTCATCAACACCCCGAGCTCGGCTCGGCCCCAGGTAGACCCGCTGCGCAGGCTCTCATCTAGCTGGCAGGTCCGAAGGCTTGCCTGTGGGGGAGAGGTTTGGTTATCTTCATCAACACCCCGAGCTCGGCTCGGCCCCAGGTAGACCCGCTGCGCAGGCTCTCATCTAGCTGGCAGGTCCGAAGGCTCGCCTGTGGGGGAGAGGTTTGGTTATCTTCATCAACACCCCGAGCTCGGCTCGGCCCCAGGTAGACCCGCTGCGCAGGCTCTCATCTAGCTGGCAGGTCCGAAGGCTCGCCTGTGGGGGAGAGGTTTTGTTATCTTCATCAACACCCCGAGCTCGGCTCGGCCCCAGGTAGACCCGCTGCGCAGGCTCTCATCTAGCTGGCAGGTCCGAAGGCTCGCCTGTGGGGGAGAGGTTTGGTTATCTTCATCAACACCCCGAGCTCGGCTCGGCCCCAGGTAGACCCGCTGCGCAGGCTCTCATCTAGCTGGCAGGTCCGAAGGCTCGCCTGTGGGGGAGAGGTTTGGTTATCTTCATCAACACCCCGAGCTCGGCTCGGCCCCAGGTAGACCCGCTGCGCAGGCTCTCATCTAGCTGGCAGGTCCGAAGGCTCGCCTGTGGGGGAGAGGTTTGGTTATCTTCATCAACACCCCGAGCTCGGCTCGGCCCCAGGTAGACCCGCTGCGCAGGCTCTCATCTAGCTGGCAGGTCCGAAGGCTCGCCTGTGGGGGAGAGGTTTGGTTATCTTCATCAACACCCCGAGCTCGGCTCGGCCCCAGGTAGACCCGCTGCGCAGGCTCTCATCTAGCTGGCAGGTCCGAAGGCTCGCCTGTGGGGGAGAGGTTTGGTTATCTTCATCAACACCCAGAGCTCGGCTCGGCCCCAGGTAGACCCGCTGCGCAGGCTCTCATCAAGCTGGCAGGTCCGAAGGCTCGCCTGTGGGGGAAAGGTTGGCTCTGGTGATATTTTGTTCTTAGCCACTTCTACGACACCCCGAGCTCGGCTCGGCCCCAGGTAGACCCGCTGCGCAGGCTCTCATCAAGCTGGCAGGTCTGAAGGCTCGCCTGTGGGGGAAAGGCTGGCTCTTGTGATACTTTGTTCTTAGCCGCTTCTACGACACCACGAGCTCGGCTCGAACCCCAGTAGACCCGCTGCGCAGGCTCTCATATAAGCTAGCAGGTCCGACGGCTCGCCGGTGGGGTGGGGGTTTAATTGGTTGGAAAAAATATGCGGGCAGGGCCCTGACCTAGACCGGAGGCAAGACCCCAAAGGCCCTGGCTCAGAGGTCTCAGCCAGTAAAGGCCTCGATTTGGAGGTCTCGGCCAGTAAGGGTCTCGGCTCAAAGGTCTCGACTCAAAGGTCTCGGCTCAAAGGTCTCGGCTCAAAGGTCTCGGCTCAAAGGTCTCGGCCAGTAAAGGCCTCGGTCAAAGGGGGGTTCTCGCAAAAGGAGGCTCCCAGCGGACCTGAGCAGGACAACTTAATTGACGACGCGAGGTTCCCGCCTAACGGATTTCTAAGAGGTTATCCTAAAGAGACTAAGGGTCTCGGCGGAAGCTCGCGCGGAAGCCATTCGGCAGAACAATATACTTTCAAGCACACACTGAAAATGAAAGATGAAACATTACTTTACATAAAATTAATTACAAAAAGTTGGAGCCTCTCGCTCATTACAAAAGAAACAAAAAGAAAGAAGAAGCTTAGGGGGACGCGCTGTAACTCCCACTGGTGCTCTCGCTTGAACCATCGCCAGAGCTCTCTTCAGATGTCTCGCCAGCGGCGGTAGAAGTCCTCGGGATGTCTGAGGGAGGCGAGTCCGGCGCGCCCGGAGGTTTGGGAACTGGATCATAGAGCCAAGGAAGAAGTTGACGAGCGTCGATGGTTGCGCCATCCTCCCGAAGCAGCTTGACGTCTCGCAGCGTCTCGAGCGTCAGCTTGACGGTTGCCTGAGCGTTGGCTTGCAGCAGCTTACCTTCGCCAGCTCTGCGCGAAGCTGTTCCCTCAAGAGGACGCTCTCGCAGCGCGCGTTGGCCAGCTCTGCGCGAAGCTCCTTGACTTGGGCAGAATCCTGTGAAAAAAGAGTTCAGTCTGGAAACATCGCACCATCGTAACTTTGAAAAACGAAAGCAAGGGTTCAGGAGGGTCTCGCTTACCTCAGTCGCGGGGCGTAGAGACAGCGCCAGTCGAGCATCCGCAAGCTCTTGCTGAGCTTTCGCGAGTTCTTCTCCCGCGGTGTGCGCTCGAGCCATCGCGTCCTCCCTCGCCTTGCGCATATCGGTGAAATTCTTGTCAAGGGTGATGCTTCGGCGCGCACATATATGCGCAAGCTCGAACCCGCGCAATAGAGCCCGGATGGCATCGAAGGCTATAAGGCGGGTGGACATTTGGTCAAACACGCTGGCATCCTCCCGGCTGTAAAGGCCGTATCCAAGCGAGAAGGCCTCGCCAGTCACATCTTCCCCCTCCGCCCAGCTGGGAAGGAGCGTCGTAACCTTGATTAGGTTCGACTCGGGGTCCCATTCCATCTGAGGCTTCCCCTCCGCGTCGATGTACTTCACGCCGAAGCCAAAGTTCCTGTGCCCTTTCGGCACCTCCCGGGGTGGAGCTCGGGCGGAGGTTTCGGCGGCAAGCACTTCTCCCCCAGCCTCGCTTGCGGCCGGTGGGTTCCCGGTGGAAGCTTCGGCGCGGCTCTTGGCGGCGGCATCCATCTCGCTGGCCCTCTGGAGGATCGCTTCGAAGGAGCTGCCTGCGGGAAGGGGTTGGACAGGCGAGACGGCCGGGGCCTTCCCCTTCTCGAGAGCAGAAGGTTTTGGCCTCTTCAGCGTTCGGAGAGGAGGAAGGGTGACCTTCCGCCTCTTGGCTGGTGGCGGCAAAGGGGGGGCTGGATCGTTTCGGCAAGCACTGGCGCTAGCTTCCGCGAGCGCAAGGGAGCCTCCCGCGGCCAGACCCTCGACGCTCCGGCCTTCAGCAAAGGGCTGGCGCAGAGGGACCTCCCGCTCTCCTGCAAAGTTAAAGCACTTCAGCGCAAGAAAATCTTTGATAAAAGAGGGAATCTGAGGCGAGACCGTACCTTTGCCCGAGTGAACGAGTAGGAGGGAGTCGACGTCCCGCCTGAGGTAGGGAACGTCGAACTCCTTGGTTCCGAAGAATTCCAGGATTGCGCTCTCGCGCGATCCCAGAGTAGGCGGTTTGTAGGCAGCGTCCTCGTACTGAACGGGCTGAAGCGGGACGTTGCCGAAGTCTCCGCTGACGTAGACGAATTTCTCGCCCCAATGATGGTGCTTATTGGCGAGACCGGTAACCTCGAGCAGTTGCCCGGAGAAGAAAACTACCCCCCCCCCCCCCCCTTGGCGCGGAAGTTGAATAGCTTCCGGAAGATGGGCAGACTAAACTCGATCCTCTCGGATCGCATATAGCATATGAATGTTATAAGTATCGCGACTGAGTTCGGGTTTAGCTGGGCGGGAACCACCCCATAATAACGAAGAGCTAGCCGAACCTCCGGCCAAAGGGGGAGGCGGAAGCCCACCTCGAAATGCTCGAGGGGGATGGCAAGCTCTCCCGCCTCCGGAGTATTCACCCTATCGTGATTCCCCAGGTTCCGCGCCGAGAAGCCGGCGGGAATATAGCGGTCAACGATCAGGTTATACTCGTCTAGGGTGAGCTTGCAGGAAGGGAAGAGGTGTTTTTGAAAAGCTTCCGCGCAGTGGGCGCGACCCTTGTTCTCGCCAGGCATGGTTGGTTTGTGAGTAAGAGCGAGAGCTGAAGAGGGGTCGAAGCGGAAGCAAGAACGCGAAAGCAAGGAGGGAAGGCTGAGGTTCCGGATCGAAGAAGTAAATGCGGTCGGTAGACTTCTCTATTTATAGGGAATCGTGATCATCATGAATTCATCCGACAGAGAGAGAAAGTGACAGCGGAGTACAGCTGTCAGAATCCGGGCTAACGGCGCCTCGATTTTCCCCCTCGGGATGGCAGCGGTCAACGGTCGTTTCGGGTTTCGACGCGACTATCTGGATTGGTGCAAGCCTCCTAGATTGGCGCAAGCCTCCTAGATTGACGCAAGCCTCCTAGATTGGCGCAAGCATCCTAGATTGGTGTAAGCGTCTTAATTAAAAAGCCTCGTAGAGCAATAAAAAAAAAAGAGACATGGGTAGAAGCGAGATCCTCGCTAGCGCAAGCTGGATAAAACTTAATTAACAATAATGTTTATTACAGATACATTGATAAAAGAGATACATTGAGATTCAAAGCGGGAGGGCTAATAGGGCTTCCAGCACCATCGTCCTCGTTCTCGCCGCCTAGTTCTTGGGGGCGCCAACGGGTTGAAGTAAGACGATAGGGTGGTACACCCAAGGTTGATCCGCCGGGCGTGATCCCGAATCTGCGAGATGCACCTCCCTGGCGAAGACTCGGCAGAAGGCCCTCCCGGGCAATCAGTCTCGCCCAAGAAGAAATCCCGCTCCAGAGCCTCCAGCCTTTGCTCCACGGATTCGCGGAATGCTTTTGCCGCGGCAGTATGGGCACGGTCTCGCCGGATAAGCTTGGCCAAAATGACCGAGATCTTCCTCCTTCTCCCCTTCGCGCTCCCAGCGCTGTTCAAGGTTTCTTCTACCTTGCCAGACGAGGGGAGGGGGGACTCTTCATCTTCTTCTTCTTCATCTTCTTCTTCTTCTTCTTCTCCTTCCTCGTTGACTCCCGACCGCAAGCCAGGATCACCTGCGAAAGAAACACACGAGAATTTTGGTCAAGGCATGACAATCAACAGTCCAGAAAAGTTTTCGCATACCTGCGGCTGGGCGAGAACCGTCAACCAAAGTTGGACGAGAAGGCCCGGCCCCTCCGTTGGTTCCATAAAGGAGGTGAAGAGGCTTGCCCAGCCCCGGGCGGAAGGGCTCGCGCACGATGATCCCGGCCTGGCCGGAAGCATGAGGGGAGTTGTCTTCTCTCAAGGGACGATCAGCATCCTTGAGAGTAGCGGAAGGTTCAGAAGCCTCCCCTCCCGCCTGCAGGATAGGATTGGCCACCGCAGGAGGCACTTCAACGGTTCTCGCTTCATCTTCCCGGGTGGTTAGACCCGGGTCGGCGGGAGTTGGCACTGCGAGAAGACGGTTCAGAAAAGAAAGGGTCGGGTTGAAATATTGACAAGGGAAAATGTACCTATCGTTCCGGTTTCGGCCGGAGGAATCCTCTCTGAGACCCGCGTTTGGTCCTTGGGTGAATGAGCGGGCAGGTTCGAAGAACTTGGCGGGATCTCGGCGCCATCGTTAGGAGCGGATTCCTGCGAAAGCTTACGTTAACTGTCGGATCCAGTGCACAATCAGTTCGATAGGAACGGTTGAAAGGCTTACCTTCTGCGGAGAAGGATCCCCCGCAGGATTGGGAGTGGGGGAAAGAGGATCCCTGTTCTCGCGAGAAAGGTCCCGCCGGACCACCTTCGCCCTTTTCTTTTCCTTCTTCTTCGGCTCGGAAGGCCCGGCGGTTGAAGTCTTTCTCGCTAACCATGGAGCCACCGCCGCACAGTTAGCCAAGGCCCGCGCTTGGGCAGCGGCTAACCGGTCTTGGAGGTCTTGCGGAAGCGGTTTGGCAGCACGTTTGGGATGCATGGTAAGCTCGCGCAAAATCCCTGAGGCGAGAGCTCAGCTGGAAAGCCGTACTTCAAGGGCAGGGCGTATGGACGCCTATCAGTGCATATTTATAGCCGCAGTGGGGCCCCCCAGAAGATTCCCTCGGTAGGCGGGCACGTGTCCAGCGAATATTTCGGGGGTTGGACTTGTCTTGTCGAGCGCAGGGCTAACTCGAAAAGAGCGGGGATTGTGTACAACCCCATATTCGCTGGGTGGGACCCGGAGACACCACTGAGGAATTGGGCTAGCCTCAGGTTAGCCTTGGGTTAACCCTAAGGCATACTTGTGAAGTTCTCGTCCGTAGGAGCTCCCGCCAAGGGCAGGGAAAAGATGGAGAGATCGTCGACCAACCAAAGCAGATATTCGAGCTCTCGGCAGGAGAGATCGTCGACCGACCAAGGCAGATAGTCGAGCTCTCGGCAGGAGAGATCGTCGACCAACCAAAGCAGATATTCGAGCTCTCGGCAGGAGAGATCGTCGACCGACCAAGGCAGATAGTCGAGCTCTCGGCAGGAGAGATCGTCGACCAACCAAAGCAGATATTCGAGTTCTCGGCAGGAGAGATCGTCGACCGACCAAGGCAGATAGTCGAGCTCTCGGCAGGAGAGATCGTCGACCAACCAAAGCAGATATTCGAGCTCTCGGCAGGAGAGATCGTCGACCAACCAAAGCAGATATTCGAGCTCTCGGTAGGAGAGATCGACGACCGCGGAAGCTTCCGCCTTAGGGAAAGCTCCCGCCCAGGGCAGGCGAGAAGGCCCTAAGTAAGCCTTCAGTCGCGATAGTTTCAAGACCGTGAAGGGCGCGAACCTCCCTGGCAAGGGGTCTCGCCACGGTTGGCCCAGTTGGGGGTCCAGCGAGAGCCTTCGCGGCCAGGGTTCTCGCCAAGTGGGCCCACGTGGTAGGGCCCGACGCTCGTAAAGGGGATTATTTTATTATTATCCCGAGGTAAAATTATCCAAATGCCCTTGGAATGACAGCGGGATTTGGCTATTGGCAGACCCCTTAGGGGTATTTCAGTATTTTCAGGTCAAAGGAAGACTATAAAAAGACCCATAGGGGCTCTTTGGAAGGCGGGCTTTTCATTATTCTCCAACCCTAGTGCCTTCTGAGGAGCTCCCAGCCCAGCATTTGGCTTTGGAGGGGAAGCTCTCAGAGATCTTCCGGGTGTGTGGTGGGACCTCCCAGCTGAGGCTTTGGGTCAGTCTTTTGACCTTAGCAGCCAGTCAAGGGTCGAGGTAAGAGAGAAGTAGGCGTCGGCTGCACTTTGGTTTGTGAACATTCGTTGGGGTCATTTTTGGCTTCAACATAAATGATGCGCTGATATCATTTTGTTTTGCTCAAATTAGTCCCACATCGTGGGTAGTAAAGGAAATTTGAAATATATATTATGAAATCCTTTGATTACTTAATGGGCAGTGATGGAGGTTTAGCATGGGCCCCAATTTGCATAATTGATTGTGTGCATCTTAACTGGATTGGATGATCCAGATTGGTTTGGTGGTAGGCCCGCTATTACACCGCGGGATCCAAGCTTGGCCATGAAATTGACTTATATAATAATTCAATTTTTTTATAATTATGGAGGTAAAATAGTAATTTCACTTTGTAGGGTAGGAGCCCTATAAAATTTGTAGGTTTAGGATACCCTCAACTTAGGTTTAGGAGGCCTAGGAAAAAGAATTGGACGATCCTGATTCATTTCAATGATCAAACGGTAGAAATCTTCTGATATAATCAGATCGGACGGTTCAGATTTATCTGGCGGGCTTCGGGTGTTATGTCGCGGCTGAAAATATACATCTTTGTATGTAGTAAAGATATACATATATTTATATTTAAAATATGTTATATATATTTTATATATTTATATGTATAAATAAATAAATATAATAAATAAAATTAAAATGTTTATTATATTATATTATTTTTTAACCCATTTTTTGAAATTTAATTGCATAACTAAAATATAATAAATATTATATAGTTTAAAAAAATATATTACATTTGAAAATAATGCTAAAATTCTGGAAGGTCATGATCGGGTTCGCAACGACTTCCGCGTGCACTTTCCCCGTGTTGTTCTCCCTCATACCCGGGAACTCCTTAGTCGCTTCCTCCATACTGACTTCCTCCGTGCTGGTGTCCTCTGGATCAAGCTCCACCATATTGATCTCCTCCATATAGGCTTCCGTCGTACTGACTTCCTCCAGAATGTGAGGCCCTCCAAAATGAGCCCCTCTAAATTGAGGTCCTCCAAAGCGAGGCCCTCCAAATTGAGGCCCTCCAAATATAGGTCTTCATGTGGGACTCCTACATAGTGACTTCCTCCATACTGGCTTTCTCTATGCTGGGCTCCGATGTACTGGCTTCCTCCATACTAGCTTTCTCTATGCTGGGCTTCGTTTTACTGGCTTCCTCCGTATCGGCTTGCTCCACATTGGGTTCCTTCGAGTGATGCTAATTCTGTAAATAAGGATTGTTTTATGTTTTTATTCATAATTTCTTGTTTTTTTTTGTCGAAAATATTGTCGCTCCGGAGTTCCTTTTATGTTATCCAAGTCTATCATCATAATATCATGATCTTGTTTAGCACTCTGAAGCTCTAATTTTTTCTTTTCATTTTCGACCTTTAACTTCATCAGTTCATTCATAGAAGACCTATCCTTCGCTCGTTCTTCTTGACCTCTTTTCAAAATCTGTAAGATTTCTTCATTTGTTTTAGTTTTTGTTTCCATACCACCACTTTTACCACTAACCTGTCTCCTCCTTTCTTTTTCTTTCATTCTCTCAGTAGGCCGTGTATTTGAAATTGAGTTTGGAGATTTTTCAACACCAGTACTATTAGGGTTCATTTCGTTACTGTCTGTGTTTAGGTCTATGCGTCTCCGTTGTGTGGGAGAGTTAGAATCAAGCTCTTGCGACATGTCATCACGCTGAGAGGTCTTACCAGCTGCAGCCCCGGAATGATCGATCCACTTTTCAGTATTTTTCAAAATTGACCAAACATGATCAAACAAGAAACCTCTTCTCTCGTTGGGATCTTCGCCGTACAAAATTTTTGCTTGATTTAGCTACAAAAAATAACAATTACAATAACAAATAATTTCATCGATCTAATATTTCAAATGTAAATATATACTTATAATATCCAGTTCAGATGCACCGCTCGGATTTCTTTGCTCAATCTGTCGAATGCATCCTCTAAATTTGCTAGTCTTGCTTGCTAATAATGACCAGCGATATGAGAGAGATTTTGGGGTTCTCTGTCCTGAGCAAGTACTTGGTCTCGTGTTGTGGAATACAACAGAGATTCTTTCCCACATCTTCTGTTCCTTTTGATTGCTACACATAACTGGGTCTTCAGATACCTCAAGCCTTGCGCAGCATAATGCTTGACCTTCTTTCACTGAGAACGTTGTTCCTCGACTGGAAGTCGTGTCTAGCACAACGTTGTTCCTCGAATGAAAGCGTTGAAGATAGAGTGATGGGTACTTATACAAGTCTTGAAACATGAATCCAATGCTAGAGAAGTGTTGATTATATAGGATTTTTTTAGATCATGCATTGGCATTGGATTCTCTTGTCACTTCATCATAAACATTGGATTCCTTCTCCAACATTGGATTCTTTTTCCAACATTGGATTCCTTCTCCAACATTGGATTCCTTCTCCAACATTGGATTCTTTTTCCAACATAGGGTTCCTTCTCCAACAGATCGATGACTTGGCATTGGATTCGCTGAACATGACGAACCGTCGAGCTGAGCCCGACGAATCGTCGGGCTCAGCCCGACGAACCGTCGCGCTGAGCCCGACGAACTGTCGCGCTGAGCCCGACGAACCGTCGCGCTGAGCCCGACGAACCGTCGTGCTCAGGCCGACGAATCATCGGGCTCAGGCCGACGAATCGTCGGGCTGAGCCCCACGAATCGTCGGGCTGAGCCCCACGATCGTCGGGCTGAGCTCAGCCCGACGATTCGTGGGGCTCAGCCCGACGATTCGTCGTCCCGAGCCCGACGATTCGTCGGGCTCAGCGCGACGATTCATCGGGCTGAGCCCGACGATTCGTCGGGCTCAGCTCGACGGTTCGTCGTGTTCAGCGAATCCAATGCCAAGTCATCGATCTGTTGGAGAAGAAACCCTATGTTGGAAAAAGAATCCAATGTTGGAGAAGGAATCCAATGTTGGAGAAGGAATCCAATGTTGGAAAAAGAATCCAATGTTGGAGAAGGAATCCAATGTTTATGATGAAGTGATAAGAGAATCCAATGCCAATGCATGATCTAAAAAAATCCTATATAATCATCATTTCTCTTCACATCATCAAACTAAGTAACTATTTTCCCCTCATACAAGTAATGAACTCCGGTGCAGGATCATCTCATTTATGATCTTCATCGTCTTCAGATGATGAATTTTTTTATCAACAAATACAGCGGTGGGAAGAAGACACTGCTGAATGGGAGCAAGAAGATGAAATTTTGGCGTGCGCTTACTACTCCAACTTATGTGAAAGTCATGAAAATGAACTTCCGAGACGCCGAGGTTCAATTCCCGGTCACGTGGTAATCAACCGGGGCAGGATTGAAGGTGATACTAGATTGTGGAATGACTACTTCTCCGAGCATCCCACATATGGGGAAACATATTTTCGAAGAAGATTTCGCATGAAAACGAATTTATTCCTTCGTATTGTTGCCGCGGTGCAGGAGCACGATAATTTTTTCGTGCAAAAGAAGGATGGGGTTGGTAAGCTTGGAATGTCCACCTTACAGAAAATAACATCAGCATTCCGTGTGTTGGCTTATGGAACAGCAGCTGATAGTTGCGATGAATATATTTGAATCGGTGAGTCAACCGTGATTTAATGTTTGAAAAGATTTTGTAAAACAATTGTACAAGTGCACAAAGAAGAATATTTGAGATATCTCAATGTCATTGATGTTGCTAGATTATTACAGAAAGGTGAAGAACAAGGATTTCCAGGGATGTTGGGAAGTCTAGATTGCATGCATTGGCAATGGAAGAACTGACCAACAGCATGGGCAGGCCAATATTCAGGACGCCATGGTGGGCCAACAATAATACTCGAAGCAGTAGCATCTTATGACTTATGGATCTGGCACGCATATTTTGGTTTACCAGGCTCGAACAATGATATTAACGTCCTACAATCGTCTCCTTTGTTTTCCAACTTAGCACAAGGTATTACGCCTCCTACGCATTATCAAATTTTGGGAAAAAATTATGATGTTGGTTATTACTTAGCCGACGGAATATACCTGAAGTGGTCAACACTAGTTCAAACTATTTCTCATTCACAAGACAAAAAAAACAATATTTCGCAATGATGCAAGAAGCATGCCGAAAAGATGTAGAGCGGGCATTTGGTGCTCTTCAATCAAGATTTGCGATAATTAAGGGGCCGACCCGTTTTTGGGATAAGAGCGTTTTACACGATATCATGACTGCTTGTGTTATAATGCATAACAAGATCGTCGAAGACGAGCGAGATGAAAATGAATATGTCGTTATTCCTACTTCAGCACCAACGCAGAATGTTGAAGACTTGAACACAGGCGAAGTCAAACGATTTCATCAGTTCCTAAATCGACATAAAAAAATCAAGGACAGAGATGCACATTTTGCACTTCGAGATGCACTAGTTGAACATTTGTGGGAACGACATGGGAATGAAGCTATGTAATTTTGAATGTATTTTTTTTGTTTCTACGAGTTTATTCAGTAAATGGATTTATATTATTTGTATGACAAATAATAATTAAAAAAGTATTCAATATTAGTCTCGTTTTGTAGGTCTCGAAAAAATAATTTTATTGATATATTATATGTCATCATTGAAAAATTATTGTGACGGCTACGAAGATTTATAGATTATATAAGGAATTAATAAAACTAACAATTAAATAATTAAATTTTTTAAAAAATAATAAAAAACTAAATGCCGGGCACGACATTTCCTCTCCCCTCCTCTATATTTAGAGGAGGAGAGAGAAGATCTCCATAAATGGAGAGGTAATTGTCGAATGATTGGAGGCATTTTTTCGGCAAAAATGCAGTTTCTGCATTTTTGCAGATCGGTTGGTGATGCTCTTAGGCCAGTTTGAGAGAAGAGTGTGGGAGGTAGCGGCGGTAGAAAAAGCTGTTTTGGATATGCATTATTAAGAAAATTCGTGAAATTATTTCAAAATTTGTATTTAGATTATTGTTTGAAACAATAGTGCATTTAGCGGACACAATAAAAAAAAGTCAATATTAAATCCACTATAGTACAAAGTCATGCAAAAATCATAAGTATATTATCATAATTGTTAACAATGAGTTCTCTTTTTTTTTTTTTTTGAAAATGATTGATAACAATATCATTATTAACTCTCAAAAATGTTTCTCGCTAAATAAAAATAACCATACAATCAGAGGTAGGGGAGAAAACTTGATAAATGTTGGTGTGCTCCGCTACGCGCGCGCCCCTTTCGCCGTTGTGAGCAACCAGCGTCCGACATACTCAACAATCAACACCCGCGAGACAACCACGAGCTCTCATCGCTCCAGCATCTGAACATCTACAGAAATTTGTCCAATCTCCAGAGCATGCACCTTCTCTGCCGCGAGCAAAAAACAAATATTCAGTTTCGTGATGGGTGACACCCTCCGAACATCTCTCACTCTCTCTTTCCTCCCTAGTTGTAACGAGGAGCGGCATGGCGCCCTCGCATTCTTTAAAAGCCCTATAAAACATCACCGAATAGTAGAAGTTTGGTCGTTACCGAACCGTCTTCATGGTTTTTCACCCTATTCATGAATTTTTCACATTAAAAAATCTCATTGTCATCTTTCTTTTCTCTATAACTGTTTGCGCGCTCGACTGCTCTTCGGGCAAAGACGTTTCAATTAATCCGGCCTACCCAAAACCTCAAGCGGCCCGGAACAATGATAGTAAATTATGAAGTCCAAATATTAATAATAATTATCAAATAAATAAAAATAAAATAAAGTTTGCCAGAGATACACTAAATAGATCGCATTCTCGTGTCTGTGTCGCAAACAAACCTAACCTGGAAAAAGGAATTACAATAAATTAGATAAATATAATGTAAATTTAATAATTATTATGCTCAACTATATAGTTAAATTATACTCCGAGTACTTGGTACTTTAGAATTGGTCTGCAATGAATTCTATCAAAGTAACATTGCAGCTGCACGTTCCGCTCATGTGTAACTGTCTCTATGCTCAGATTTGCAACTTTGGCAGTTCGTAAATTTCTAGCCCTATGTTTGTACATCTCCGAAAACACGAAGTTTGCATCATCATCACATGTTGTAAATTTTAGATCTATCCTCGATAATTGACTTCTGATGTAATTATGGAGGATCATTGTAGCCACCACAATTAAACATTTGTCTTGAGAATGAATAATGTGGCATATTCCTAAGGATGGACCACTTATTTTCCATACGTCAAAGGATCATTCAGTAACACTACGAAGTGAGGAGCGCGCATTGTTAGAGATCTCATGATTGCCATCAACAGGGTGTTTGTTTCAAGCAAAGTCTGATAAGTGGTATCTTGTTTCTGGAAATGATTTCAAAAGACCAATTTATAATAGATATTTGACATCAACTAGATAATATTTTCCTGTTATAAAACGATCAATTAAAATAAAGATTTACATAATATTTATTCATGATACGTGCTTAGCAATTACCTAGAGGCGCATATGAAAGTTTACATCTTGTATCTCACACAACACGGAGATAAAATGAGGTTATCATGAGCTGAACTCTCCCACCAAGACACAACGTATGCAAAGCACATATTAAAATTGCATACTGTCATTACATTTTGAGTTGGTAATCTATGTTGGCTAATGTATGTCACTTAGTTATGTACAGACATGTACGCATCTGCATGTGCCTCATCAATTGCTCAAATGCAATCTTTGACGTACATGTATCTTTCATCATTTTTAATGTGAGGTTGTTGAAAGGTAGGGCCCGCCTAAATAAAGTCCACTAGAACGGTGGGCCCCAATACGGGGCAAGTCAGCACACTTGGGTATGAGGAGTAGTATTAACACCTTGATAAAAGAGGTCGAGGTTCTATCACCCAACCTCAACAACCTTCCCAGAGACTTGATTAAAGTCCCCTTTGAGAAATATGGTTGGGGGAATCAGACTGCAGTCTAGCTGGTGGACTTGCCCTATACCAGGACCCGTGGTTCTAGTGGACTTTACCCGGGCGAGTCACCCCTTTAACCAGAGGTAATACCTCCTAATTATGGATCAATAGGAGGTATGATATCCATTAAGGCTCCGTTTGGGGGGACTTATTTTCACCGGTCAAGCGGTTACGACCGCATGAATCGGACCTTAATTAAAGGTCCGATTCATGCGGTCGTAACCGCTTGACCGGTGAAAATAAGTCCCCTCAAACGGAGCCTAAAATTTAAAAATATGTTAGTGCAAGAAGCCCTTTCATAAAATATCCACTACCTTTACTAACATAATTTTACACCGGCTTCGCCCGGATGCCATGCCTCTCTCAAACGGACTCTTAATTTATTTATTTTTCCCTGCATCTCTCAAACGGACCTTGAAAATGAACACAAATTAGAAATATTATAAAAATTTCAATTTGCATGTTCTGCAATCTCTTTGCTTGTTTTTACGGGACTCCACCCGGATTCGGGGAAGGTAAAGTGCACTCGCTGTACTTTACGGTAAAATGAGGGCATCCAACGTCTCGCGTGGATGCTCACACACATCTCAAAGCAAGTACTTGGGGTGTGCGGGCATCCAACGCGAGCCGTTGGATGCCCGCACTTTATCGTAAAGTGCAGGGGTGCATGGGCATGGAAATTTTGGGGGGTAGACCATCACCACGGGCTCACCTGAAAAAATTGAACCTTTTGTGCGCCCGCTCCGGACCAAATAATTTCCAAGAGGTATGTCTCTGCTTTGCGTAGCTACCTAGTACAAATATCACACCACCTGCAAGGCTGCAATACACGCATGGGAGTGCGGTGACGATCGTGAATGCGGTGGTAAAGAAAATGCAAGTAGCGTTTGGATAGCCACGACATGGACGAAATTTTCTCAAAACTATGTTTTGGGACAAAACGTCCCCAAAGTTATCGCGATGAGGCCACATTAGATGTTATGAATGCACTCAATCCAAAAAAAAAAACAGAATGCTGGTAAATCATCACGTTCGCTACACAGATCGCTTGAACACAGCATCCGTCTCAAACAGAGCCCAGGTCACACCACTTATCCCGTTCCGTCGGCACGTTAAGTCATGCGCTCGCCCACATCACCTTAACTAACATTACCCTCCAACTATCAAGTTGATATTATAACTCACCTCTCTCATTTATATGAGATCAACAAAAACTGCCTCCTTGACAGTCTTCTCTTGTATAGTGTGCCATCAGGTTCTAAATCACTGTGCTTTTACAGTTATTCTGTGCATGAAATATGTGGTCGCTGGTGTTTGCTTTCACATGAAGGCCCTGTTTGGAGTAGCTGTGGAGTTTTTAGTGGTGATGGTGTAACAATGTGGTACTAAACACAATGGCGGGGATTTACCTATATTTGGAATTTCATACTTCATAGGCATTTTTTTTTGCTTAAATTCTAATTTTTAAGATTTGAGTATTCACGACTATATTAAACTTGATGGCGCAGTTTTCCAAAAATAGCACTCGTGATCGCACCAAACCAGATGCTGCAGTGATTTTCATAACAAAGTTCACAACTGCTCTCCTAAACAGGACTGAAATAACTAAGATTAAGAACCGAGTTAAGCCATTATTAGAACACTAGGGGTCCGTTTGGTGCTCCTAAACATAAGAACAGTCGCACGCCCGACCTCACTTAAGGAACTTCATCCTTTTTATGTTCAAAATTAATTTTTTTTCTTGGCGGAGGTCATATTTCATTGTGGTGATGTTTTTGTCAAAATTCACCGAAGGAAAAAAGTCGCGCCAAATGGATGATGGTACTAGATCAATGCTGAAGGGAATTATGCTATAAGAACTAAACTATTCCTTGTCTATGCTGCAACCAGATGTATAGATAAGAGAACTGTGCTTTATACTCAAGAATTTTTTTGAATTAAGAAAAAATAGTGTACAGTACATGGCAAGAGTCGCAATACAAAGATTACAAGACAGATAAATACCTTTTGAATTGAGGCCAGGATGGTACTAGATTTTCTGTCTGAGAACATGGTACAGCTGAGTCTTGTGACTCTCTAATCTCGCTTCCAGGAGCTTCGCTTTCAAGCTGTGCTTATGTGAACCTCGCGGCCACTCGATGCATCCCTTCATTCCCCGAGCTACATGCGGGTTCGCTGAATCTGGTGAAGTCCACTGATCAACAGGGATGAGCCCGTCTCCGGCAAGCCTGTGGTCTGGAGATGGATCAGCGTTCAAAAATCTAGCATCGGACACTTTTCTGTTTAGATACTCGACCGAGTTTTTCCTCTGGATTTCGCCGTTATTTGGGCCTGATGAACTCCATAGCCTAGTTATGGAGACCCCCTTCTTCCTCGGGTACTTCGCAACCAAAGAATAAGCCCCACTACTTTTGCTATTTACTTCGCAATTGTCAGCATTTCCTCCACCATCCATTCCGCTCACAGATGTGCTGCTTTCTTCGCACATTGCATTCACCGAGGGCTCGCTGCCTCCACGAGAATTACTAGATTCGAGCTCCTCTCCGGGGCTAAGAGTTTCCCAATCACTGTCATCTTCTGTGTCTCTGTTACAGTATCTACCTGAGGGTTTCTCTAAGAATGCGTCCGTAGCAGGGCTTGCAGAATGGATACTTGCTGGGCTATATGCATAGCAAGGTTCAATGGCCTTCTCGCGGGCTTCTTCTTTGGGCTGCATCTCTTCAAAACTAGCAAAAATGTCCTCGGAAGCACATGGAGGCTGGTAAGCAAACTCGTTCATTTCTTTGTTCTTCGCCAGATCCACAGCCTCTTTGAGCAGTTCCGCTCGTCGAACCTCTGCTCTATTTGGACTACCCTTCCACGCTCTCAAAAAAGCTTCAAGTTCGGCTTGCAGAATCGTCAATTTTGTGTGCTTCTCCTCGAGAGCTAGTTTCGCATCCAAAAGTTTCATTTGAACCCTCTCTTCACGCCAAACCTCGGCAATTTGCAGCATCCTTCTCTCCTCCTCCACTTCCTCTTGGATCTTCAAGGAGTCCCTCTTGAGAACTTCTACCTCATCTTTGTCTTCTCGAATCTCCTTTTCCAGCTCATCACAAACATCCTCCATGAGTTCCCTTGCTTTTCTTTCCTTCTCATAATCTTGTGAGAGCCTCTTTGCAGACAACTTGGCCTCTGCAAGCTCATTCATCAGCTTGGAGTTGACAATTTCACACCTACGCCTGTTTCTCCTCTCCCTGCTCAGGTCATCCTTCACACCATCGATTATAGCCCGGACTTTCTCGTGCTCTCTACGGCGCCACGATGCCTTCTCCTCAACAAGCTTTCTCAAGAAATGATCAAGCTTTTTCTTCACCGATTTCCTCTCTGCCTCAAGTTCATAGATCCGAGTTTGAGCCTTGTGCAGCTCTGCCTCGAGTGAAGAAATAATGGAAGCATTTGAAACATGACATCCATCAAGAAACTTCAGGTGGCTATATATTTTGAAAACCTCATCAGCGTTTCTTGGACACCCAGCGTCCCATTTTGTAGCCCTCTCCATTGCATGATTAGGCAACATGGGAGAAGCAAACTGAACGAACCAAAACATATAAATTGAATAAATAGTCGGGTAGAGTCGATAAATGGTTTAAAATATCATTGATGAAGCACATAAGAAGTTTATCTTACTTTGTGAAGGGGAACAGAACTTGAAAATCCATTATTTGTTTCAAAATGGAGATTTTTGTTGTACTTGCAGGCATGTGCAGGCGGAAAATCTCCATGGACATGCTGCAGGAATAATAAGTTGACCATGGTTAGTGAAAAGAAAATAGTATCACTCATTATAAAAGCCAGCAAACATCACTTTAATTCAGGCGAATGCAATTCACCCATCCTGAAATTCAAGATGAAAAATATTGTTTGTAATTTGTATCTGAAGAAGATTGGGATAATTAGTAGTAGGAAAAGAAGAAGCCTATGGAAACTCAAGGATCACATCAACCACCAATGAAGAAGAGGCATCGAGACATCAGAAGGATGTTGTTGAGAATATACTTCATCATATAGAAATAAAAAAGTCTTATGCACTTAATACATCCAGTTATTCACTTACAACCAATTGGTTTCCAGCTGTATGCTTAGATTAGAGCAAGCTAGCTCCTGTGGCTCACTCAATTATATCAGCCAATTCAAAAAGAAGTCCATGTCTCATGAGCTAAAAAAGACTACATTTGAGGAGGCGTACTGAGAATATAGTCTCGGGTAACTAAACACATGTACTCTTGTGCACTTAACATAGATCATAGGCCCTTCCGCTAACAACCAACTGATTTGGGGTTGGATGCTTAGACGCTAATAGTTGCAATTCACTTGATGCATCCATACACATTCATTTGCTCCATCCTTCACGGCCTAGAATCTTTGAAAGGTGCAATTCTCATTCAATTGCTGGCTTTTTGTCAGAAGCTTTTAACACTAATGGTTAAAATCATGTTCCAGAATCAATGGGTTAACACTTAAATTAAGAGTTTCAGATAAGAGAGAAGAAAAGAATTTAGAATGAAGTATGTACTTTCTCTTAATTGGAAGTGTGATCCAGCCATCCAGGACGGTCCTAACCGGGATAATGAATGGTTATCAAATGCACACTTACTTCATACAAATTTAAATTGCAATATTTATGACTTATAAAAACAAACGCAAGAGAACGACAATAGAAGAAAATTTCAAAAATGAGAGTGCATGTGCGGTTGTATTATGTTATGGGTATCGAGTGATAGGAAGAATGAATTTTTGAATTAACACTTGAAACAAATGTAAGACACATATATGTATAAAGGAGAGTGATCCTAACACCCAAGGTGATTCTAGGCTAACACGACTACACATAAAGTACATCGTATCTAACCCCCCCCCCCCCCCCCCCCCACCCACAAACTCACGGGGGATCATACACCGAGAGTTTGTACAGTAGATAGACATGTTGGGTCCTCGTCTGCGGCTTTGTCATCAAATCTACAATCTGTTGCTCGGAAGGAATAAAGGAGGGAGCAAGAGTGCCCCTACCATAATGCTCACGTAGGAAGAAAGCGTCCACCCCGATATGCTTGGAGAGAAAGTGTTTCACCAGGTTTAAAGTAATCTGAATGACACCGGTGTTATCACAGTAAGTGGAGTGGGATCGGGAGAAGAAACACCAAGGTCCTCAAGAAGCCAACGGACCCAAATAATATTCTCAGCGGTGGTAGCCATGGCCCGAAGCTCAGCGTCAGTGCTGGAACGAGAAACACCAGTCTATTTTTTGGACTTCCATGCAATAAGTGAAGAACCCAAGAACAGACAAAAACCAGTAACATAACGGAGGTCAACATGATCACTAGCTCGGGTGAAGTCGGAGTAAGCACGTAGTTGTAGAGAACTACTGCTGGAGAAGAAGACCACAAGAGGTCGTCGTCCGGAGATAGCGCAGGAGCCGCAACAGATGACCATAATGCACAGAGATGGACGCACTAACAAACTGGCTCAACACATGAACAACATGTGCAATGTCAGGTCGAGTAATGGTGAGGTAGACGAGACTCCCCACGAGGTGGAGGTATCGAGTAGGATCAGAGAGTGGAACCCCATCATCTGAACGTAGCTAAAGGTGGAGCTCCATATGGGTGTCCACTGTGCGAGAGTCAGAGAGAGCAGCCCGAGCAAGGAGATCTGATGTGTAGCGTTGCTGAGAGACCTGAAACCCGTGATTTGTAAAGCTGACCTCAAGACCCAAGAAGTAGCTCAGTTGTCCAAAGTCGGTCATCTGAAACTGCTGTTGAAGATGATGCTTGACGAAGGCCACATGAGAAGGATCATCACCAGTAATAATCATATCATCCGCGTACAGTAACAAAAAGGTCCGGCCATGGGAGGAGTGCACGAACAGAGTTGGATCATGTGGACATGGCTGGAACCCAGCGGCTGTGATGGCTGAACTGAAACGTGCAAATCACGCACGGGGCACCTGCTTGAGCTCATAAAGAGCTCGCCTCAAGCGGCAGACAAGGCCTGGAGGAGAGGATAGACCCGGAGGAGGAAGCATGTTTACCTCTTGCTGAAGATCACCGTGGAGAAAGGCATTCTTCACGTCAAACTGTGATAGAGACCAGTGGCGAACAGCTGCAACAGCAATAAGAGTCCGGACTATGGCCATGTGAGAAACTGGAGCAAAGGTCTCGTCATAATCTCTCTCCTGCTCCTGCTGAAAACCACGAGCAACAAGCTGAGCCTTGTGCCTCTCCACAGAACCATCAGAGTGAGTCTTGACCTTAAATACTCACTTGCAAGTAATAAGAACAACATCAGGTGGAAGAGGAATAAGGTCCCATGTACGAGTGTGCTCAAGCGCCTCCAACTCAGCAGACATAGCAACCTGCCACTCAAGTATCTGGGCAGCCTCATGGTAGGAAGTCGGCTCTAAAGTACTGCAGGCAGTAGCAAGAAGGGCAGGTAGGTCCAGCGGTAGGGTAGCAAGGCTAAGGCAATCGGAAGGACGCCTCTCACGAGGTGGGTTGCGGCGTATAGGAGGATCATCCACAGGACACTCGCTGGAGAAGGTAGACACTGAGTCTTGGGGCACCGGAGGCGAGGAGATAGGAGGACGACGACGAGTATAGTGATAAGGAAGAGGAGAGACACGGTCCCTAGTGGACAGCTCATCAAAGGGAGAAGTGCGTGACAGAGAAGAGGAGTGAGGAGGTGACGGAATAGACTGCGACAAGGAAAGAGGAGGAGACGAAGTAGACTATGACAAGGGAGAAGAAGGTGACGGAGTAGACTGTGGCAAGGGTAAAGGAGGTGGACATACCGGAAGGGAGGATACATGAGGCGGAGAGAGGGTAAGAGTGAGAAACTGCATGTCAGAGGGAGTAACAGATGAGTGTGAGGTCGAAGAAAAAAGAGGACACGAAGAAAGGGTGAGACTCGTCAAAAATGACATCACATGAGATGTGAAGTCGACGTGCAACAGAGTCATAACATCGATAGCCCTTGTGCACAGTGTTATGCCCCCACACCCGCTTGGGTTCTCGGGACATAAATACTCGCGGCGGACCAAGGAGCGCGCGCAAGACAACGGGGCTGAACCATCCGGTTCAGCCCCCACTCATTAAATCAGCCAGAAGAGGGGGCTGAACCACTCCGGTTCAGCCCCACTTGGGTGGGCCGGCCGGCCCCCTCCTTTCCCCGGGTATTTATAGCCCGGGGCTGCTTTGGGGAGGATTATTGAAGACATATCAGGTTTCTTTCCTCTCTTTCCCTCTACCCTAACCCTAGTCTCCCCTTCCTCTCTAGTCTCTCTATTATCTCTCTTCTTCTTCTTGCAAGTCCATATCATTTGGTATCAGAGCATCCTTCCTGCGACCATGGTGACACGCTCGGAGGCGGAGACCGCACGATTGGCTACCCTAGAGGAGAACTACGTAGGGTTGGCGGATTCGGTGGCGGCCATGGAAGGCCGCTTGAACACGTCCACAAAAAACATGGAGGAACGCATGGATGGACGTATGGAGGAGATCAAGGCGTTGTTGATGCAATCGTTGAAGGGCAAGGCGGTTCAAGGCAGCGATTCTGAAGCCGAGGCGCCACAAAATGTTCCACCGACTGTCAACGGAGGATCGGCGGGGTCGGGACATTTCGATCCCGGCGGAATCGGGACCGATCCGGGCCGCACGGAGCCAGCGGGCGCCGAATCGGCCCCCGCTTGGATCGGGGCGCCGCACAGCCACCCTGGCTGGTCGACAGCGGCCTAAGGGGCCGGTGGTGGCCTCCCAGGGGGCGCCTACCCCTTCCGCCAACCTGCGGCCTGGGCCGGCCAGCAAACGCCGCATCCGTGCGTGCAGGCCGGGACCGGGGCAGGCGGACCTTCCGCCGCCCAGGAAGGGACCGCGGCTGACCTATGGAGGACCCGGGAGGCTCCAGCAGCTCCCTTGAGACCACCGGGGGCTGTTGACGCCAATTTCGGAGGGAGAACGGGCCTTCTACCGACGCCGCAGCACGTGGGGGGCCGATGAGGTTTGGGAACGGCGAGACATGGCCCGAGCAGCTACGCCGACAGGGATTTCAAGGCGGGGGACAGCAATGGGGCGGCGGCCAAGGGGGAGCGAATTTTCATGACCCTTTCGGCCGACCACAGCACGGACCGGAGTTCAACGGGAGACATGAGGATATGCAACACGGCCCTACATGCCCCCGAAGAGAACTCGCATGAATTTCCCTAAGTTCCGCGGCGGGGATGCCTTGGAATGGGTGCAAAAGGCGGAGTTATTTTTCACTTATCAAGAGATACCGAATGATCAGTGGGTGCAGCTGGCTTCTTTCCATCTGGAAGAGGATGCATATCAGTGGGCTCAGTGGTTCATACGGGCCTACGGATACGCAACATGGGCGAATTTTGTGGAAGGGTTCGTGGCACATTTTGGGCCGTTGGAGTACGAGGATGTGGAGGCCACGCTACAGAAACTCCGTCAGAAGGGCACAGTGATGGAATATCGAGCGGACTTCGAGAAGCTAGCAAATCGGGTTAATTGGGAGAGGAAGACGCTCCTCAGTTGTTTCATATCCGGCCTGCGGGACCATTTGAGGGATGAGGTCCATGCATATATGCCGCGCAGTCTAAGCCATGCCATCAGTCTGGCCCGCATACAGGAGGAGCGCTTCAGCCGTCAGGGAAATCGGGCCCCACCAAGGGTCCCGCCCGCCCCAGCAACAGGCAGAAGGGAGCAGGCACCGGCAGCTCGGCCGACAGTGATGCGGCTTACTTGGCCTGAACTGCAGGCCAGGAAGGAGAAAGGATTGTGTTTTAACTGCGACGAGAAATACGCACCGGGGCATCGATGCCAAAAGGTGCAGGTCTTCATGCTACGTGAGGAGGACGAGGGGGACTACCCGAGCCTCGAGGCCGAGGAGGAGTTGGATCTGGCTGAGTTTGGCGTTTTGATTCAGGCCATGGAGGGATGTGTGGCACCCACCACTATGCGGATCAAGGGTAGGATTGGCAAGGAAAGGGTCACCATTCTCATTGATAGTGGGAGCACCCACAATTTCATCAACCCTGAGGTGGCGCTGAAGACAGGACACCCAGTTGACAGGAACGCGGCGTTCCAGGTGATGGTCGCGGATGGCAGCAAACTGCGATGCGAAGGGGCACTGAAGGGCGTGGAGATACATCTTACAGGATATGTGTGCCGCACCGACGTCTACCTCCTTCCGATTAAAGGGTCTGATATGGTACTTGGGGTACAGTGGCTCCGCCAACTGAGGCGGGTGACCACGGACTGGGATCGCATGATACTGGAGTTCACGCAGCAGGGGACGGGTTACTGTTTGCACGGTATACGATCCGCCCCTCTCAAGGAGATCTCCCTACGGGGTCTGCAGAGACTGGAGGAGCAAGGTAGTATGATGGCCATGATACTCGGGGTGGAGGCAAAGGGTGCTGACACGCAGGTGGCGTCGGACCCGATACAGCTTTTTTTAGCTCAGTTCGAGGACGTCTTTCAGGAGCCGCACACTCTGCCTCCATCGCGTTTCCGGGATCACCAGATACAGCTGAAGACAGGGACGGACCCTACCGCTACCCGTATGTTCAGAAGGCAGAGATCGAGCGCAGCGTACGGTAGATGCTAGCGACAGGCATTATTCGGCCCAGCACCAGCACGTTCTCTTCTCTGATCATCTTGGTCAATAAGAAGTACGGCTCCTGGCGATTCTGCGTCGATTACCGGGGGCTGAATAGCTCCACCATCAAGGACAAGTTTCTCATTCCTATGATTGAGGAGTTGCTGGATGAGCTGCATGGAGCGAGTCTGTTCACCAAACTGGACCTTCGGTCCGGTTATCATCAAATTCGGATGAAGGAAGAGGATGTCCACAAAACGGCGTTCCGCACCCACGACGGTCACTACGAGTTCTTGGTGATGCCGTTCGGGTTGGCCAACGCTCCCTCCACCTTCCAGGCTGTGATGAACGAGATCTTTCGACCACTTCTACGCCGGTATGTCCTGGTATTTTTTGATGATATACTAATTTATAGCAGGACTTGGGACGACCATTTGGAGCACGTGCGACATGTCCTCACCATACTGCGGGAGCACCAGCTATTCGCCAAAAAGTCCAAGTGTTCTTTCGAACAGAGTCAGGTCGAGTATCTGGGGCACCTTGTGTCCGCCCGTGGGGTCCAGGCAGACCCACAGAAGACTGCGAGTATGGTGTCGTGGCGCCAGCCCACGACGGTGCGAGCCTTGCGTGGCTTCCTCGGGCTGACGGGGTACTACCGTCGTTTTGTAAAGGACTACGGCAAGATTGCTCGACCTCTGACACAGCTGTTGCAGAAGGATGCGTTCCAGTGGAGCATCGAGGCGGATGAGGCCTTCCGGGCTTTAAAGCAGGCCATGACCACTACACCGGTGTTGGCGCTGCCGGATTTTACCAAGGAATTTGTGGTGGAGACTGATGCTTCGAGCGTCGGCCTCGGGGCAGTCTTGATGCAGGAGGGCCGCCCGCTCGCTTACTTCAGCAAGGCCTTGGCCCCACGGACGTTGGGGCTTTTAACGTACGAGAAGGAGATGTTGGCAATTATACATGCGGTCAAGATGTGGCAACCCTATCTTCTGGGACAACACTTCCAGGTCCGTACGGATCACCAAAGCTTGAAGCACTTCCTAGAGCAGCGCTTGGCGTCTCCACTGCAGCAGAAGTGGTTGACCGAGTTGATGGGGTATGATTACGAGATTGTGTACAAGCAGGGCAGAGAGAATGTGGTCGCCGACGCACTCTCCCGCCTACCTGAGAGCTCTCTCTCTCATGTGTCGGGGCCGGTGATCACCACCTTGGACGAGATACAGGCAGCGGTACTCCAGGACCCCGAGCTACGCACCATTGTAGAGGCACTACAACAGGGTCAAGCTACGGAGCCGGGCTACCATCTTCAGGGCTAGCGGCTGTACTTCCAGGGAAGAGTAGTCATTCCCTCCGCGTTGCCATGGCGGACGGCGATGATGCAGGAGTTTCACGCTTCACCCACAGGCGGCCACGCAGGGATTCTACGGACACTTCAGCGGCTCCGAGCAAATGTCTTCTGGAAGGGGATGCGTCGCGATGTCCAGCAATTTGTACGGGAGTGTGAGATTTGCCAGCGGCAGAAGTACGAGACCACATCACCGGCTGGGCTTCTTACACCGCTCGAGATCCCGCACCAGGTGTGGGACAAAATTTCCATGGATTTCATTGACGGGTTGCCCAAGTCCCAAGGCAAGTCCGTCATCCTGGTGGTGGTAGACAAGCTTTCCAAGTATGGTCATTTCCTACCATTGAGCCATCCGTACACGGGGGAGACAGTTGCAGAGTTATTTGCGCGGGAGATTGTGCGCCTCCATGGCCTTCCACGTTCTATCATTTCCGACAGGGATCCGGTCTTTATCAGCAGTTTTTGGAGGGAGCTCTTTCGGCTCCAGGGCACTACGCTACGCATGAGCACAGCCCACCATCCCCAGACGGACGGACAGACAGAGGTCCTCAACAGGGGGGTGGAGACCTACTTACGGTGTTTTTTGATGGACGAGCCGCGCACGTGGACCCGTTGGTTGCATTGGGCGGAGTACTGTTACAACACGTCCTTCCACACAGCCAGCAAGATCACCCCCTTCGAGGTGGTATACGGCCGCCCTCCCCCTACTTTGAGTTCTTATGAGCCCTCCAGCACCGCTCTCCCAGACGTGGAGCGGACACTTCAAGACCGGGATCGCACTTTAGCCTTACTTTAGGACAATCTGCGGGTCGCTCAGGACCGCATGAAGTCACAGGCAGACAAGCACCGTACAGAGCGGGAGTTCACAGTGAGCGATGAGGTTTTCCTCAAGCTCCAACCTTACCGCCAGCTGTCAGTTTCTCGGAGGATGAATCAGAAACTCGCCCCACGTTACTACGGGCCATTCCGCATTCTGCGTCGTGTGGGCCCAGTGGCCTACACCTTGGATCTTCCAGCGGGGTCCCGCATCCACCCGACATTCCATGTCTCTGTTTTGAAGAAAAAGCTCGGGGCTTCCGTTCAGGCCAGCCCTTTCCTTCCCGAGGCGACCAGCACGGGTGAGTTACGGCCGTCACCACAGGCCATTTTGCTTACCAAATGGAAGAAGTCGGGAACGGAATATCGACCAGCGGTACTCGTCAAATGGAAGCAGCTGGACGCAGGGCACAACTCATGGGTTGACTTGTTGGAGTTCCGCGAGCGATTTCCGGACTTCAACCTTGAGGACAAGCTGGTGCTTGATGGGGAGGGGAATGTTATGCCCCCACACCCGCTTAGGTTCTCGGGACATAAATACTCGCGGCGGACCAAGGAGCGCGCGCAAGACAACGGGGCTGAACCATCCGGTTCAGCCCCCACTCATTAAATCAGCCAGAAGACGGGCTGAACCACTCCGGTTCAGCCCCACTTGGGGGGGCCGGCCGGCCCCCTCCTTTCCCCGGGTATTTATAGCTCGGGGCTGCTTTGGGGAGGATTATTGAAGACATATCAGGTTTCTTTCCTCTCTTTCCCTCTACCCTAACCCTAGTCTCCCCTTCCTCTCTAGTCTCTTTATTATCTCTCTTCTTCTTCTTGCAAGTTCATATCACTCTGCACTGTACCAAAGAAAGGCACAAGGAACGGACTGAGCAAAAATTTTGGTACACTCACGTGGCGGTAGAAGAACATAACATCGACAGTCAAAAGCACGAAGATGAGTGTAACGTGGGGATCGAGAGTATAGACACTCACCAGGACTCTGCCCCTGAAGGAAAGTGGATAGTTGCAGGTTAATAAGATAGACAGCGGTGGAAACAGCCTCAGCCCGAAAATGAGGAGGAACGTGGGAGGAGATAAGAAGGGTGTGAGATGTCTCAATGATGTGGTGATGCTTCCTTTCAGCGGTGTCATTCTGAGCATGGGCACCGGGACAGGCAAGCTGAGGAAGAGTGTCATAGGTAGCTAACAGATCTCTAAAAGCAAGAGAAAGGTACTCTCCCCCTGAATCAGAACAGAAAATGCATATGGATGCAGAGAACTGTGTGCGCAGCATAGCAGAAAAAGTGACATAAATATGAAAGAACTCAGAGCGAGAATGCATAAAGTACACCCAACAATAACCGATGTCCATCCTTGGATACAAAAGGTGTGGGATATAAATAAAGATAGGGGGGATATAAATAGTAATACATAATACACGGATAAATGTTATCTGCACACCACCATCCAACATAACCAATAAATGGTGTCATCTGATACCATAATACTAAGGGCAGAGGAGATGGGTTGACATGACAAAAGGTGTGTAACATCATAGGTCATGTGAAAGAACGCTCCAGAGTCAAGCAACAAGTCAGAGGTGGAGATACCTGTAAGGGCGGAGGCAGCCAACTGAGAGGCGGAGGCGATGTGAGACGACGCCATCGAAGCAAAAGAAGACAGAGAAGGCCGGCGGGGTCCGGCAAGCTGCAGGAGGCAGCAGATGAGCTCGACGAGCGGAAGTGAGAAAATGACAGCGGTTGAAGAGAAGCACTGAATCACAGAAAATAGGTGCAAGCGCAGGCGAGGAAGCACAGGATCGATCGGACAGAGCAGAGCAGTGATCGATCGGAACAAAGGGAAGATGGAAGGGTCGTCGGAGTTAGTACCGGGGTCGATGACAACTGAGCAGGTGGAGAGGACGCAGGAAGCAGGTCGTGTACGACGGCAAAGATCTCAGCGATAGACGGCGGGATCGGTCAGGATCTCTGCGACGGGTTGCAAGGACCGCGGCGACGGGCGTGAAAAGACGGCGAAATCGATCGGCACAGGATCGATCGGGTTGCGAAAGAACGGCACGGGATCGATCGGGACGGGAGGCGGACCTCTGTGATGGGGCTCTGGAGAAGATCGACGAGGACCCCGGAGCGATCGGCGAGGGCTGGGGAAGATGAATCGGGATCCATAGAAGGGAGAGAGCGGTGAAGCCCTTGATGAGCTCTGATACCATAATAGGAATAATTAATTTTTGTATTAACACTTGAAACAAGCGTAATACACATATATGTACAAAGGAGAGTGATCCTAATACCCAAGGTGACTCCAGGCTAACACGACTACACATAAAGTACATCATATCTAACATCGAATGTCGAGCCATTTTATCTTTATTGTACATCTTTATGTCTTGTTTATACTATTTAGGTGAGTGTCATTATTATCATGTAGCTTATATAAAGACATAAGCATTATATGTATGGTAGGACTGAAAGAAGTTCTAGTTCTTGTTCCCCTTATTGTGAGATCTTGGTGGCTCTCTCCTCTAACGAGCAATCTCGTCTCGGCAGTCGTGGTTCCGGCTCCACGGTATCCTCCACCACCGCCATCTTCTCCACCCCCGGCCTCTCCTCCAGTAACATTTGGAGACCTGTAACATTTGTTATCATAGCTGTTCTTTCCTCCATTCCCGACTTCCTCTGCTCGACTTTTCCATTACCGCCACGCTTTCAGCTCGCCAAGGTTCCTCCCCTCCGATCCATTGGTTTCGTCCCATTTTATCTTTATTGTACATCTTTATGTCTTGTTTATACTATTTAGGTGAGTGTCATTATTATCATGTAGCCTATATAAAGGCATAAGCATTATATGTATGGTAGGAATGAAAGAAGTTCTAGTTCTTGTTCCCATTATTGTGAGATCTTGGTGGCTCTCTCCTCTAACGAGCAACCTCGTCTCGGCAGTCGTGGTTCCGGCTCCACGGTATCCTCCACCACCGCCATCTTTTCCACCCCCGGCCTCTCCTCCAGTAACATTTGGAGACATGTAACATTTGTTATCATAGTTGTTCTTTCCTCCACTCCCGACTTCCTCTGCTCGACTTTTTCATTACCGTCACGCTTTCAGCTCGCCAAGGTTCCTCCCCTCCGATCCATTGGTTTCGTCCCTCCCCCACGAAACTCCTCTGCAAGCACCAGCACCAGCTTCTGCAGGCCATCCACACACCATCAGAGCCGACCTCCGCATGCTATTCTCCTTCCTGCGTACATCGAACCATCGACCCCCCATTCCTTCCTCCAGCAAGCCGCTCACCCTCGATGACTCGACCGGGCCGCCTCCACTAGCTCATACACTTCGAACCCTCCTTCCCCATCGTCGACCCCCTTAACGACGACCTTCCCCTTCCCACTTTCAGCCCCGTCTTCGCCTTCGTCCACCTTTACGCCTATCGACTCCAGTAGCTCGTGCGTCGATACTTCCCGCCTCTTCGATTTTGAGCCTCCTGCACGCGGTCGAGCCCCGCGTCCTCTTCTTGAGCCCCACGCCTTCAGCCGCATAAGCATTTCCCTGTCTTATCTCTTCCCTCGAGCCCCCAACCAAGCACGCCCCACCTTTTATTTTAATTTATTTTGTTTCCGACTGACACCATCCTTTTCCTACTTATAATTATTCACTCCCCTTTTATTTTATTTCATTTTTCCTTCCCAACCGCCCACGACATTTCCTCCATCCCGTGTGTTTTTATTTATTCCTCTCATTTTCCCTCTATTTATCTCCCACGCCTACACCTATTTTTCTATCAATATTGGGCGGCAACTCCCAACCAGACGCTTCAGAGGACTTTAGTCGTCCCATCACCCGCTCTCTCTCTCTCTCTCGTGCTACTTCCGCCCGCACGATGACCGACGCTTCAGATTTCATGGTGATTCTCCAAGATTTCAGAACCTCCATCGAGACACGCTTTCAAGACGCCGAAACACGCCATCGGGACGATATTGCCTCCCTCACCATCAAGCTTAATGAGCTGACCGCCACACTTCTCGTGGTCACCACTCCACCTACAAATCACGCCAGCAACAATCAGGCACTGCATAAGCCGCTAATCCGCCACGAGCTACTGGCCTTCATCCGCCCAGAACTGGCTATGCAGTCGCGCTACACCAAGTGGGACTTCCCCACCTATGACGACAAAACTGATCCATTGGTCTGGCCCACCAGGTGCAAACAATTCTTCGGCCACAACCAAACTCTGGTTGCTGATCGGCTTCCTCTATCCTCTTTTCACCTACTCGACTCAGCTCTGCTTTGGGCCACTCGTCTCCTCATCGACCAACCAGGCCTGACATGGGACAACTTCATGCAGTATTGCAACCTGCTTTTCGTCCCTCCCATCTGCAGCAACCCCCTCGGTGCTCTTACGACACTCCATCAAACGGGCAAAGTGGATGATTACTTGGAGCAGTTTCAGTTCCTCCTGGCACACGTCACACTTCCCCAGCAATGTAAGTCGCCATCTTCACAGTCGGACTTCAAGATCGCCTGCAACTAGATGTCGAATTTGAGGCCCCTCCAGACTTAGTGATTGTTATGAGTCAGGCCAGGCTACGCGACCGCCGCCTCCAGTTGGCCCGGGACGCCTACTTTCCCACCGACATCGACACTCAACAAGGACGTATCGAGGGTCCTCCCGTCCCGCAGGTCCGTCGCTTAACACAGACCGAGATGTTGGACCGCCGCGCTCAGGGTTTATGTTTTAATTGCGACGAGCAGTGCACTTGCGGACACAGATGCAAAAAGCTTTTCTACCTGCACGTTGAAGACTCAGACGAGGAGGGCATCGGGACACAGTTCCCACACCAGGAAGACCTCGTTCGAGCTTGGGGACAAGCTTGATTTGAAGGGCGGATGAAATGTTATGGGTCTCGAGCACCGAGCCATTTTATCTTTATTATTATATCTTTATGTCTTGTTTATACTATTTAGGTGAGTGTCATTATTATCTTATAGCCTATATAAAGGCATGAGCATTGTATGCATGGTATGAATGAATGAAATTCTAGTTCTTGTTCCCCTTATTGTGAGATCATGGTAACGAGCAACCCCGCTTAGGAAACCGTGGTTCCGGCTCCACGATATCCTCCACCACCGCCATCTTCTACACCTCCGGCCTCTCCTCCGGCAACATTTGGAGACCTGTAACATATTAATGAGAGAGTGCACAAATCATAAATAAGCAAGTAAATGAATATCAACACGAGCAAGAAATGGTGTGGAAATAAAGTTCACAATAAGATATGACCAAGGACGGAAATAGTCATTAATTCAACAAAGTTTAATTAACAACTGTAGAAGAAATGAATAAACACATGTAACACTGTAATAGCCCATCTAAAGGTCTCTTCTCTCATGTATAGATTAGTCTCACATCTTTGATTGGAGTTGAATTTTCGCTCCTCCAACCTATAAAAATATGTACAAATTCTTGTATTATAAATGAATGAGAAGTAATAAAAGATATTACTTCGGGAGAGTGCTCAAGTGTACTTAAGAAAATCCTAACATACCCGATGTCGCCCTCAAGATCCGCTCTCAAAAGCAAAATAAGGGGCGTGCGTTGGAGAGGTGTCAATAGGTCAGCGCTCACAGATGACTCGCTCAACGGGATCTCAATCTCACGGGGAAGTGGTGGTTCATCATGTGGCTTGTTAGGGGGATCATTAAAGAACCCGTCAGTAGGGTCATGATCCTCCAACTAAATACTACTAATAAGGGTAGTGTCCCCAAAAGCGGGTGGGACAACCGCCGAGATATCAACGCGAGGCTCGATGCTCTCGGTCATGATATGACTCGAAATAAGGCTAAGGGAAGAGTGAGGAGAATTCGTACTCAAGTCGGGGTTAGCCAACGGGGTGTCAAGAAATGGGTCCACAATCAAGGGGGTAACGAGGTCAACATAAGGTGTAGAAGATGGATAGACCATCACAATGTCACTGGGTCGCTCGGCCTCACTCTCGTGACCAAACTAGCCAGGCGTGCTAATGGCGCTCTCCACCTGTAATACAAGGACAGGGTCAGACTCTGTCTCAAAATCGCGTGGGCATGGAGGCTCATCAAGGGGAAGAGTGCCAAAATCAGATGGTGAATCGCTCATAACTATGAGAGTACTACACGCATAGGTGGTTTGACTTGAATTCTAATGTGTCACATTATAGGTTCCCCCTAGGGCAGATTTCAAATGATCCATTTGAGCATGTACGCGATCAAATTGATCAAGTACCAATCGTTGAAATTCGGCTTCAGGTATCTCTGTTGGTGGAGCATTCGGGCAATCCAAACGCGTGCAATTATCCACATATTGGTGACCTTTATAGGGATTCGGATAGTCATCAAATTGTTCATCCCCGATAGCCTCACAACGAGTCAGAGGGTGAATGTGATCCCTACGAACACGTGGCGATGGGCGAAGGTGATCATCAGAATAGTTTGACGATCTCTCCGGAGGGGATCTATGAAGATCCTCAACTCTACCAACATCAAGTCGTGGGGTGTAGTGACGATAACGTGAAGTGCTAGAATCATAGTGATCGTCTCTAGCAAATCACGGCAAAAGGTTGACACGATATCTAGAATGAGCGGAATGCGAGTAAGGATGATCATCGTAATGATATGTCATGAGATGCTACCTATAGACTCCACTACTGCGTATGTAAATGCTACGCTAACGAACCTCGCTCTGATATCAATTGATGCAGCACGAGTCTACAGATGGCGAACGACCGATGCCCTATACTCGAAATACAATGCTAGTGATTACACAACACATGCTAATGAAGTGACGGTGGTGCAAACAGTCGGGTTCCAAATCATTAAACAAATAATTAAAATTTATAACGCATCCAAACAACCGAGTGCACAATTGGATAACAAACCATGAAGAATAAAGAGCAATTATAATTAACCAACGATATGAGGCGCAATTTTGTTCAAGTGCGTCGAATGTGCTCTGCAAGTTACACCAAGAAAATGAATACAAATACGAGATACTCATAGAATCAACACTCAACGCAAGAGTTTTAGCCAAAGCATTCAATGAAAAGAAACTCAACAACCATACCTAGATTCACTTGTGCGGTGACGACATGATTAGGGATGAAGGAAGGCGTCGGTGTAGATGGCCACGACACGCAAATCGCTCCACGAATGGGTTGAATGGGGTGTGCGTTTGTAGATTTGGAGGTTCGGGTTGAAGGGGCTACAGGAAGGAGGGGAGGGTTTAGATCTGGTGTGTGGGTGGTTGGAGTGGGGTGGCCAAGCCGGGAGAAAGGAGATCGGGTTGGGGAGAAGGAAATGGGGGGTGGCTTGGTTGGTGGGCTGGGAGCAGTATGGCAGAGGCGGGCCTGGCGGGATGCAAGTCGATCGAGATGGGGGAAGAGGTAGCGGCGCGGGGTCGGGTTAGGCAAGGTTGTCGGGGTCAAATAATGTTCGGACACCCGATCGGAAGGCTATTAATGTTCAGACCGATCGATGCTAAATACAACATGAAAAATAAAATGTAATATACGAATCTGACTCGGAACGACCATCCGGGCGCATCCGCGCACTCGGATCGTCCAAACGGGTCGCCGATCACCGCCTCCTGCGGGAATAGACACGTGTGTGTGTCGTCGATCGCCATCAAGAGGGGGCCTTGAGAAAGAAGACCGCGCTGAGAGAGCAGCGGCTAGAGAGAACAACCACGACGGCAAGAGCTAAACTGCACCAAACAGTGAGAAGACAGCAGCGGATAAAAGAAATTGCAGATGGGCGAACAGACCGCGGGCGAATAGAGTAGATCGCTGCGGGCAAAGAGCAAACCGCGGGACCAGATCGCGCGAGTAGGAAGGAGGATGCCAAACCGGGCAGACCGCGATGGGAAAAACAGACCGCAGGAGGACAGGATGGTGTGACCCAGCAGCCAAATCTATAAAACCAAGAGGAGGCCCAAGAAAACGAAGGAAGACAGTGCATCGAGTGGCCTGCGGACTAAAACGAGCAGTCCGCCTAAAATCCGAGTAGAAGAAGTCCGCTGTAGAGATGCGGTCAGCAAACTCTGTTATCCGCCGAACACAGGAGACCGCAGGAGGTTGGGCGGTTAGAAAAAAACAGACCGCGTAGACGGATCTCTAGCTCTAATACCATGTAGAAGAATGCTAAAACCTTGTATAAACTTCTTTAATCTATAATTACAAGTATGAATACATATATATATGGAGAGAAAAGAGAGAGGAGTCCCTTTTTCAAGATGTGGGACTACTACATAAATAGGAAAAAGACCTATAATGAGCCACTAAATGGGCCTTTACATTATCTTTTTCTAACAGTACTGAGGATGAAATTGATCTCCATGGTGATGAGGTAGAAGTATAACTGATTTAGCTAGTCAAAAAGGATAATTTAAAGGTCAAATAATAAGGTGGTAGTTAACATTGGTCTGCACGGTCAAGTTAGAAAAGTTAGATAGTTTGGCTCAATCACCACATTGCGTATAAATCTTCACATTATGTTGACACACGAAAACATTAACACATATATGACAAAAAAGGGCAGCCCGGTGCACAAAGCAACCCCGCACAGCGAGGGTCCAGGGAAGGGTCCTGCCACAAGAGTGAAATGTAGGCAAACCTTACACATATATGACTAAATGACATAAAATAAAAAATATGATTCAATAAAAATCTACATTGACTCGGTGCATTTACAATATGCTACTAGTCTATCATACATCAGGTACCAAGGAACAACCAATCAACCCATGTAGATTTACTCTAAATAGATCAAATTGATCCAATTAACTATTTAAAGTTGTTAAGTCGACTAGGTAGCCATAACATGTGAAGCTAACTAGTTGACAGGAGTTTAGTCCCCCTTCTAGCAACAACGACATCTCGGTTTGTCGTTACTCGAACAATGCAAATTGATTGTCTAGACTCAACAACCATCATTCAATTTTATTATACATAGCTCTAAACTCATTAAATATGACTAATCCAATAGTATTTATCTGATGACGAGCTAGAAGGAACTCATTCCAGATTAACTTGGAGCATATACATGTTCTTTCATCGCTGCAAAGATGTCCCAACTACTTCTCAATAGCCACACTGTATATTCATTAATGTTGCCAGTGCCTCGGCAAAGACCCTATAAATCGGAAGTCGTTCACAATAGTAATGGGGAGGTGCGGCTAAGAAAACTATTCCAATAAATCCTTCTTTCCATTTAGGAGCTCATATTAGATAATCCATTTTATAATTTGAGGATTAAATTGATGAGCGGAGCATATACATTGTCACAGTTGATCTTTGGACAATATGGTTGGAAGATGGAGATTGTCAATAGTGACAATTTTCAGATCATGGCGTAAGAATAAAGAGCAAGTCACTATGAATCTATGGTGAAGATGGATCGTCATTCAAGATATTGTTACGGACCTGCACTAGGGCATCACCTACCATCGCCGCCACAAGATGACACGCACGAACTAGGAGAGAGCCATCGGTTTACCCGTTTTATTTCGATAGTTCGTTGTTCGTATTTATACCCGTTGTTTTCTTTTTCACGTTGCACATTTTAACATTTTGACTTTGCTTGGCTTGTGTATTTTTTATCCATCCTACTTAGGAAGAGATAGTGGACAAAAGGAAGGCAAGCAAACATTAATCTCAATCTTCTCTCTCTCTTTCTCTCTAATTCTCGCGTTCTCCCCCTCTATCTTACACTTTTTGTTCTCGTGACCTAACAAAATACGCAAGCCGCACGAAGCCGCCACCTGTCTGTCGTTCCTTCCCTTTTGTGCATCAACCATAGGTTCTCGCGGGTCTAAGAAGTAGAACTCCAATCTGCTTCTCAATTTCTATCTCACGGCCACGAACGAGGTATTAATCTGGGGCCCCTATCAGATACATGTGCATAAACGAGAGGTTAGGGAATCATATTGTTGAATATTGTAGAGAAAGCTCCAAACCTTGTATATACTTCTTGAATTGATAATTACAAGTATGAATACACTTATATAGGAGAAGAAGAAAGAGAGAAATCTCAAACCAAGATGTGGGACTAATACAAATAGAGAGAGAAGAGAGAAGAATGGGCCCCTAGATGGGCCCTAAAGTAGGCTTTTCTAACACTCCCCCGCAAGCTGGAGCGTACAAGTCGTAGGCACCAAGCTTGGATAGAAACTGGTAGTATAGTGGCCGGGAGAGAGCTTTAGTCAGAATGTCAGCAACTTGTCTTGCAGCAGGAACATGCTCCAAATCTATCTTCTTTGCATGTACCTTTTCTCGGATAAAGTGGCAGTCAACTTCAATATGCTTTATGCGTTCGTGAAAGACTGGATTCTTGGCAATATGGATTGCCGCTTGACTGTCACAAAATAGGGTCCCTGGTGATGAGAGACGAACACCCAAGTATCTCAGAAGGCTCTCAAGCCAAGTTAACTCGGAAACAACAGCAGCCATAGCGCGGTACTCAGCTTCAGCAGAAGAGCGAGCAACCACATTCTGTTTCTTGCTACACAAGGTTATGAGATGTCCACCGAAGTAGGTACAAAAACCTGTTGTGGAACGCCTATCATCAATGGACCCGGCATAGTCAGCGTCAGAGTACGCGACAAGGGATAGAGATGTGGATGGCTTGTACACAAGCCCTTGTCCTGGAGCGATCTTGAGATATCGAAGAATGCGCTCAACAGCTTGAAGGTAAGATGTCCGAGGAGCATGCATAAAACGACTTACGACTCCCACAACAAAAGAGATATCTGGTCGAGTGACCGTAAGATAGATCAGCTTCCCAACCAAGCGTCTATAGTATTCTGGATTTGTAAGGAGCTTGTCGGAGTCAGATTTGTGGGCTGAGAGTTTGTGATTTGCATCCATAGGAGTATCCGCAGGTTTGCATCCAGAATAACCAGCATCATGAAGGAGGTCCATACAATACTTCCGTTGGGTTAACACAAGACCATCAGGGCGTCGTGCAACCTCAAGCCCAAGGAAATACTGAAGGTTGACAAGATCTTTGGTCTGAAAAGTGGAGTTTAACTGCTTCTTGATATGTTGTATCCCTGTAATATCGTCGTCAGTAATGAGGATATCGTCAACATAGACAAGTAGGATCACAGTTCCGGTTGACCGGTGTCGGGTGAAGAGAGAAAAATCAGTCGAGCTCCGAATAAAGCCAATATCACAGACAACCTTGCTGAATTTTTCAAACCAAGCGCGCGGGGACTGTTTGAGACCATAAATAGATTTCCGAAGATGACAGACCCGAGACTCTCCCGTGGTCTCAAACCCGGGAGGTTGGTGCATGTAAACAGTCTCCTGCAGATCTCCGTTGAGAAACGCGTTCTAAATATCCAGCTGATAAAGTGGCCAATGACGATAAACAGTCAGGGAGAGAAGAACGTGGACCGTGTTCAATTTTGCCACCGGAGAAAAGGTTTCCTCATAATCAAGGTCATGTTGCTGAGTAAAACCCCGGGAGGCGGGCCTTGAGACGCTCAACGGTGTCATCCGCCGCATGTTTAATAACAAAGATCCACTTGCAGCTAACACAAGATTGACCTGCAGGAAGAGGGACCAAATCCCAAGTTCGGTTAGCCCAGAGAGCCCGCATTTCATCTTCCATGGCCGGCCGCCATCCGGGGTGGTGAAGAGCCTCCTGTACAGAATTAGGGGTGGAGATAGAGGATAAAGAGAGAGCACTCTGACGGAGTTCCGTAGAGAGGCGGTGAAGAGAGACAAAGTTGGCCATCGAGTGGGCAGTGGAAGCAGTTGTCGGATCCGCAGGTTGCAAAGCATCATTAGAGCGGGGAAGCTCTCGTAGGGTAACAGACGAGGGAGGTCGTCGAGTGTACACACGAATGACTGGTGGTGTAGGTGGTTTAGGTGGGATGGGTGGGGGAAGTAGAGGTGGAAAGGTGGAATTTACGGGAATAATAGGTCGTGGGAGAGGTGGCGGAAGAGGAGGGTCAATAGGTTGAGAGTAATACGGCTGATCTTCGAGGAAGGTGACATCAGCAGAAGTAACCACCTTGCGATCCGTGGGAGAAAAACAAACGTAGCCCTTCTGAGTTCGAGAATAGCCCACAAACATATATTTAGTGGCACGGGGGGCCAGTTTGTCAGTGGACGGGCCAAGATGATGAACAAAACATACGCAACCAAACACGCGTGGGGTGATGAAGAATGGAGGTTGGGAGGGAAAAAGGAGATTGAAGGGAACCGCAAAATTGAGGATAGATGAAGGCATGCGGTTAATAAGAGTGCAAGCGGTGGAAACCGCAAAATTCCAATATTGTTTTGGAACATTCATCTGAATCATAAGGGAGCGGGTGACCTCGAGCAGGTGTCGATTCTTGCGTTCAGCAACGCCATTTTGTTGGAGGGTATAGACACAGGAGGTCTGATGGATGATACCAAACTCCGCACAGAGGTGAGAGAAGGTATAACTAGTGTATTCACGAGCATTATCGGTGCAGAGGGTTTAATGGTTGTGGAGAACTGGTTGCGAGTTTCAATGAAAAAGGTACGGAATACACCGGGCAATTCAGAGCGGTCACGAAGGAGATACAGCCAGGTCACCCGAGAGTAGTCACGACAAATGTGACAAAGTAACGGTATCCAAAAACACTTGTAATTTTATAAGGGCCCCAAATATCGGAGTGAACAAGATCAAAGGGAGCAGGACGCCGAGAAGGATGTGGTGAGAACGTAGAGCGATGATGTTTTCCATAGATACAGGACTCACACGTGAACTCGTTGAAGGACACGTCTGGGAGAGATTTTTTGAGGATGTTTAAAGGAGCATGACCCAGACGTCGATGCCAGTCAACTGAGCTAATAGACGACAGCACCCTTGGGGGAGATGGATTAAGGATATAAAGACCATTCGATAGATGCCCTTTTCCAATGATGGTTTGCGTCTTGCGATCCTGCACAACACACGAGTTAGAAGAAAAAATAACAGCACAATCGAGGTCAGCAGTGAGTCGACCAATAGAGAGAAGGTTGAACGGAGAGCCCGGAACATAAAGAGCAGAGCGAAGAGTAATGGAGGGTGTGAGGTTAATATCTGCCGCACCAGAGACGGGAAGTGTGTCCCCACTAGCAACAGTAATGAACTGGGGATGCACGTAGTTCAAATATTGTGGTGGTTTCTGTGATGTAATGTGGTGAGAGGCCCCAGAATCCAAAATCCAGGATGAGCTGTGAGCAAAGCAGGAGGTACCACCATTGGAAACAGACACCACAGAGCCCGGAGGACAGCTGATCATTTTGCAAGGAATAGTCTGCAGCAGTCACGGTGACAACGCACCAGTGGCAAGAAACAGCCACGACTAGCGCGGTAAGAACAGAGTCCGCAACGGCTAGAAACAAGCAGACTGCGCGGTTAGGAGAAGACCGCAACAGAAGTAAACATCTGGCGAATAAGGAACCAGACCGGGCGGATAGAGACAGACCGGGCCAAGGTAAAACACCGGCCTTAGCGGGTCGAGAAGCGGCAACGGGGAAAAACGGGGAAGGAAGTCGCCACGAGAAGGACCAGGCCGCAGCAAGAAGAAGCCAGCGACGATGAGAACCAGGCCGCAGCGGGAAGGACCGGACCGCAGCGAGAAGGAGCAGTCGACAGCGAGAAGCGGGTCGCACTAAGAAGAGGCAGAGCGGGAGGCCGCAACGAGAAGAGGATCAGTCCGTGCGGGTAGAGCAAGCGACGAGCCGAGGCCGCAATAAGAGGAGGCAGGTCGCGGCTAGAGTCCAGAAACAACCACGCGAGCAGGCGAGAGGAGAAGAACTCGCGGCGGACAAGAGAAGAGCCCGCTGCGGAGAAGGAGAAGTCCGCGAGTAGAGAAGCTCGAGCGGACAGAAGAAGAGACTGCGCGGTTAAAAGGAGAGGAGCTCGCAGCGGAGAGGAGGAGACCGCAGCGGACAAGAGGAGAGTCCGCGGTGGATAAGAGGGGTGGGCCCCACGGGTCAGGGCAGAAGAGGGCTATAAGAAGCCTGAGGAGGGTGGAACAACGGAGAGGGGGAGGAGAAGCGGATGCAGAAAGTGCAGGTCGCAAAAGCCGCGCGGATAAGGGAGGAGCGGACAGACCCGCAGTCCGCACAAGAGGAGCCCGCGGAGGCAGGCGGGTAGGCGGGAAGGAGGGAGACCGCAGAGCAAGCTGCGGACAGGAGGGAGGGTGGGTTGGGCGGGTTGGGCGGGCTGGGCGGTCAGAAAAGGGGAAACCGCAGGCGTCGAACCGGTCCCTCTGATACCATGTAGAGAAAGCTCCAAACCTTGTATATACTTCTTGAATTGATAATTACAAGTATGAATACACTTATATAGGAGAAGAAGAAAGAGAGAAATCTCAAACCAAGATGTGGGACTAATACAAATAGAGAGAGAAGAGAGAAGAATGGGCCCCTAGATGGGCCCTAAAGTAGACTTTTCTAACAAATATGATAATCATAAGGTGAACAACGAGCCATGCAAACCTTAGATGTCATCCAACCTATAAAAATATATTTTTATTTGGGTCTCATCTGATGTGAAACTTGTATTTTTCTCGAGTCTTGGTAACCCTCTCTCATGGGAGTTATTTTAGGGTTAGTTTCTTGATGCTTGCAAATGATAAGATATATGAGCAAGCTTATTACTTTGATGGATGATGAATTTGTCATTAAATAGATCCTAATTTTGATCTGAAGTTTACATATATACTCCTAAATTTTCTCTCACCTTTCCTACCTTGCAATTGTCAATCTTTTCAAAAATACATGCAGCATAGCACAACTACAACCTCCACTTATTAGAGTGCAATCCTCCAAACTTCGTCCATATGCTATCTTATCTCAACCAATCTCCTACGGTTGTTGTCGTCACTTGACAATAATCGGCATTTGGGCCACTGCCAACGAATAATGGTTGCAAGCACATCACAAATCAATATTCCTAACCAAGAGGTATAAATGCAAAAATTTTATGCACAATATTTGATCATGTTGTCGTTAATATGATCTACCTTCCATATTCAATCATAAGAAAGTAAGAAACTTCCAAAATACCTAAATTCATTATTATCCCTTCTAGCCTTTCTATGATGCATTGGACAAACAAAGAGAAGATATCGAAATTCAGGAAAGTCGTTTCTTGCTTTGGGATCACACGAAACATCAAGAAAGAAGGGGGGTGAAGCAATTGAGAATCAAAAGGCTGAAAGATATGCTCTATCTTATCAAGTTGAGCAGGTTTCTAGATTGATGGAGAAAATAATCGCTGTGATGGAGTGGATAAAAATGCATTCTTCAAACACTACACTGGCCCTGGATAACCCAAGCTGCATTATTCCTTCTCCTTCCATTAATACACCAACAGATGTTCAATAAGCAAATGTGGCTAACAACTAGAGATAAAGGCTAGGGTTTTGACTATTACATGGGGAAATGAAACTAGAACAAGACCTTTCAAAGTGAAAGCAAAGATGACAATCCTCAATTATGATAGTGCAGTTGGAGGGGAAATATTAGACGCACGAATCAACCAAGTGGAGATATATTGGCATGTATGGGTATGGGACTCAGTGGTGGAACTAAGATTTTGATGTCGCCCGTGCACAATAAATTTTAACATGACAATTTCACAAGCTTCAAATATACTACCATTTTTATTCATTGCTAAACGCACAAGCTTCAATTCTGAAAAAAGTAACAAAGTAAACAATAATAATGATGAAAATTGAGATTCATTATAGCCTTATTCTATAGAACTCAGCCAAGCAAAAAACAAATAATGTTTTAGGCTCCAATCCAAATAAAAGTGAAAAAAATTGCAGGGGAGACGATGAGATAACAGAAAATAAAATCAGAAAAAATATTGAGATAGAGAATGAAATCTTTAGCAATCTAGTAAAGTAGTAATCTAGTGGCGTTAAATAGTTGGTAGGGGAGTGTTAAGATAATTTCCTCCTAAGTGTGAAAGAGGTTATCCAACTTTGATGTGTTTCATGACAAGTATGAAAAGGGTTAGCCGTCTTTGACTTGGAATTCAACATGTGCTCTTAAAGGAAGCTTCTAGGAAATTTTCCAAAGGAAGTTTCATGACATGTGTTTTTGACCAAGGGAAGCTTCATGGAAGCTTCATCCACATGTCATCTACCACACCTACCTCCTTGATTTTGGCCCTATAAATAGGGATGAAGGAGGAGGGGTAAAGCATCCACTTCTCTCCAAACTCAAGCATTGAAAGATTTCTAGAGAGGCCTTTGCGGCAATCGTCTTAGTTTGGGAGAGCTTTTAGACGTTGTTGTACGACGTTGACAAAGAGTACTTCGCCTACACGGATTGGATCTGGAGCAGATATTGGCAAGGATTCGAAGAGGCATCTTGGAGAGGATTTGTGTAATCTGTCTCATCCGCCGGTCGGTAACTTGCAATTTTTCTGTTACTATTTATTGTATTGTGTAGTGTGAAGCTGGTGAAGATCCTTTGTGGATCGGTGGAGGGAAAGCCTGTAATCCGTGCGTGTGTTTTTTCACACACTTTTAGTGGAGGCTTTTCGGGTTGGACTCCGATCGTCCCGTGGTTTTTCACCCAATTGGGTTTTCCACGTTAAAATCTCTGTGTGCTTTTATTCTTTTTGCATTGTGTTATTTTGTTGCGATGACATACCGCTCAATGCGGTCGCGCAGGTTGCTCGCCTAAAATTTAAAATAGGTGCTCTGGTCGGGATTGATTGCTCGCATTCCCAACAAGTGGTATCAGAGGGAGGTTCATTATTAGAGCAATTATCGGGCTGACCTATCTGAGATTTGAGACGAGCCGATTGAATATTTCAGGTTAGTGATCGGGTGCGGTAGGTGACGACCATTGGTCCGCTCCCTGTCCTCTTTGATTACTTTCCGTGGAATAGTCGGCTCAAAGAACTGAGGTCAGTCCGATCAGTGACAGAGCACGATGGAGTCTACTTCAGGTTCAGGGTCCGAGCAAATGGTGAAACTGAACGGCGCGAACTACCACCAGTGACACTTATTGATGGAGGATCTTATCTATGTAAAGGGTTGGCATGCTCCTATCTTTGAGGAAATGCCTAAAGATTCGGATCCGGCTAAATGGAAGGTGGAACATCGGAAGCTATGTGGGTTTATCAGACGGTTCGTGGAGCCGAACGTCTACAACCATGTGGCTAGCATCAATGATGCAAAGGATCTGTGGAAGACTCTCGAGACCTTGTATGCCAAGAGCACGGGCATAAACAAGTTATATTTGCTGAAGAAGCTTGGAGAGTTCAGATACCGGGAGGGCTCACCTATTTTGGATCATGTCAACGAGTTCCAAGGGATTATTGATCGTCTGACTGCCATGAAGGTGACCTTTGAAGATGAGGTGAATGCATTGTGGCTACTCAAGTCACTTCCAGACTCTTGGGAGATGGTCAGAGTTTCTCTGATCAATTCTTCCCCCCAGGAGATTGTTTCCATGGAGATCGCCAAGAGCGGGATCTTGAATGAAGAGGTGAGACGAAAGTCTCAGGGGACTTCAGGCTCTTCTTCACGAGCTGACGTTCTCTTTACTGAAACTAGGGGGAGAGGAAGGAGTAAGAGCCGAGGAAGGAAGGAGGATAGGAGTCAGAGTAGGGGCAAGTCGAAGTCACGTTATCAGAACGTGGAATGCCACTACTGGCATAAGAAGGGGCACATCAAGAAATTCTGTTATTCGTGGAAGAACGATCAGAAGAAGAATGGGATTACCACTGAGGGCAAAGATGAGGGTCACACGGCAGCCACCGTTTCGATTGAGGAGGACGACGTCATTATTGTTGGCAACGACGTCACGGCTGCACTCTCGTGTGACGATCGATGCTGGATCGTTGACTCTGGAGCTTCTGCACATGTCTCCCACAACAGGGAGCTATTTGCCACTTACACCACTCATGACTGTGGGGTGTTAAGGATGGGCAATGGGGATACGTCCAAGGTACTTGGGCGTGGAGACATGCACTTGAAGACGAGTACTGGAGCCCTACTAGTTCTAAGGGATGTGCGACATGTGCCAGACATCCGCTTCAATCTGATATCTGTTGGCAGACTTGGAGATGAAGGACACCTGAGTGTCTTTGGAGGAGATTTCTGGAAGCTGATCCGGGGATCACTTGTGATGGCCAGGGGTTACAGAGATTCTGGCTTGTACTACATGGAGGGGAGGCCTGAAGCTGCTCAGGCCAACTCCGTCGGGGATGAGACATCCACTTCCTTATGGCACATGAGGCTGGCACACATTAGCCAGAAGGGATTGGGATGCCTGGCGAAGAAGAAGTTGATCAGTGACATTTCTGATGTTCATTTGGAGAGGTGTGACCACTGCATGGCTGGGAAACAAAATCGGGTCTCATTCCACAGCCACACATCCACTAGGAGATCGGAGCCATTGGAGCTTGTTCACACTGATGTGTGCGGACCACTGAAGGTCCAGACTAGAGGAGGAGCATCATACTTCGTCACTTTCATTGACGACCATTCGAGGAAGCTTTGGGTCTATGCCATCAAGACCAAAGATCAGGTACTCGATACTTTCAGGAGATTCCACGCTGAGGTGGAGAGACAGTCTGGGAAAAGACTGAAGTGCATTAGGTCCGACAACGGGGGAGAGTATATTGGTCCATTTGACGAGTACTGCAGGGACCATGGCATCCGTCATGAGAAGACCCCGCCCAAGACGCCACAGCTGAATGGCGTAGCTGAGAGGATGAATCGGACACTGATGGAGAGGATTCGATGCATGCTATCTGAGTCGAAGCTGCCAGGGATGTTCTGGGGCGAGGCTCTTCTCACTACAGCGCATGTCATCAACCTCTCGCCGAGTTCAGCTTTGCAGGAGGATGTTCCTGATAGGGTATGGTATGGGAAAGACCCTTCTTACAGTCACTTGCGGGTATTTGGCTGCAAAGCCTTTGTACACGTCCCTAGGGACGAGAGATCGAAGCTGGATTCGAAGACCCGGCAGTGTATTTTCTTGGGGTACGGCTATAGTGGAGAGTTTGGGTACAGGTTCTTTGATCCAGTTGAGAAGAAGCTTGTACGTAGCCGTGACGCTGTGTTCTGTGAGGATCAGACTATTGGTGATCCTGAGGGGACTGTTGAGTTGGAGGTTGACTCTCGCACTGCTGCAGAGTCACCTATGGTTGGAGCTGATGATGCTGAGGAGACTGCCGAGCCCGCGCCTGCACATGGAGTTGATATACTTCCAGATCATGATATCACCACTAATGGTGATCCAGGAGTCGCTGAGGATATTACTGATGATGTGCCTGCACCGGCCCCTGAGCCGGCCTTACGGAGGTCAGATCGGGCCAGGCACCCGCCCGCTAGATATTCCGCATCAGAATTCGTCTTGCTGACTGATGCGGGGGAGCCTGAGAGTTATGATGAGGCTGTGAAGAGTACCGAGAAGCATCAGTGGATGGATGCTTTGCAGGATGAGATGCAGTCACTGCAGAAAAACCACACTTATGACCTGGTGAGATTGCCTAAGGGCAAGAAGGCCTTGAAGAATCGATGGATCTTCAGGGTGAAGCAGGGAGATTCCTCCACACCTCCCAGATACAAGGCCAGGCTGGTGGTGAAGGGTTTTGGACAGCGACAGGGTGTAGACTTCGATGAGATCTTCTCACCTGTGGTGAAGATGTCATCTATTCGTGTCGTCCTTGGCCTCGCTGCGAGGCTAGATTTGGAGGTTGAGCAGATGGATGTCAAGACCGCCTTTCTGCATGGCGATCTTGAGGAGGAGCTTTACATGGAGCAGCCTGAGGGCTTTAGTGTCAGAGGGAAGGAAGGACTTGTGTGTCGCTTGCAGAAGAGTTTATATGGCCTGAAGCAGGCCCCGCGGCAATGGTATAGGAAGTTTGATTCCTTTATGGGGGAGATCAACTTCAGGATGACCACCCTTGACCACTGTGTGTTCATCAAGCAGTATGCTTCAGAGGACTTCATCATTATGCTGTTGTACGTGGACGATATGTTGATCGTCGGGAGGAACACTGCTCGCATTGCTGAGTTGAAGCGACAGTTGAGTTCCACTTTTGAGATGAAGGATCTGGGTGCTGCGAAGACCATTTTAGGGATGCACATTCGCAGAGACAGGGGAGCCAGACTACTTTGGTTATCCCAGGAGCGGTACATCCGCAAAGTACTGTAGAGGTTTGATATGGATCAGACAAAGAAGGTGAGCGTGCCGCTTGCAGCTCACTTCAGGCTTACCGCTGATCAGTGCCCCAGCACACCCGAGGAGATCGAGGCGATGCAGAAGGTTCCGTATGCATCTGCAGTTGGGAGCCTCATGTATGCGATGGTGTGTACTCGTCCGGATATTGCGCATGCTGTTGGGACCGTCAGTAGATTTCTCTCCAATCCTGGGAGAGAGCATTGGAGCGCAGTGAAGTGGATACTGAGATACTTGCAGGGGACGTCAGACTTGACGTTGAGATTTGGAGACAGTGAGCCAGAGCTGCTGGGCTACACTGATGCTGACATGGCTGGAGATGTGGATTCCAGGAGGTCGACGTCCGGATACATGATTCTGTTTGCAGGGGGAGCTGTCTCGTGGGCGTCGAGACTGTAGAAGTGCGTTGCACTATCCACCACGGAGGCTGAGTTCATTGCGGTTACTGAGGCTGAGAAGGAGTTGCTTTGGATGAAGAGATTCATCAAGGAGCTTGGATTCACTCAGGACCGATACACACTCCTGTGTGACAGTCAGAGCGCTATTCACCTGGGGAAGAACCCCACGTTTCACTCGAGGTCGAAGCACATCGACACTCGGTATCATTGGATACGAGATGTCCTGGAGCAGAAAGAGCTTGATCTTCAGAAGGTGCACACTGATGACAATGGGGCAGACATGCTGACCAAGACCGTGCCAAGGGAGAAGTTCGAGCATTGCGTTAGGATCGCCGGCATGGCGGTTCTCTCCACATAAAGCAAAGGGGAGAATAATTTGTTGGGTACAGTTCCCGTCCTTTGTGGAAAAAGCTGTTGAGTTCGAGTCTCATTAACTCGAATTTGGTGCTGCTGATCGAAAGTGGAGACATATTGATGGAGGACATGGAGAGAGACAAATTAAAGACTCTGGGGAAGATTGCCAGAATGACAGGATTTCTTCACTTAGTCGAAAAGGGGGAGATTTGTTAAGATAATTTCCTCCTAAGTGTGAAAGAGGTTATCCAACTTTGATGTGTTTCATGACAAGTATGAAAAGGGTTAGCCGTCTTTGACTTGGAATTCAACATGTGCTCTTAAAGGAAGCTTCTAGGAAATTTTCCAAAGGAAGTTTCATGACATGTGTTTTTGACCAAGGGAAGCTTCATGGAAGCTTCATCCACATGTCATCTACCACACCTACCTCCTTGATTTTGGCCCTATAAATAGGGATGAAGGAGGAGGGGTAAAGCATCCACTTCTCTCCAAACTCAAGCATTGAAAGATTTCTAGAGAGGCCTTTGCGGCAATCGTCTTAGTTTGGGAGAGCTTTTAGACGTTGTTGTACGACGTTGACAAAGAGTACTTCGCCTACACGGATTGGATCTGGAGCAGATATTGGCAAGGATTCGAAGAGGCATCTTGGAGAGGATTTGTGTAATCTGTCTCATCCGCCGGTCGGTAACTTGCAATTTTTCTGTTACTATTTATTGTATTGTGTAGTGTGAAGCTGGTGAAGATCCTTTGTGGATCGGTGGAGGGAAAGCCTGTAATCCGTGCGTGTGTTTTTTCACACACTTTTAGTGGAGGCTTTTCGGGTTGGACTCCGATCGTCCCGTGGTTTTTCACCCAATTGGGTTTTCCACGTTAAAATCTCTGTGTGCTTTTATTCTTTTTGCATTGTGTTATTTTGTTGCGATGGCATACCGCTCAATGCGGTCGCGCAGGTTGCTCGCCTAAAATTTAAAATAGGTGCTCTGGTCGGGATTGATTGCTCGCATTCCCAACAGGGAGAAGATGAGAATGCAGAGTTCATGAGCATAGGAACAATGCAAAACCATCTGTTGATAAAATTAAAGATTCAGGGCATTTCATAGAACTATAGTTAATAAAGTTAAAGATTCAGAAATCATGGGCATTTCATAGAACAATTTAAAGGACTGGAATTAATGGGCTTGGTCGGGGTGAAACATGAAACAGTGTTCTTTGAAGCATTTTCACGAGCACATAGGGTGCAAATCGAATCAAGATTTGTTTGCAGGAAAGTGTCGGAGGAGGTTGAGTGGAGGGGAAGTAGAGCTATCAATAGACGACTCTTCAGTAGTAAACTAAAAGAAATAAAGCAGTACTTGTAGTTAATCGGAGTCTCGGAGAGAGAGAGACGCAAGTCTGGGCTCGCTGGATGACTGGATCGAGGAAAAGAAATAAGGATCGGGTTCTCCACCAGCCTTCTCGACTTAGATCGACAACATGAGAACTCAAAAGAACCGGCGATCAAACGTCGGCTACTATTCTTCACAGAGGAAGAGCCGACGTAGCTTGCAGAAGTCAGATGTGAGCTCGCCAGTAGTCGACGTTGCCAGAAATGGAAAGAGAGAAAAGATATCGCACGAAGAAATAATGGGAAACGCGAACTCTTGGCGGGATTACCCGAAAAAGAGGGTCTGACACGTGGCCGACCGTGTCCTCATGTGGGTCCGCCCATGATGGGACTAATAATAAAGTTACTTTATTTGACTAAAGCTAAATTTTCTTGTTTTGGCATGGTGGAATAGTCACTTGCAAGGGATAGGACAACAAAAGGTAACATGGAGATATTTAGGCATATAAGCAGGCAATGCAAATGGCAGTCTATGCAAGACAAGTAATTGTTTTTGGGAAAAACTTAGGGATGTCTAAATGTTGATGATTTGCATAAGTAGAAAATAAGGAAACCAATCTTATTATTATTTCCTTTTAGAATGAATGCAATACATTACACATGTCTCCTCTATTTATACACACAAGAGGGAGACCCAAAACTAAATTCTATGATGTGGGACTAATCCCAAAAAAGAGGAGGCCGCCAATGGCACACCAATCTATGTTATATGCACACCAATCTATGTTATATGCACACCAAATTCCAACACTCCCCCTCAAGGTGGACGAAAGATATCCGCTAAGCCTATCATATCACACAATCTACATAAATCCATTGAGCTAAGTCCTTTGGTTAGACAATCAGCCACTTGTTTTTTTTAGTGATATGACCCAACTTCAGTATCTCATTATCCAGCTTTTCTTTGATGAAGAACCTATCTATCCCTATGTGTTTGATTCTATCATGTTGGACGAGATTGTTCGCAATGCTAATGGCTGACTTTCTATCACATCACAGTGTCATCTGTTTGTCTTGATTTATCTTGAGTTCACTTAGTAGGGCTTTCAACCATAACAGCTCCCCTACAACTGAGGTCATGGCCCGATATTCTGTTCCGGCTGTAGATCTCGCCACCACAGTTTGTTTCTTGCTTTTCCATGAGACAAGGTTGTCCCCCACAAACATGCAATATCCCGATGTGGATCTTCTGTCATATGCACAGCTAACCCAGTCAGAGTCGCAATAGCCTTTATATTCAGATGTCCATTCTTTTTAAAGATCAGTCTCTTTCCTGGTGGACACTTTAAGTATCTCAAAATCTGCTATACTGCATCCAAGTGCCCTTCCCTGGGATCGTGCATATAGCGGGCTACTACGCTCACAGCAAAAGATATGTCGGGACGGGTGCGGCTCAAATAGATCAGGCGACCTACAAGCCTCTGATATCTCTCTTTATCAGTTGGCTCTCCTGCCTCAGCGTTGAGTTTGGACTTTTGGTCAATATGAGCAACTGCGGGCCTACATCCCAACATGCTCGTCTCTTTGAGCAGATCTAGTACATATTTTCGTTGAGATAGAACGATTCCCTCTGCACCGCGAGCTACTTCTATCCCAAGGAAGTATTTTAGTTGCCTCAACTCTTTCACTTCAAACTCCCTGCCCAATCTTTATCTGAGTAATTTCCTCCTCGTCATTGCCCGTAATAATCATATCGTTCGCGTACACAGCAAACATCATAGTGTGTTCTTCATCTTGCCTAAAGAATACGTTATGATCAGCACTGGTCTGTTGATATCCCATGTTAACCATCGCTTTCTTAAACCTGACAAATAAGGCTCGAGGAGATTGTTTTAGCTCATACAGTAATTTCTTGAGTCTACACACCTTGCCAACCGTTTGTTTTGTTTCAGAGTCTGGTGGCACCTCCATGTATACTTTTTCGAGTAGATCCCCATGAAGGAAGGCATTCTTTACGTCGAGTTGTTGTAGTTTCCATCCCCCATTTGTTGTCAAGGATATAGTGTCCGTACCGTGCTCATTTTTGTGACTAATGCAAAGGACTCATCGTAATTAATGTTGTAAATCTGACTGTAACCCTTTGTTACCAGTCGAGCCTTGTAGCACTCGATCTGAACCTCTGAGTTTTGCTTCACTATGAACACCCACTTGCGCTCAACTGTTTTTTTCCCTGGTGGTAATGACACAAGGTTCCGGTTTTTGTTCTTCTCTAATGCGTCAAGTTCCTCTAGCATTGCAGCTTTCCATCGAGGATCCTTTTTAGCAACCTGCTAACACTTAGGAATATAAACAATGCCCAAAGATGTAATGAATGTTCCATGTGCAGGGAATATATGGGAGTGGAAAATAAATTTGGCAATGTCATGTGGAAAGCCATATCGGTCAGGTTAGACTCTCGCATTCTTGCGGGAACTTCGTCTTACCGGTAAGGGAGTAAAAGTAAAGAGATGAGGGGCTATCTTACTTGGGATATCTGAAGTTATGGTGGATGGTGCAGGTGTCACAAGGATTGGAGTAGGCAGAGGCAAGGGACTTGACACATGTGGCAATGTAGGCATTGTAGTCTCGCTCGCCTGCCTTCTTTTCGCATACATTCTAAACTCTCCCTGAGTCTGTGGGTCATCATCATCCGATTCTCTGTCCTCGAGAACCAGCGTCCCAACTGACACAAATTCCATTGACACAGGTGTCGATGGGATACTCACTATCCGCCTCTCCTCACCACAGCTATCCTCCCCCTCGTATCTCATATTTTATACACTAAGTGGTCCTCTAAGAGGCGAGTCAATCGAAGATGAGTAATATGACTCAAGCTCTTTGAACGTGACATCTATGCGGACGAATAACTTTCTCTCCACCGGACTACAATATACATACCCCTTTTGGGTAGTTGAATACTCAACAAAAACACACTTGAGCCCTTGGATCTAATTTTCCCACGTTTGGTCATTTATCCTAAACAAAGCACACACAACCGAAGGTCTTGAGGGGAAGAATATCTTCACTCTTCCCTCGCAGTATCTCAATCGGAGACTTCTAATCCAATACATATGAGGGCATCTGATTGATTAAGTAGGCTTCTGTTAGCACGGCTTGTCCCCACAAGTATTTTGACAGCTTCATCATTATCATCATACTTCGAGTCACTTCCAGAAGATGCTTGTTCTTTCGTTCTGCTACTCCATTTTGTTCTGATGTGTATGTGCAAGTAGTTTGATGTTGGATTCCCTGTGAGGACAAGTATTCTTCAAACTTCTTGTTGGTGTATTTTGTCCCATTGTCAGATCTCAACACCTTTATGATTGCGCCGTGTTGAGTTTGAACCCCTTTATGAAAGTCCTTGAAGCAAGCAAACACATCACTTTTATTTTTCATTAAATAGATTCAAGTTGCACGTGAGAAGCAGTCAATGAAAGACACAAAATACCAAAATTCATTTATAGTGAGCGTAGGATATGGTTCTCACACATCAGAATGTATCAAATTAAATAAATGAGAATTTTTACTTCCAGAACTAGAATAAGAATTTTTAATGTGTTTTCTTAGTTTGCAGGCATCACATACAAGTTTTTCTTCATTTGCTCATTTAAAAGAAGGGGACACGTCTGACTCAAAACAACAAAAGACGGATGACCCATACGCTGATGATAAAGTAGAAGTATGCCCTCCGCTCTCCTTCTGACTTCTGTAACTTCTTCAATAATGGTTGAAAGTACTGAGTCCATATTTTTTCTATCAAAGTGACACAAGCCACTATGTCATATGTTAGTCTCAAGTCTTCTGTCGGTCTCCTTCTCCTTGAAGATCACATTCGGAATGTCAAACAAAACAACACATTTTAGTTGAGATATGATAGCACTAATTGATAAGAGATTTACGGGAAAGAAAGGAGCATGCAAAACATTAGACAAAATCAAAGTGTTGGTACATTGCACAGTACTCTTACCAACCACTAGTTGAGTTGTGTCATCGGCAGTTTGGATGCGCTTTGGGACTGCTAGGGGAGTATATGAAATGAATTCTTTAGCATCCCCAGTGGCATGTCGAGAAGCACCCGAATCGACTATCCAATTGTGTGATCTAGTATTGGATATAGATGTGAGGGCAATAGTTTCTCTCGTACATGTGGTTGAATGAGCGAACGAGTCAATGTTACCCCTTGATGAAGCTGGCATGAGTGTATCGTCAGTCACCCCCTTCTGCTTCCTCCACATCAGTTGGGAGTAACTGTTCACAATTTCCTGCTCCTCTGAGTTATCCATCTCATTAATACTTTTGTCTGCCTCGTCCTTGGCTATGATAAGGTTTGCTCGGTAGCCTCCTCTTCCACCATCTTTGCGACCCCCACGGCCGCGACCACAACAGCCTCTTTTTCCTCGTCCACCTGCATCCCGCTCTTTCGATAGCTTGGGGCACGCCAGTCGGAGATGACCTATTTCACCACAATTGTGACATTGTCATGTATCACTCTCGTACCTTGGGGGTCTAGGATTGATTACCACTAGGGTTGATTTTGCCCCAACGGGTGCAACTACACTAGACTAGAGCCTAATCCGGCTTTCTTCCTGCATCATGGCTGAGATTGTCTCGTCCAGAGTAGGAATCTTTGGTTGAGCAAGCAACATTGCACTCCTTTGCTCAAAAGTCGGGTTCAAACCCCTCATAAAGTGCATAATCTGCCTCTGAGCATCTCGCTCCCCTTTACTACATTCGAAGTCTTTGCAGCATGCGACTGGTGAGAAATAACCATAGTCTGCCCATATCGCTCCAGATCTACGACATACTCGTAGATCGAGCGATCCCCTTGAGTTACAGTCTCAATCTCTCGTTCAATCTGAAACACTAGCATATTGTTGTCGGCTCATTCATAGTGCCTTTGTAACTTTTCCCAAACATCGTTTACAGTCTCAATGTCACCACTGTGATAGTGATAGACACGATCATTGAGTTTAGGAGTCATGTATGCAACAGGTTGTGTGTAGTCTTCCATTCATTGTACCCATCAGAGTCCTCTGGCTCCTTCTCATCAGTCAAATAGCCCTTAAAGTTCCTTCCGGAGAGTGCCCTTTTTACCAGACGCGGCTAACTTAAGTACGTAGTTGATCCATCAATCTTCAACTCCACCGGGGGAAGATCCAGCTTCATTGGCGGTGACGACGACTGAATCGAGCCCTCACCTTTGGACATTCGTAAGTACTTGAAAACACTTTTAAGTTCGCGTCCTCCATTTTGGCGATTAATTTCTCCGTGGACACGCTTAATTTTCCCTTCGATCAAAAGAATTTCTCTATGAATCCCGCAACGCAAGGCCCAGCACCGTTGCACGTGCAATCTCCTTTTGCCAATAGTGCGTGGAATAAAAGCTATCACGTACTCCTTCAATAGCGTACTGCGTGCTTCTCCTCAAGCGCAGAAATCCACGCGCACCTTCTCCACAGCTGCGTGTACTCTGCAGGAAGAGTCGTGAAGAGAAAATAAAAATCTCTCCCTACGCTGAGCGCGTGAAATTCTCCGTCGCACGTGAAATTCTCTGCTGTCGCGAGAAAATTTTCTGGCGCGGCCCGTCGCGCTCGAAAGACCTTGGTCGCGAAATCTCTCCTTCGCCACGCGCGACTTCTCCTGGCGCGAGAAGAAAAAATTTCCCCTGTGGATCTTCCCGCGGATCCCGCCGCTTCCGTCACCCTGCGGTTACGCCGCCGAGCTCTCACTGGCACAGAGAACCCCACACAGAAGTCTGGCTTGTCTCTCGTGCTCCCCCCGTGCTCCTCCACGTAGGGAACCCCGCGTGCAACTCCCGTGCGCGCCTTCTGCCGCACTCCCGCGCGCGTTTCCTGTCGCACTCTAGCACCTCCTATGTCAGCGCCGCACTCCTGCGCCTCCTATGCCAGCGCCGCACTCCTGCACAAGCGTCGCACTCCTCCCGCACCCGTGTGTGCCGCGCTCTGCTGCAATCGGGGAAGATGATGTCGCTCCTTCACAATCGCATGGTACTGTCGCGATGAAAGAGTTCTGCCGCGCACAGCTTCCGCCGTGCTCCACACGTTCCGTCGCACTACGCGTCTTCTCCCGCAGCACGCAACAGCGTGCGATGGTATTCTCCCGCAACCGGCCGCGAAAATCCTCCGCCCGATAATTCCTTCCGCACCCTATCGAAAAGGAAAGAAAATATTAAAAGATCATGTGAGAGAGCTGAGATCACCTAAGCGGGATTACAGGAGTTTCTCCGGATCAATTTTTTATTTCTTTTCGAACCTGGTTCTGATACCAAGTAGAAAATAAGGAAACCAATCTTATTATTATTTCCTCTTAGAATGAATGCAATACATTACACATGTCTCTTCTATTTATACACACAAGAGGGTGACCCAAAACTAAATTCTATGATGTGTGACTAATCCCGAAAAAGATAAGGCCGCTAATGGCACACCAATCTGTGTAATATGCACACCAAATTTCAACAGCATCTCATGGTTTTACTCCCAATTTGCCAATGAAGAAAACAACCAGGGAGAAGGGATAAGACCCAAGAATATTCTAAGGTAGAATCTTCTCCGGCCAAAAAAATAAAAGAAAAAGATAAGGAGTTGGGCAATGCTCAAAATTGATTCAATTCTCCTAAAAACATTTATTCTAGTAAGTTCTATGAAAATTTTAAGGTCACGGGCCGTATAAAAAAAAATTGACGGAATTACATCCTGAGCTCTGCCTTGAAAAGTGAAAGAATAATTAAAAATTAAAACAATGTGGTAGCATTGGAAAACATTATATTTTGTCTTATGATAGAAGAGAACTGTTGGGTACATTGGAAAATGTGTACCTGATTTGAAGAAGCCTAACTTAGCTTAATGATATACATCAAGGTGTATTTGATGTTGTTTTAAGTTGACATGTGCAGGTGAAGAAGTATTAAAGAATACAGGAAATTATTTTAAGTCCATATATCGACACCTGAAGAAATTGTGTCGACACTTCAGAATAATTGTGTCGACACTTGAAGGAAGCTGTGTCGACACAGAGAAAGATAGTCGACCACATTTGTGTCGACACTGGGAAGCAGTGTCGACTCACAGAAAGATAGTCGACCACATTTGTGTCGACACTGGGAAGCAGTGTCGACTCACAGAAAGATAGTCGACCACATTTGTGTCGACACTGGGAAGCAGTGTCGACTCACAGAAAGATAGTCGACCTCAACTATGTCGACACCTGAAGGCAGAGTCGACACATACTGAGTTCTGAATCTACAACAACTGTGTCGACACACAGGACTTGTGTCGACACACTGCAAAGTCAAGACCAAGTTATTTTCTGAAGAAAGATGAAGTGTTGAGTCGACACAAATTCTCTGTGTCGACTCATTCTCAAGATGAAGTTCTGAAGAAGCAGTGTCGACTTAAAGGCAAACTAGTCGACATCATCAAAGGCTGTGTCGACACCAAAGTCACTTGTGTCGACACATATAGACAGTTGGTCTCGACACTTTCTGGCAGTCTGTCTCAACACTTTGCTGTCCAAGACTAAGGCACAGGATCTGTTTGAAGATTTGACAGTTGTGGGTTATGACATGTTAACTGAAGCTGTCAGACTTGTCAGAAGTCAGTTAGAAACCGGATCAGCTGGTTACCATGAAGAAGATCTATAAATAGACAGATTCAGAAGAAGAAAGAGACAATAATATACAAGAGGAAATTAATTCTTAATCAACACATCAGTTAAGAGACAAGTCCTCTCTTCAAGAAAGTGCAAGGCATTAAAGAAGATCTTCATCAGAAGATCTAAGAAGACGATCTCAGGATCAGTGTAAGTAGAGTTCTTTCAAGAATTCAGAAGTATCATCAAAGGTGTTGGATAGAGAGGGATCCAGCCACCTGAAGAAGAAGAAGGAAGTCATCATTGGTTTCTCAAGAAGCTGTTTGGAAATCAACTCAGCTAAGTTCAGATTCAAGAAGCTTTGAAGAAAGCTCAAATTCAGTTGATTTCATCAGCTGATCAAGAATTGTCTTGTTCTTTTCTCTCTCAACAAAGGCAAAACATTAAAAACTTCTTTTCTAATTTCTATAGGATCTGTCAATACAGATCTGAGTTGTAAGCCTGTGTTATAAAGGCTGAGTGTAGGGGAGTTGATCTCTGAGTGGTAGGGCTGTTTGCCTGAGTGTAGGAGAAGGTTCTTCTCTGAGTTGTAGGCTTTGTGATAAGGCTGAGATAGGGCTATTGAGCCTGAGTTGTAGGAACCTTTTTAAGTTCTGAGCTGTAGGATCTGTGGATCTGAGTAAAGAGGAAGTTTGGCCGAATCTAGCATACTGCTAGATAGGTGAAGGGGGAAAATGGATGTACCCAGACCTTGGGGAACCACTATAAATCAGTGTGCAATCTGTGATGGTTAAATTTTTGTGACTGCTGTGCTGTGTGTTTTAATTCTGTAATTGAATTCTGCCAAAAAGTGTTAACAAGCATTAGAACCTATTCACCCCCTCCCCCCTCTAGGTGTTTAGGTTGTCTTGAAAGTAAAACTATCAAGTGGTATCAGAGGGAGGTTCCTCAAAAAGGACTCAACAGTCTGAGGTAGATCTGAAAGGCAGAATCAAGATTCAAAAAGATGGGTTCTGGAGAAAATCACAAGGAGTTAGGGTCAATGAAGTTACCCATCTGCAGGAAGGAAATCTTTGGAATTTGGAAAGAAAGAGTCAAATTGTTCATGGAAGCATCTGACCCAAGGATATACATCACAGTTCAGGAAGGACCCTTCATTCCAATGAAGGTATCAGTTCTTGATGCTAATATTCAAACTCCAAAGAGTTATTCTGAAATGACCAAGGATGAAATCATTTTGACAACCATGGACAAGAGAGCTCAGAATATTATTGTGAGTGTCATAGATGATTCTACATTTCAGAATCTGATTCACTGCAAGACCTCCAAAGAAATGTGGGACACCTTGATTGTCTACATGGAGGGATCTGAAGAAATAAGACAGGATAGGAAGTCTATGCTCAACCAGGAATATGAAAGTTTTAGACAAGGAAAAAACTGATAGCATAACTGAATGCTATAAGAAATTCTATATAATTGTGAATGAGTTAAAGTCCTATGGAAGAGTCTTCAGTACCTATGAACTGAATGACAAATTCTTAAGATCCTTGACAAAGGATTGTGACACAAAGATCTGTGTCATAAGAGAAGTGGCTAAACTGACAGAGATTTCTCCTCCAACCTTGTTTGGAAAGTTGCTATCCTATGAAATACAACTTATGGTGAGGAAGGAGGAGGAAAAGAATTCAAAAGGAGAGCATAGAGAGAAGACAGTGGCCTTCAAGGCAGAAGCCACTAGAAAGAATAGGAGGATATCATCATCTCCTCCTAAGGAAGTTGCAGAAGTTAGTTCTGAAAATTCAGATAATCAGGGTTCAGAAAGCTGTGAGTCAGATGCAGATTTTGCTGCATTTACAAGGCAATTCCAGAGATTCTTAAAGAAGAAGAAGTGGAAGTCTAGACCCTCCTCATCACAGCAATTTGATGACTATTATCAGAAGAAAAAGTCATCAAGGAAAGAGAAGAGCAGAACAAAGCCCAGCAAGGCCACTACCTCAAAGATTGTCTGCTATTGTTGCAATAGGCCTGGACATGTAGTGGCTGACTGTCCTGATAAGAGAAAGGAGTCATCAGACAAGAAGAAGACTTATCAAAAGGGCAAGAAGGAAAAATCCTTTGTTACAAAGAAGAAAAAGAGCCTAACAGATCAATCAACTTCAGAATCAGAATCTGAAGCTGAAGCATATATTGGACTGTATGCTGCTACTGAAGAAGATGAGTTCATGCAATTGCTAGACTCCATCTATGAACAAGAAGATCATCAGTGCATGGGACTGATGGCAGGATTAGAAGAAGACATGTGCCATAATCAGTCTGGTCCTAGTAAGGTACTATGTCCTTCAATAAAATCTGTTTGTAGTACAAGTGCAGAATCAGCTACATCTGCATCAAGTGATGTAGATGCATCTGAATCTGAAGGAGATGTCTATCAATTGATAGATAAGTATGGGGACTTGTTGCAGGCTCTTAAGAAAAGCAAGAACCTGATTAAATCTCAGGCTCAGGAAATTGCTGATCTAAAAGTAGCTGCAACTGAGTTTGAAAAAGTAATTGATCAGAAGTTAAATGAAATTGCCAAACTGAAAAATATAACTATTATTCAGATGGGCACAATCAATTATACCAATGATCAAGTGAAGAGTCTGGAGGCCAGACTAAGAATAGAAAAGGAGTTAGTGGCTAGTTACTCTAAGCCAAAGTCTGTCTTACCCTTGATAGATGAATTTGTGACTCAAAAGGGTAAGGCAGGATTAGGATTCAAAGGTAACCCCAGGGCAGCCCAATTCAAGAGGAAAGGCAAAGCTCCTGTCAAGCCACTGAACCTTTCAGTCCCTATTAAGTTTAGAAAGGTGCAAGTGCCTTCTAACCAATATGATCATGAAGATATTCATGGTCATTTTAAGACTAATGTTCTAATAAACAAGGGTGTAAATGCCAACAGGCCTATCCATGTTCATAAACCCAATGGTTATAAGAAATCAGTGGGTGAAGCTGCTGCAGCACCAGCAATGGACAGAAATTCTTCTGTCAAGGGTGTATCTAGAACTAGATACAATAAGTTTGAATGTTGGTGCTGTGACAAGAGAGGTCATTTTGCATTAGACTGCTGGCATAACACAAGTGTTAGAAAGAACAATAGTCTACCTGTTAGAAGAGATAATGGTAGCTTTGTTAATGCTAACTTGAACCAAGGACCCAAGACTTACTTGGGTTCTAAGGGTAAGTAAATCTGTGTTGCAGGAAAGTCCAAGTGGTCATGCCCCTATATGGTACTTGGACAGTGGTTGTTCCAGGCACATGACTGGAACAAAGATGCTGCTGAAGGAATATACATCTGTCAAAGATGGACCTAAAGTGATCTTTGGTGGATCTGAAAAAGGAATCATCAAAGGGTTTGGTAACATTTCTACTAATCTAATTACTATCACCCAAGTGGCTTATGTAAAAGGTTTGAAACATAATCTAATAATCATAAGCCAGCTGAGTGATTTAGAATATGACATTTCATTTGTTAAGGATGGATGTCATATCAAAAGGTCAAGTGATCAAGAGATCATATTGACTGGGTATAGGAAGAGAAATGTATATTGTCTTAATTTTGTATGTGAGAATAAGGCTTCTCCCATCTGTCTTGTAGCTGATGACAATGCTTCTCATTGTGTTAAGTGGCACAAGAGATTGACTCATCTTAACTACAAGACAATTGGCCAACTCTTTAGCAAAGAGTTAGTGAGGAATGGTCCTCAAGTTAAGTGTATAAAGGGAGAAATATGCTCAGCTTGTCAAAAGGGCAAGCAGACAAAATCCTCCTTTCAAAGCCTTGAAAACAAGGATTCTGTGAGGTGCCTATAGCTCTTACATATGGATCTTTTTGGTCCTATGCCAGTTCATAGTCTAGGTAGGAAAGTCTATACTTTTGTGGTGGTAGATGACTATTCTAGATTTACATGGGTGTTTTTTCTGAGACAGAAATCAGAAAGCTCAAGTGTATTACTTAGTTTTGTAAAGCAAATTCAGAATGAACTGAATAGTACAGTGGTCAAAATCAGAAGTGACCATGGTACTGAGTTTCAATCTGAAAGCATGACAAAGTTATGTGAAGACTTTGGGATTTTCCAAGAGTTCTCCTCACCTAGAACACCACAGCAAAATGGCATTGCTGAAAGAAAGAATAAAACATTAATTGAAGCTGGTAGAACACTATTGAGTGACACCTCTCTTCCAGAATATTTCTGGGCTGAGGCAGTTAACACTGCATGTCATGTAATCAATAGGGCTTCTATCACCAAGAACCACAAAAAGACTCCCTATGAGATTATGAAAGGTAGAAAACCAAATCTATCCTACTTCAGGATCTTTGGTTGTAAATGCTATATACTTAACAATGGCAAGTCATACCTAACTAAGTTTGCTGCCAAATCCCAAGATGGGATATTTGTTGGGTACAGCATAAATAGTAAGGCATATAGAATCTACAACTTGACTACTCAAGTTGTTGAAGAATCTGTACATGTTGTATTTGATGAAACAAGATTAATCAACTGTGAGTTGTCTTGTAGATCAAATGATTCAACAGGTATAAGTAAAAGAATGGACAAGCTATCCATTGCTGAAGCATCAAAGGAAGATGGAGCATTGGAAAATGAAGGCTACTGTCCAGGGGGAGTACAAGACTCAATAGAAGCTGATGAAAAGCAAGAGGTTCAGCATGAAGAAGGAGCTGGAGATGTTCAACCAGAAAGGAATCTTCCTCCAGCTACAAGACATTTAAGAGATCATCCAGCTGATCAGATTATAGGTGATCCAAGACAGGGAGTGCAGACTAGAAGCAAAAATCAAAGCACAGACTTGCATTCAAGTTTCCTGTCTCAAATGGAGCCTAAGAAGTTTGAAGAAGCTATCCAAGACCAGCACTGGACTGATGCTATGCAAGAGGAGCTGAATCAATTCAGAAGGTGCAATGTCTGGGAGCTTGTTCCTAAACCAAGAGGCCACAACATAATTGGCACAAAGTGGATTTATAGGAACAAATTGGATGAGAGTGGAATAATAGTGAAGAATAAAGCAAGATTGGTTGCAAAATGATACAGGCAGGAAGAAGGGATTGACTTTGATCAAACCTTTGCCCCAGTAGCAAGGCTGGAGGCAATCAGAATGTTCCTTGCCTATGCAGCATATCAAGACTTCAAAGTGTACCAGATGGATGTGAAATCAGCATTCCTGAATGGTGATTTAAAAGAGCAAGTCTATAAGCTTAGGAAAGCTTTATATGGGTTAAAGCAAGCCCCAAGGGCTTGGTATGAAACTCTGTCTACTTTCCTTATTGAGAATAAATTCTCAAGAGGAAAAATAGACAAAACTCTATTCCTTAGGGAATCCAAAGGTAAGATCATCTTAGTTCAGATCTATGTTGATGACATAATCTTTGGATCTACTGAAAACAACCTTTGTAAAAAGTTTGCCAAACTTATGCAAGGGAAGTTTGAGATGAGCAGTATGGGGGAACTTAAGTTCTTCTTGGGACTCCAAGTAAGACAGACTGATGATGGTCTGTCCATATCCCAGTCTAAGTTCACCAAAGAATTAATTAAGAAGTATGGTATGGAGTCATCCTCCACTATGAGAACTCCTATGGGAACAAGTATGCATATATGCAAAGATGATGCAGGTAAACCTGTTGATGAATCTTTGTATAGAGGAATAGTTGGCTCTCTATCATATCTCACTGCTAGTAGACTAGATATTATGTATGCTACATGTGTCTGTGCTAGGTACCAAGTCTGCCCTAAAGAATCTCATTATACTGCAGTCAAAAGGATTCTGAGATATCTTAAGGGCACACCTAATCTAGGTCTTTGGTACCCTAGGAATAGAGATTTTCTACTAACTGGTTATTCAGATGCAGACTTTGCAGGCTGTAGAGAGGATAGAAAGAGTACAACAGGTACTTGTCAATTCTTGGGAGGAAGATTGATTTCATGGAGTAGTAAGAAGCAGACCAGTGTGGCAATATCCACAGCTGAGTCAGAATATGTTGCTGCTGGCAGCTGCTGTGCACAGCTATTGTGGATACAGCATCAGCTTAAAAATTATGGTATTCAAGTAAGTAGAACACCTCTTTTGTGTGATTCTAAGAGTGCAATTTCTATTGCTAATAATCCTGTTTCTCATAGTAGAACTAAGCATATAGAAATTAAATACCATTTTCTTAGAGAACATGTAAAAAGAGAAAACATCTCATTGAAATTTGTTAAAACAGATTATCAAATAGCAGATGTATTTACTAAGCCACTGGATGAAATAAAATTCAATAAATTTAAAATTGAATTAGGCATGCTGACCATTGATTAGTTTATCAACAAACTTAAAAGTGATATTAGATTATCAAGTGGTATTGACAAAAACAGAAATTGGCTAAGTAAAATAGTGTCGACACATTCAGTGATAATGTGTCGACTCTGTGAAGTCATGTCGACTAGTCAGAGAATATGTGTCGACACAGAGAATTTGTGTCGACACTTAAGAATCAAATAGTCGACTCATCCAGGAATGTAGTGTCGACTTCACCAGAATAGTGGTGTCGACACTGTTGAAGCCAAAAATGACCTCAACGAATGTTCACAAACCAAAGTGCAGCCGACGCCTACTTCTCTCTTATCTCGACCCTTGACTGGCTGCTAAGGTCAAAGGACTGACCCAAAGCCTCAGCTGAGAGGTCCCACCACACACCCGGAAGATCTCTGAGAGCTTCCCCTCCAAAGCCAAATGCTGGGCTGGGAGCTCCTCAGAAGGCACTAGAGTTGGAGAGTAATGAAAGTCCTGCCTTCCAAAGAGCCCCTATGGGTCTTTTTATAGTCTTCCTTTGACCTGAAAGTACTGAACTACCCCTGAGGGGTCTGCCAATAGCCGAATCCCGTTGTCCTCCCAAGGGCATTTGGGTAATTTCACCTCGGGATAATAATAAAATAATTCCCTTTACGAGCGCCGGGCCCTACCACGTGGGCTCACTTGGCGAGACCCCCGGCCTAGAAGGCTCTCGCTGGGTCCCCTCTAGGCCCGCCTTGGCGAGAACCCCTGCCAGGAAGGTTCTCGCGCTAGGTAGTCATGACGTTAATGCGAAAGAAGGTTCACCTAAGGCCTTCTCGCCTGTCCTGGGCGGGAGCTCTCCCTAAGGCGGGAGCTTCCGCAGTCAGGCTCTCTGCTTCGGTCGGTCGACGATCTCTCCTGCCGAGAGCTCGACTATCTGCCCTGGTCGGTCGACGATCTCTCCTGCCGAGAGCTCGACTATCTGCCTTGGTTTCCTCAGCTTTCGCCTGCCCTCGGCGAGAGCTCCTACAGGACGAGAACTCCCCAAGTATGCCTCAGGGTTAACCCGAGGCTAGCCTGAGACTAGCCCAATCCTGACCATTGAAGCCTTTGGGTCCCTCCCAGCGAATATGGGGTTGTACACAATCCCCGCTCTTTTCGAGCTCGCCCTGCGCTCGACAAGACAAGTCCAACCCCCGAAATATTCGCTGGACACGTGCCAACTAACCAGGGGAATCTTTTGGTGGGTCCTACTGCGGCTATAAATATGCACCGATAGGCGACCATATGCCTCGCCCTTGAAATACTGTTTTTACGACTGAGCTCTCGCCCCTCGGGACCTTTGCACGAGCTTACCATGCATCCCAAACGTGCTGCCAAACCGCTTCCGCAAGACCTCCAAGACCGATTAGCCGCTGCCCAAGCGTGGGCCTTGGCTAACTGTGCGGCGGTGGCTCCATGGTTAGCGAGAAAGACTTCCACCGCCGGGCCATCCGAGCCGAAGAAGAAGGAAAAGAAAAGGGCGAAGGTGGTCCGGCGGGACCTTTCTCGCGAGAACAGGGATCCTCCTTCTCCCACTCCCAATCCTGCGGGGGATCCTTCTCCGCAGAAGGTAAGCCTTTTAACCGTTCCTATCGAGCTGATTGTGCACTGGATCCGACAGTTAACGTAAGCTTTCGCAGGAAGCCGCTCCTAACGATGGCGACGAGGTCCCGCCAAGTTCCTCGAACCTGCCCGCTCATTCACCCAAGGACCAAACGCGGGTCTTAGAGAGGATTCCTCCGGCCGAAACCGGAACGATAGGTACATTTTCCCTTGTCAGTATTTCGACCCGACCTTTTCTTTTCTGAACCGTCTCCTCGCAGTGCCAACTCCCGCCGACCCGGGTCTAACCACCCGGGAAAATGAAGCGAGAACCGTTGAAGTGCCTCCTGCGGTGGCCAATCCTATCCTGCAAGCGGGAGGGGCGGCCTCTGAACCTTCCGCTACCCTCAAGGATGCTGACCGTCCCTTGAGAGAAGACAACTCCCCTCCTGCTTCCGGCCAGGCCGGGATTATCGTGCGCGAGCCCTTCCGCCCGGGGCTGGGCAAGCCTCTTCACCTCCTTTATGGAACCAACGGAGGGGCCGGGCCTTCTCGTCCAACTTTGGTTGACGGTTCTCGCCCAGCCGCAGGTATGCGAAAACTTTTCTGGACTGTTGATTGTCATGCCTTGACCGAAGCTCTCGTGTGTTTCTTTCGCAGGTGATCCTGGCTTGCGGTCGGGAGTCAACGAGGAAGGAGAAGAAGAGGAAGAAGTAGAGGAGGAAGAAGAAGATGAAGAGTCCCCTCTCCCTTCGTCTGGCGAGATAGAAGAAACCCTGAACAGCGCTGGGAGCGCGAAGGGGAGACGGAGGAAGATCTCGGTCCTCCTGGCCAAGCTTATCCGGCGAGACCGTGTCCATACTGCCGCGGCGAAAGCATTCCGCGAATCCGTGGAGCAAAGGCTGGAGGCTCTGGAGCGGGATTTCTTCTTGGGCGAGACTGATTGCCCGGGTGGGCCTTCCGCCGAATCTTCGCCAGGGAGGTGCATCTCGCAGATCCGGGATCACGCCAGGCGGATCAACCTTGGGTGTACCACCCTATCGTCCTACTTCAACCCGTTGGCGCCCCCAAGAACTAGGCGGCGAGAACGAGGACGATGGAGCTGGAAGCCCTATTAGCCTTCACGCTCTGAATCTCGATGTATCTCTTTTTTTTTTCAATGTATCTGTAATAAACATTATTACCAATTAAGTTTTATCCAGCTTGCGCTAGCGAGGATCTCGCTTCTACTCATGTCTCTCTTTTCCTTTTCCTTTTATTGCTCTGCGAGGCTTTTTAATTAAGACGCTTACACCAATCTAGGATGCTTGCGCCAATCTAGGAGGTTTGCGCCAATCTAGGAGGCTTGCGCCAGTCTAGGAGGCTTGCGCCAATCCAGGAGGCTTGCGCCAATCCAGGTAGTCGCGTCGAAACCCGAAACGACCGTTGACCGCTGCCATCCCGAGGGGGAGAACCGAGGCGCCGTTAGCCCGGATTCTGACAGCTGTACTCCGCTGTCACTTTCTCTCTCTGTCGGATGAATTCAAGATGATTACGTTTTCTTATAAATAGAGAAGTCTACCAACCGCATTTACTTCTTCGATCCGGAACCTCAGCCTTCCCTCCTTGCTTTCGCGTTCTTGCTCTCGCTCCGACCCCTCTTCAGCTCTCGCTCTTACTCACAAACCAACCATGCCTGGCGAGAGCAAGGGTCGCGCCCACTGCGCGGAAGCTTTTCAAAAACACCTCTTCCCTTCCTGCAAGCTCACCCTCGACGAATACAACATGATCGTTGACCGCTACATCCCCGCCGGCTTCTCGGCGCGAAACCCGGGGAATCACGATAGGGTGAATACTCCGGGGGCGGGAGAGCTTGCCATCCCCCTCGAGCACTTCGAGGTGGGCTTCCGCCTCCCCCTTTGGCCGGAGGTTCGGCTAGCTCTTCGCTATTATGGGGTGGTTCCCGCCCAGCTAAACCCGAACTCAGTCGCGATACTTATAGCATTCATATGCTATATGCGATCCGAGAGGATCGAGTTTAGTCTGCCCATCTTCCGGAAGCTATTCAACTTCCGCGCCAAGGGGGGGTAGTTTTCTTCTCTGGGCAACTGCTCGAGGTTACCGGTCTCGCCAACAAGCACCACCACTGGGGCGAGAAGTTCGTTTATGTCAGCGGAGACTTCGGCAACATCCCGCTTCAGCCCGTTCAGTACGAGGACGCGGCCTACAAACCGCCTGCTCTGGGATCGCGCGAGAGCGCAATCCTGGAATTCTTCGGACCAAGGAGTTCGACGTTCCCTACCTTCGGCGGGACGTCGACTCCCTCCCACTTGTTCACTCAGGCGAAGGTACGGTCTCGCCTCAGATTCCCTCCTATATCAAAGATTTTCTTGCGCTGAGGTGCTTTAACTTTGCAGGAGAGCGGGAGGTCCCTCTGCGCCAGCCCTTTGCTGAAGGCCGGGGTGTCGAGGGTCTGGCCGCAAGAGGCTCCCTTGCGCTCGCGGAAGCTAGCGCCAGCGCCTGCCGAGAAGATCCGGCCCCTCCCTTGCCGCCACCAGCCAAGAAGCGGAAGGTCACCCTTCCTCCTCTCCGAACGCTGAAGAGGCCGAAACCCTCTGCCCTTGAGAAGGGGAAAGCCCCGGCCGTCCCGCCTGTCCAGCCTCCTCCCGAGGGCAGGTCCTTTGAAGCGATCCTTCAGATGGCCAGCGAGATGGATGCCGCCGCCAAGAGCCGCGCCGAGGCTTCTACCGGGAACCCATCGGCCGCGAGCGAGGCTGGGGGAGGAGTGGTCGCCGCCGAAACCTCTGCCAGCGTCCCGCCCCAGGAGGTGCCGAGAGGGCACAGGAACTTTGGCTTCGGCGTGAAGTACGTCGACGCGGAGGGGAAGCCTCAGATGGAATGGGACCCTGAGTCGAACTTGATCAAAGTTACGACGCTCCTTCCCAGCTGGGCGGAGGGGGAAGATGTGACTGGCGAGGCCTTCTCGCTTGGATACGGCCTTTACAGCCGGGAGGATGCCAGCACATTCGACCAGATGTCCACCCGCCTTATAGCCTTCGATGCCATCCGGGCTCTATTGCGCGGGTTCGAGCTTGCGCATATGTGTGCGCGCCGAAGCATCACCCTTGACAAGAATTTCACCGATATGCGCAAGGCGAGGGAGGACGCGATGGCTCGAGCGCACGCCGCGGGAGAAGAGCTCGCGAAAGCTCAACAAGAGCTTGCGGATGCTCGACTGGCGCTGTCTCTACGCCCGGCGGCTGAGGTAAGCGAGACCCTCCCGAACCCTTGCTTTCGTTTTTCAAAGTTATGATGGTGCGATGTTTCCCGACTGAACTCTCTTTTTCTTTTCACAGGATTCTGCCCAAGTCAGGGAGCTTCGCGCAGAGCTGGCCAACGCGCGCTGCGAGAGCGTCCTCTTGAGGGAACAGCTTCGCGCAGAGCTGGCGAAGGTCCCGCCTCCGGAGCTAGATGCGAGGCTGCGGAGTCGTTACCTCTCGGAGTACGACGTTGACAAGCTGCTCCAAGCAAACGCTCAGCCAACCGTCAAGCTGACGCTCGAGACGCTACGAGACGTCAAGCTGCTTCGGGAGGACGGCGCGACCATCGACGCTCGCCAGCTTCTTCCTTGGCTCTACGATCCAGTTCCCAAACCTCCGGGCGCGCCGGACTCGCCTCCCTCAGACATCCCGAGGTCTTCTACCGCTGGCGAGACATCTGGAGAGGGCTCTGGCGAGGATTCAAGCGAAAGCACCAGCGGGAGTTACAGCGCGTCCCCCTAAACTTCTCTTTTTGTTTCTTTTGTAATGAGCGAGAGGCTCCAACTGTGTAATTAATTTTATGTAAAGTAGTGTTTCATTTCTCATTTTCAGCGTGCTTGAAAGTACATTGTTCTGCCGAATGGCTTCCGCGCGAACTTCCGCCGAGACCCTTAGTCTCTTTAGGATAACCTCTTAGAAATCCGTTAGGTGGGAACCTCGCGTTGTTAATTAAGTTGTCCTGCTCAGGTCCGCCGGGAGCCTCTTTTTGCGAGAACCCCCCCCCCCCCCCTTTGACCGAGACCTTTGCTGGCCGCGACCTTTGAGCCGAGACCCTTACTGGCCGAGACCTTTGGGGCGAGACCCTTACTGGCCGAGACCTTTGAGCCGAGACCCTTACTGGCCGAGACCTTTAGGGCCTTGCCTTCAGTCTAGGTCAGGGCCCTACCCACGTATTTTTCCAACCAATCAAACCCCTACCCCGCCGGCGAGCCGTCGGACCTGCTAGCTTATTGAGAGCCTGCGCAACGGGTCTACCCGGGGCCGAGTCGAGTTCGTTGTAATGTAGAAGTGGCCAAGAACAAAGTATCTCAGGAGCCAACCTATCCCCCGCAGGCGAGCCTTCGGACCTGCCAGCTTGATGAGAGCCTGCGCAGCGGGTCTACCTGGGGCCGAGCCGAGCTCGGGGTGTCGTAGAAGTGGCTAAGAACAAAGTATCTCAGGAGCCAACCTATCCCCCGCAGGCGAGCCTTCGGACCTGCCAGCTTGATGAGAGCCTGCGCAGCGGGTCTACCTGGGGCCGAGCCGAGCTCGGGGTGTTGTAGAAGTGGCTAAGAACAAAGTATCGCAAGAGCCAACCTATCCCCCGCAGGCGAGCCTTCGGACCTGCCAGCTTGATGAGAGCCTGCGCAGCGGGTCTACCTGGGGCCGAGCCGAGCTCGGGGTGTTGTAGAAGTGGCTAAGAACAAAGTATCGCAAGAGCCAACCTATCCCCCGCAGGCGAGCCTTCGGACCTGCCAGCTTGATGAGAGCCTGCGCAGCGGGTCTACCTGGGGCCGAGCCGAGCTCGGGGTGTTGATGAAGATAACCAAACCTCTCCCCCACAGGCGAGCCTTCGGACCTGCCAGCTAGATGAGAGCTTGCGCAGCGGGTCTTCCTGGGGCCGAGCCGAGCTCGGGGTGTTGATGAAGATAACCAAACCTCTCCCCCACAGGCGAGCCTTCGGACCTGTCAGCTAGATGAGAGCCTGCGCAGCGGGTCTACCTGGGGCCGAGCCGAGCTCGGGGTGTTGATGAAGATAACCAAACCTCTCCCCCACAGGCGAGCCTTCGGACCTGCCAGCTAGATGAGAGCCTGCGCAGCGGGTCTACCTGGGGCCGAGCCGAGCTCGGGGTGTTGATGAAGATAACCAAACCTCTCCCCCACAGGCGAGCCTTCGGACCTGCCAGCTAGATGAGAGCCTGCGCAGCGGGTCTACCTGGGGCCGAGCCGAGCTCGGGGTGTTGATGAAGATAACCAAACCTCTCCCCCACAGGCGAGCCTTCGGACCTGCCAGCTAGATGAGAGCCTGCGCAGCGGGTCTACCTGGGGCCGAGCCAAGCTCGGGGTGTTGATGAAGATAACCAAACCTCTCCCCCACAGGCGAGCCTTCAGACCTGCCAGCTAGATGAGAGCCTGCGCAGCGGGTCTACCTGGGGCCGAGCCGAGCTCGGGGTGTTGATGAAGATAACCAAACCTCTCCCCCACAGGCGAGCCTTCGGACCTGCCAGCTAGATGAGAGCCTGCGCAGCGGGTCTACCTGGGGCCGAGCCGAGCTCGGGGTGTTGATGAAGATCCCTTCAACCAGGCCTATTCTATCACTGAGATGAGGAATCATAGCCAGTTAAAACAAAAAATATAAAGATTGCCTATTCAGCGACAGTCAACATTTTGAAATAAACTCATTGAAAATGCAACAGTTGTTTACAACATTACAATCATTCTTTCCCTCCTACGGGTAGAAGCGCTTCAGGTCATCACCATTCCAGGTGTGACTCAAGGTCCTTCCCTCCGCGTCCTGGAGATAGTAGCCTCCGTTAACCAGAGCCTTCTCTACTATGTAAGGCCCTTCCCAGCTGGGGTTGAGCTTACCAACCGCGGCCGACCTTCCCGCAGCGTCGACCTTTTTCAGTACTAGATCCCCCTCGGCGAATTGCTTGACTCTGATGTGCTTATCGAAGTACCGAGCCATTCGCCGTTTTATTTCTTCTTGCCTGATGGCGGCAACATCCCGCAGCTCTTCCACCATATCTAATGAGAGGCGCAACCCTTCCTCATTCTCCACCCTCCAAGTTTCGCTTCCCTCAGCTGCGGCCGCGACCCTTGGAGACCGAACCTCGAACTCCACCGGGAGGACAGCCTCACACCCATGAGAGAGCTTGAAGGGGGTTTCTCCTGTGGCCGTGTTCGGAGTTGTTCGCAAGGCCCACAGGACGGAGGGGAGCTGTTCCACCCAGCTACCCTTCAGGTTCTCCACCTTCTTTTTGAGCAAGTTGACGATGACTTTGTTTGCCGCCTCCACCTGGCCATTGCTCCGAGGATGATGGACAGAGGCGAACCTGAGGTCAATCCCTGATTGGGTGCAGAAATTGATGAATTCTTCACTGGCAAACTGAGGACCGTTGTCCGTCACTATCGCTTGGGGCAATCCGTGCCTGCAAATGATTTCCCCCCAAACGAAGTTTCTGATGACCTGGGAGGTTACCTTGGCTAACGGCTTGATCTCCAGCCATTTGGAGAAGTAGTCAATCATAACTAGGAGGAACCTCCTCTGTCCGCTAGCTGGAGGAAAGGGTCCAACCAGGTCCATTCCCCAAATGGCGAAGGGCCATGGCGCCGTGATGCTTCGAAGCCTTTGGGCGGGCAAGAGCTGTAGAGGAGCATGCACTTGGCACTTCCGACACCTCCTTGCGAATTCAGCTGTATCCTTCCTTAAGGTCCGCCAGAAATATCCTTGCCTTATCACCCTTGCTTCCAATGTCCTTCCCCCTGAATGACTGCCGCATTCTCCCGAATGCACCTCTTCCAGGATCCTCGGGACTTCCTCCTCGGTTACGCATCTCGCGAGGAGCCCTGACAACATCTTCCGATGCAAGCTCCCCTCCAGCATCAGGTAATGAGCCGCCTTGTGCCTGAAGCTCTTTGCATCCTTGACTTCTTTTGACAGTTCTCCTGTGGTCAAGAAGGTCACCAACGGATCTACCCATGAGGACCGCCGATTCACCTCCATCACCTCTCCCTCTTCAATGGCTGGCCGAAATAGTTCGGTTAGGGTACCTCCACCCCGAGGCCCGAATTTTGCTAACCGGTCAGCTGCAATGCTTTCCTCCCTGGGAACATGTTGAATAGAAAAAGAACGGAAACCTCCAATAATAGTTCTTACCTTTGACAGATATCTTGCGAGGGTAGGCTCCCGGGCCTCAAACTCGCCTCAGATCTGCGATGCTACCACCATGGAGTCGGTGAAGGCCTCCACATCCTGGATTTCCAGCTCCTTTGCCAAGTGAAGGCCAGCGATCACAGCCTCATACTCCGCTTGGTTATTGGTTACAGGGAAATGGAAAGTCACTGCTTGCTCTATGGTAACTCCCTGAGGGCTTACCAACACCACACCTCCACCCAGGGAGTGCCTTCCTGAGGCCCCGTCGACCACCATCTTCCACGCTTCTTGCGGCCTTGGTTCTTCAACCTCGGCCTCGGTAGCATAGTCCGCCAGAAAATCCGCTACGGCCTGGGCTTTGATGGAGAGCCTCGGGACGAAAAAAATGTCGAACTCGCTTAGTTCGATGGACCACTTTGCCAACCTTCCCGAATGTTCCACCCCCTCCAAGACCTTGCGAAGGGGATGGTCGGTTACCACCCTAATCGAGTGTGCTTGAAAGTAAGGGCGAAGCTTCCTAGCTGAGATGACCAAAGCATACGCTAGCTTCTCCAGGATGGGGTATCGGAGCTCCGCCTTTTTTAAGATTCGGCTGACATAATAGACGGGTAACTGCTTCTTCCCCTCTTCCCTAACCAAGACGGAGCTCACTGCCTCTCCTCCCACTCCGAGATACAAGGCTAGGTCCTCCCCTTCCTTCGGGCTTTGAAGTAACGGAGCTTGGGAGAGTTGTCTCTTCAACCCCTGAAATGCCTCTTCACACTCGACCGTCCAATCGAATGCTTGGTTGCCACGAAGTACTTTGAAGAAAGAGGAACATCTATCCCCTGACCGAGAGAGGAACCTGCTTAGCCCGGCCAACTTCCCGGTCAAGCGCTGGACCTCCTTGGCACTGCGAGGAGATTCCAGGTCTAGGATAGCCTTAACCTTATCGGGGTTAGGCTCTACCCCCGCGGGAGTCAAGAGGTGTCCGAGGAATTTCCCGCGACTAGCCCCGAAGACACACTTCAAGGGGTTCAACCTCATCTTGAACCTTCGCAGGGTGGCAAATGTCTCCTCCAAGTCTCGTAGGTGGGAATCAACACACTTGCTCTTGACCATGAGGTCATCCACATAGACTTCCAGGTTCCTTCCCCTTTGATCTCGAAAGATTCGATCCATCATACGTTGGTACGTCGCCCCTGCGTTCTTCAATCCGAAGGGTATCATCTTATAGCTGAAGCATCCCTCTCTCGTGATGAAGGAAACATCCTTGACATCAGGAGGGTACATCCGGATCTGGTGGTAACCTGAAAATGCATCTAAAAAACTCATAAAAGAAAAACCAACGGCTGAGTCAACCAGCGCGTCGATCCGAGGCAAGGGGTAGCAATCCTTGGGACATGATTTATTTAATAAAGAAAAATCAACACACATGCGTCATTTTCCTCCTCCCTTCTTTACCATTACCACGTTGGAGATCCAGGCTGGATACTGGATCTCTGAGATGAAGCCTGCGTCCAGGAGCTTTTTGACCTCCTCTCGGATGGGGGCTTCTAGCTTGGTGGCGATGGCCCTCATCTTTTGGCGTATGGGGCGGGCTCTGGGATCCAGTTCAAGCGATGACAGGCCACGTCCGCGTCGATGCCCGGCATGTCTGCCGCGCTCCAAGCGAAGATGTCGACGTTGCTTTGGATGCAGGCTCGCATCCGCTCCTGATCCTCGAGGCTCAAGCCTCCGCTGATCCGAATCCTTTGTGCCTCCCCCGCTCTTGTAAGCACCTCCATCTCCACCACTTCTTCGGCCGGCTCCAGCCCCGACCGCTCCCAACTCACCCTTGCCTCTTCCTGCTCAAACTCGAGCTCCTCTCCCCCAACCTCATCAACTTCCATCGCCTCCTCCAGGCTCTCCTCCTTCCTCTGCTCTTCTTCATCCATCACTCCTCTCGCCTCTTCTAGGCTGATCTCCTCCACCTCTGCCAACTCCTCAACAACCTCCATCGCCTCTCCCAGGCTTATCTCCCCTTTCTCAACCCCTTCCTGCTCAGCCATCTCCTTCTCCAACTCCTCTGCCTCCGCCATCCATGACACGGTATTAACCGCCGTCACATAGCATTGCCTTGCCATCTTCGGATCCCCCCTGATCCTAACCTGCACCCCTCCATTGTTGAACTTGAGGCACTGGTGGTATGAGGAGGGTACGCAGCGAAAGGCGCTGATGAGGGGACGTCCAAAGATGGCATTGTAACTACTCGGGGCGTCCACGATCACGAACCGACAGTTCCGTGAGACGCCCTCAAGCCTCACATGCAGGCCCACTCCCCCTTCCACTTCTTTCCTTTCTCCGGAGAATCCAAAAAGCGGTCCATCAGAAGCCAGGACCCTTTTTCCTTCCACCCTCATCTCATCGAAGGCCTTCTTGAAGATCACATTCACCGAGCTCCCATTGTCCACCAGTATCCGGGAGACGGTGTAGTTTTCTATTGCTGTCTGGATCACAAGCGCGTCGCAGAACGGATCCTCGTAGTCTGGCATATCCGCGGATGAGAAAGTGATCTTCTCCTCTGGGGGGGAGCCTGGGAGGTCGAGGCGACCCCTCGGCGGAACATGGTTTGAAGGCTCCCCTTGCGGGTTGCCTCGATCCCCACTCCCCCATGGATCACTCTGATCCCTCCTCGGGTCCCCACGTCTACCCTGTCTTCACACCTGTCCTCCGCCTCTTCTCGCTGTACTTCGACGATCCTTACAGGCGGATCTTGCCTTCCGACCCCTCTGGCCCCTCTAATCTCCAGAAACTTTGGGCAGGTGGCCGTTGCGTGACCTTCCTCCTGATGGAAGTCACAATAGGGCAACGCCTCCCTGCCCCCTCTTCCTTCTCCTCCTCCCCTTCTTCCGGCTCCTCGAAATCTTCTTCCTCTTCCTCTTCCCACCTCCATGGCCTCCTGCGGTGGTGGGAAATGACCCCTTGGTCCTTGCCGCCATCCTCCCTGCTCCAGCCTTCTTTGCTCCCGGAAGTTATCTCTTCCCTGAAGTCCTCCTTGGCCCTGGGGGCGACCCTCCTGAGGCCTCCAACCCAGTCGGTTGTTCGGCTCCCTGGCCCCCCCATGCTGCTGTCCCTGCCCTCGGGGCTCTTCTCTTCTCCTATCTTCCCTCGGCTCCCTCTGCTCCCTCTGCTCTCTCTGCTCTCTCTGCCTTCCCACTACCGGCTCCTTCACATCATCCTCGGCCAACCTGGCCAGCTTCCTTGCAAACGCAGGGTTTGCCCTCTCAAAGTCTATCTCCTTCGCCGCCCTCTCCATGAGCTCCTCAAAAGAGAGAGGGGGCACCCTCTTCAACTCCATGCTGAAAAACCCTGGTCTCAGCCCCAAGGTGAAGGCAAGCATCAGCGCGTACCCCGGGACCTCCTGGACCAGGAGAATCTCCTCTTGGAACCGGTCAACATAATGACCCAACGTCTCCTCCGGCCCTTGCCTCACTGCAAACAGGCACTCAGCCTCCTTCTTCCTCTTCTTCGAAGTCGAGAATCGCAACAGAAAACCCCTGCGCAGATCCTCAAAGCTGTAGATGGAACTCGCCGGCAACTGGTGGAACCAGTCCCTGGCCTTTTCTTTCAGAGTGATGGCAAAAAGCCTACACTTGAAGGCATCGGACATTTGTCTGATGGACACCACGTCCTCGAACCATTGCACGTGCTGGACCGGGTCATCCTTCCCGGTGTAGTAGGTCATGTCCGGCTCCCGGAACCCCTCCGGTACTGGAGCCGAGACAATGAGCTCACTAAAGGGGGTCTCGCCTCCCGCCTGGCGAGAAGGCCCGTCTCGCGACCTCGGTTGGCTGGACCGATCCGCGAGACCATGCCCGGGGAAGAGTTCCCGCACCGTCGCCTCCTTCTCGCCCAGATCCACCGGAAGCTCCTTCTCGAGACGCTGGCCTGGGAAAAGCTCCCGCGCGGCTACGTCCCTCTCGCCTGCCTCCACCGGGACTTCCTTCCCGGGGCGCTGCCCTGGAGCGTTCTCGCCTAGCAGCGGAACCACCTCCACCGGAACCTGCGACGTCTCCCACTCATTCCTTGCCGAGAAGGCCAAGTTGATCGTCTGCATGACTTCCCGCCTGAAGTCCTCGAACATCTTCTTCGTCGCCTCGTCCACCCGGGTGGGGGATCCTCCTGCGCCTGATCCTTCACCTTCGCCTCCTGCCATGGGACTTAACTCGAGATTTTCTTACACCGGCTGCTTCCACGCTCACCGCACCAGAACTGTTGAAGCCAAAAATGACCCCAACGAATGTTCACAAACCAAAGTGCAGCCGACGCCTACTTCTCTCTTATCTCGACCCTTGACTGGCTGCTAAGGTCAAAGGACTGACCCAAAGCCTCAGCTGGGAGGTCCCACCACACACCCGGAAGATCTCTGAGAGCTTCCCCTCCAAAGCCAAATGCTGGGCTGGGAGCTCCTCAGAAGGCACTAGAGTTGGAGAGTAATGAAAGTCCTGCCTTCCAAAGAGCCCCTATGGGTCTTTTTATAGTCTTCCTTTGACCTGAAAGTACTGAACTACCCCTGAGGGGTCTGCCAATAGCCGAATCCCGCTGTCCTCCCAAGGGCATTTGGGTAATTTCACCTCGGGATAATAATAAAATAATTCCCTTTACGAGCGTCGGGCCCTACCACGTGGGCCCACTTGGCGAGACCCCCGGCCTAGAAGGCTCTCGCTGGGTCCCCTCTAGGCCCGCCTTGGCGAGAACCCCTGCCAGGAAGGTTCTCGCGCTAGGTAGTCATGACGTTAATGCGAAAGAAGGTTCACCTAAGGCCTTCTCGCCTGTCCTGAGCGGGAGCTCTCCCTAAGGCGGGAGCTTCCGCAGTCAGGCTCTCTGCTTCGGTCGGTCGACGATCTCTCCTGCCGAGAGCTCGACTATCTGCCCTGGTCGGTCGACGATCTCTCCTGCCGAGAGCTCGACTATCTGCCTTGGTTTCCTCAGCTTTCGCCTGCCCTCAGCGAGAGTTCCTACAGGACGAGAACTCCCCAAGTATGCCTCAGGGTTAACCCGAGGCTAGCCTGAGACTAGCCCAATCCTGATCATTGAAGCCTTTGGGTCCCTCCCAGCGAATATGGGGTTGTACAGACACTTACAGATTTTGTGTTGACACTTATCCTAAGAGTCGACACAGAATTTCTAATGATCTACTATGTCTCTCAGGTGTCGACATATCCATAATTGGTGTCGACACATAGTAGACAGACTTGCTGTCAAGACAATTGAAGTTTGTGTCGACACACTCCATCTGTGTCGACACATATATACTGTTTTTGCCCGCCTTTTGATCTTCTTTCAATAGAAGGTATAAATAGGTCAAGAACTTATTCTGTCGACACGCTTACAAGGTTTTCGAGACTGAAACCCTGTGTCGACATTCTCTCTCTCTCTTCTCTCTCAAGATTTCTCGTCTGATCAATGGCGCCAAAGGTTGCAGATAACGTCAACGAAGGATATGAGTTGGTGCGCAATGCCTTTGCGGATGCCCCGACAGATGTTCAAAGGGTTGTCACTCTAATTTCTGAATCTGGATTAGAATTTCTAGTCTCTGAACCATCAAAGATCTGGAAGAAGGAGGTGATTGAATTCTTTACCTCTGCATCAGTGGATTCAGCTGGTCTCAAGATAAAATCCACTGTTCATGGGACGAAGGTGAAACTGACACCAAGAAATTTAAGAAAAATACTTCAATTATCAAATATTGAGAATGAAGAAGAGGTTCCAGCCTCTAAGACCAGGGAGGCTCTCTAATGGTGTGGATTGGATCCAACCCTAAAGATTGGAGCAGCTATAAACAGGAAGGGCATGAATCAACAGGGCAAGTTTCTGTCAGAAGTAGTTTGGAAGGTAATTTTGTGCAAACCAGGTGGACATGATAGGATTTCAGCCTATATGTTCAGCCTAATGACCAGAATTGTGTTTACAATTCCAACTGACTGGTCAGCTGTAGTATTTGATAAGATCAAGGAAGGAATCAAGAAGCCAAATCTGGCTAGAATTGTGAGTTTATACCTGACTGGAGTGATCCCTGAGGTTATGCAACAACTGTCAGGGACAAAGATTAATCACATGAGGAAAATGGATATAAGATTATTTTCAAGGTGGGATAGGGTGCTGTCTAAAGATGTGTCTGATGACAACAGGCAGGACACCCCTGTGAGATCCCCTACACATGATCTAGGCACTGCCCAGCATCAAGAAGAGCAAGTGACAAAGCAGGTTGAAGATCAGCCTGAGATTGTTCAAGTTCAGAATGAAACCTCTCCTGCCCAGAATGTATCTACTTCTGAACAGGTAAAGGGAGAGCAAGTGAGTTTTCCTGCCAAGGTCATTCCTAATATTTTTACTTCTGAACAGGTACAGGGGGAGCAAGTGCATTCTCCTACCCAGGAAATTCCACATACTGAACAAGTGTATGAGGTGCAAATGTCTGCACAAGTGCAAGAGGAAGAACAAATTGATTTATCAAAAGATTTGCATATTGCAGATCTGGATGATCCAACATATGTTCCAGCTCAGAAGGAATACACTCTAGATGAGTTATTTCCTAATGTTGAAATTGCTACTGATATAGTAGAGGAGAAGCAAAACATTGAGAAGGTACTAGACATGGAGATAGAGCCAGAAATAGAGAAAGAGCAAGAAATTGAGGAGGAGCAAGTAGTTGAGGGGGAGCCTGTGCATGTTGAGGCTGAACAATATGGCACTGAGACAGATATTCCTCCTTCTCCTGACAGAGTTCAAATTGAAAGTTCATCTGATTCTGAGAATGAAGAAGCCCGACTGGCTAAGAAGAAAAAGCTCATGGTCTTTAAGAGAAGGAGCAAAAGCAATAAGCAGACTCTACAGACTACAACTCTCCAATCTCCTTCTGAATTTAATTATAACAAGTTTATGGTAGATTTGCAAGTTAAGTTGGATGAACACAGATTGGCTGTTGAAAAGTATGTTGATGAAAGCAATAAATCCCTTCAATTTGACTTGGCTCAAGATATTAAGTCTATTAGATTTGAAGTAAATATGAATAAGAAGCAGATGACAGATTGCTTTCATAAGGGATGTAATGTTGTAGTGTTTTTGGCTAAACAACAGCAGTCTATCCTCACTAAAGTGGATGATATTGCTTTGAAGCAAGGTTATGTTTTGGAGAATCAGCTGAGGATGAATGATAATTTGGCTGAATCTCACCATGAAATTCTTGAAGAGTTCAACAAGGCTACTGCAAGAATGACTGAAGCAAGAGCAAAGGAGATGGAAGAGTTTGATAAGAAACTTCAAGATGTCATTGAATCAGTTAAGACTGCTATCAATACATCTCAGAAGGAAATATCTGACAAACTTCAAAAATTGAAACCATATTTTAAAGAAGGTGTGAATTATCTAGATGGTCAGATCAGATTTCAGAAGGATGATTTAAGAGATCATATTACCAGAGAAGTCATAAAGGGGGAGAGGTTATTAGTTCATGCTGGCTCAGAACACACCAAATGGGTGACTAATAGTATTCGAGCCACATTGGGATATCCACCTTTGTGTGATGATGCTATGGTGGCTGAGTCAGGAATTCAAACAGGTCTACTTGAAGGCAATCAACCTGAGATTGAGGTTGCCCAAGTCATTTACCCTCCTCCTGATTTTGATATGATTAATCAGCAAGTTCAGGATATGTATAGTCCTCCAAAGGAGGTTACTAAGGTTGTTATTGAAAAAGTTGATAAGCCTGATGCCAACTTGAAAGAACAGCAAGATGCTCTACTATCCAAGAAAAGATTTAGAGAGCAGGCTGAACTTAAGCCAGATTTTGAGCAGTGGAGCCCTACTTCAAGAAATATTATACTAACTGCATGGAAGGCTGTAAAGGACCAAGTACATGATAGAGGGAAGTGGTATAATGAAATGGAATGGCAAAAGCATGAAGCTAGGCAAGAGGCTATAGTACAGCTCAGGAGAAAAGCCAAGCTGGGTAGGCTGCCACCAGATGCTCAAGAGCCGAGCAAGTACTTTCCAAAGCCCTTTCATTACTTTGAAAGGCAAAGACTCAAGGAAGAAGCACAGAAGAAAGCTGAGCTAAAAGGCAAGAAGCCAGCTGAAGTTGCTGAAGCTCCTGTGAAGGCTCAAATCCAATCTGGCAAAGGAATTGTCATAAAAGAGCCTGATCAGTCTTAGTTCTAAGTTCTTTCAAAAGTGTTTTGAAATGTTTTGTTTAATCATTCAATGTAAACATCTGTAATCAAACATTACCAAGTTATAAACAAAATTTTGTTTGGAATCATATATTCATGTTCACTCTGTGATGAATTGTTAATATTTTATTTATATTAAGTATTCATGTAATGTCATACATCATCATATTATATTTGTTATAAATGGTGTATATCATTAACTAAAAGGGTTATGACTTCTCCAAATAGGGGGAGATTGTTGGGTACATTGGAAAATGTATACCTGATTTGAAGAAGCCTAACTTAACTTAATGATATACATCAAGGTGTATTTGATGTTGTTTTAAGTTGACATGTGCAGGTGAAGAAGTATTAAAGAATACAGGAAATTATTCTAAGTCCATATGTCGACACCTGAAGAAATTGTGTCGACACTTCAGAATAATTGTGTCGACACTTGAAGGAAGCTGTGTCGACACAGAGAAAGATAGTCGACCACATTTGTGTCGACACTGGGAAGCAGTGTCGACTCACAGAAAGATAGTCGACCATATTTGTGTCGACACTGGGAAGCAGTGTCGACTCACAGAAAGATAGTCGACCACATTTGTGTCGACACTGGGAAGCAGTGTCGACTCACAGAAAGATAGTCGACCTCAACTATGTCGACACCTGAAGGCAGAGTCGACACATACTGAGTTCTGAAACTACAACAACTGTGTCGACACACAGGACTTGTGTCGACACACTGCAAAGTCAAGACCAAGTTATTTTCTGAAGAAAGATGAAGTGTTGAGTCGACACAAATTCTCTGTGTCGACTCATTCTCAAGATGAAGTTCTGAAGAAACAGTGTCGACTTAAAGGCAAACTAGTCGACATCATCAAAGGCTGTGTCGACACCAAAGTCATTTGTGTCGACACATATAGACAGTTGGTCTCGACACTTTCTGACAGTCTGTCTCAACACTTTGCTGTCCAAGACTAAGGCACAGGATCTGTTTGAAGACTTGACAGCTGTGGGTTATGACAGGTTCACTGAAGCTGTCAGACTTTCAGAAGTCAGTTAGAAACCGGATCAGCCGGTTACCATGAAGAAGATCTATAAATAGACAGATTCAGAAGAAGAAAGAGACAATAATATACAAGAGGAAATTAATTCTTAATCAACACATCAGTTAAGAGACAAGTCCTCTCTTCAAGAAAGTGCAAAGCATTAAAGAAGATCTTCATCAGAAGATCTAAGAAGACGATCTCAGGATCAGTCTAAGTAGAGTTCTTTCAAGAATTCAGAAGTATCATCAAAGGTGTTGGATAGAGAGGGATCCAGCCACCTGAAGAAGAAGAAGGAAGTCATCATTGGTTTCTCAAGAAGCTGTTTGGAAATCAACTCAGCTAAGTTCAGATTCAAGAAGCTTTGAAGAAAGCTCAGATTCAGTTGATTTCATCAGCTGATCAAGAATTGTCTTGTTCTTTTCTCTCTCAACAAAGGAAAGACATTAAAAACTTCTTTTCTAATTTCTGTAGGATCTGTCAATACAGATCTGAGTTGTAAGCCTGTGTTATAAAGGCTGAGTGTAGGGGAGTTGATCTCTGAGTGGTAGGGCTGTTTGCCTGAGTGTAGGAGAAGGTTCTTCTCTGAGTTATAGGCTTTGTGATAACTGATAAGGCTGAGGTAGGGCTGTTGAGCCTGAGTTGTAGGAACCTTTTTAGGTTCTGAGCTGTAGGATCTGTGGATCTGAGTAAAGAGGAAGTTTGGCTGAATCTAGCATACTGCTAGATAGGTGAAGGGAGAAAGTGGATGTACCCAGACCTTGGGGAACCACTATAAATCAGTGTGCAATCTGTGATGGTTAAATTTCTGTGACTGCTGTGCTGTGTGTTTTAATTCTGTAATTGAATTCTGCCAAAAAGTGTTAACAAGCATTAGAACCTATTCACCCCCCCCCCTCTAGGTGTTTAGGTTGTCTTGAAAGTAAAACTACCAAGAACTATTCTCTCTCTAAAGACGTTGTTGAAGGCTATAATGATGTCATCTTCCAGTACAGATATAGGCTCTGTTTGGTGCAGCAGTAACGGTCACGAACGCGGTGGTTATGCAATGTTGTTCGTGAACGCCCGACCTTCCTAAGGAATTTCATCACTTTTATGTTCAAAACTAGTTCCTTTTTTGATGGCGGTCATAACCGTTGTCATGCCAAACATACATTCTATGGTGATGGCGTTTTTGTCCAAACTCACTTGAGCAAACAATTCACGCCAAACGAAGTCATAGTCCCTTTACAAATATAACTAACATAAAACTTGATACGCATCACCATCAACACTAAAAGTCAACAGAAATTGGGTTTACCACTCCCCATCCCATCCTTTACCCTTTGGACTGGCTTCATATGGGATTTGAGTTGACACTTATCATCACAAAATATGGGATTTGAGTTAACACTTGCCATCACAATGGACTGTATTAACAAAATATTGAGCTAGATAATTTAATTAGCTATAAAGTTAGTTTTGGAAGCTCATCCTTCAAGAGTAGATACGCAGTGCTTGAATTAACGACCATACCAATGTCAGCTCACTATAGATGGAAGAACTTGCCGATTGAAGAAAAATGATACGCTCGCATGGCCAACCTGGTAGCAACAGAGCAAGCGAGGAGGTTTGTCGACATTAGTTAGAAGCATGTGTTGCTTTCCAGCACGAGAGAAGAACCATCAAAACGTTCAATCGAGCGAGATATTAAGCTAATTATAATGGCACAATCCCAAAATCTAGTGATTTAATCTTAGAAAATAATAAGAACACAAGGCATGTTATGGGGTGATCCAATATGAGGATTCCCAAGAAGGACATGATGTGGAGGAATGTGTTAATCTGTGCCCTAACAAAAAAAAATGAAGAATCTTTGTCATCTTGTTAGATTTGGATGAAGATTGACTGCGGGGGGGAGGGGGGTATGAAATCGAAGACAGTTTTTGGCATTATCCACTATGGATTAATAACAAAAGTGGATACAATGTCTGGCAACTTTAGCTTCCACTCTACATAGAGATGTACTCAATGATTTACGTGGAAAACAAGAAGTGAATCGCACATGCTGGACAATGAACTTGGAGAATCCCAACCTGCAATGGAAGATTTGTTGATGGAGCAAGAAGTAATATTGAAATTGGACATTCTACTAATGATAAAGACTACCACCACAAGTCATGGGAAAATGGTGACTTACAATCTAAGCAAGAAGGGTTAGTTTATTAATGCAACAAAGTGGTATGATAAGAAAGCAGAGAAATAAAACTTCCCCCATCTTGAACTATGATTTCACCTAAAATCTCCAGAAAGGGATTCAGAAACAAGATCATTGATCTGGGAATGACCTGATCTGACGGTGTAAGATTGAGAATATCATAGATTCTCGTATCACTCGTTGAGATTGAGGAGTAGGACAGCAGGATTCCATGTGTGAAGATAATCATCAATTTACCACCCAAGTGAATTTTATTTAATTCAATTTTTATTTGTTTCGAACTGGTACTTTGAGTCTTCGTCAATCCTCTTGATCCTTCCAAATTTTCCAAGTCATTTTTGATGGTTGCTATGCTATCCTTTAAATAAGTTTTAAACATGAACAAAAAAAGCTACATCTCCTCTTAAATCCATTCTCTCTCTCACCTTTCCAGGCTTTCCTCCATTGCAGCTGACAGCCCATCCAAGGCTAAAATATAACCTTCGACAACCCAAAGAATGTTGTATATTCAACCTACAGCATACATTGTCTATTCAACCTTTGACGATGTTATCAACTGTCGATTACAAGCTCTTTTTATTCAAAACAATTTGAAGGACCAAACAGTAAACTAATAAGTTTGGGCAGAAATTATTACTAGCTTAGGTTCGTATTCAATCAACAGACATGAAGAAGCCACAAAAATTACCCAAAAACTCTTTTTTATCCCTTTTACTCTCTTGATTGGGGGATTTCACAGTCAAATGAGGAGATAAGCAATGGATGATCCTCCTCCTTCCTTTATTCCAAATCTCCACGCAGACCTCAATAAGCTCAAACTAAACACCACAAACAAAGTGGGATTCAACAATAAGTACAGGGTAAGAATAAAGAAAAGGAATGTAGAAGAAAGTTATCTTCGATAACTCTGCAACTGTTTCAAAAGTGGATGAAATTTTCATGTTTCCTATACCAGTTTTAAGGGAGATTACCAGTTCTAAGTGGTTACAACAACAAATGTATATCAAATGATACCTTCATATTAATTTCTTTCCTTTTCTTTCAAAAGACAATCAAAGGGAGAGTAGCCACTTTTAAATTCTCATTAGAACTCTCAATCAAGAAAAAACAAACTGCAGCTTCTCTATTTTTTCATATTCTTCCCTCTCTATCCCAATCATTTCTTTACCTCCCTCAATCCCCAATTAGAGTGTAAAAATATATGCATTTCTGTTACAATCTCCAAGATCAAAGTTCTGAGTGGGGGTGAATCACCCGGCGATGCATAGCCAAACCGCAATCTGATTCCCTCATTGCAAAATGTGTAAGGAATTGTGAAGAAGATATGTGACCAAATTTCAAGCTCTTCTTCAACGTGTCCAAAAAAAAGCACCAACTCTTAAAAAGAATAACCAAAAACTGAATGAAGTTTTGAAAGTGAAAGATGAAGGGATTGGTCTCAAAAATCCTACCTCAAAACCTAGGGGAATACCAGTTGTTTCCCTTGCACCCCCTCTGCTTCCAGTGACTTCCATGAGCTGCAAATGCCAGATCCCTGCGGCCAGTTTCCTCGATGAAACGATAGCCGCCTTTCTTCCCCCTGCATTCCTAGACTTCTGATTCGTCTTGCCGACGGCCTCAGGAGGGGGCTTACCCGAGTACCCCGTGTCTTCGAACTTCCACCGCAACAGAGGCGTCGCTGGGCCACTCCGCCCTCCTCTAGAAGAGGAAGAATCCGCCCTCCGATAGGTTCCGGGGCGAGGAAAGCTGTGCTTCCTAAGCCTGCGGGTCTGAAGAGGTCTGCCTGGGCGGAGATGCGACTCGGGTTCGCGTGCAATGTTTTTAGCGGTGACAGACACAGGGTAATTTTCAGGGAGGTGGATCGAGGCGGTGGATTCCGGCATCGTCTAAGACTTCCGGCGAACTCTAGACGGCATTGGGGGAGAGAAGAAGACCAGGGTAGAGGAAACAGTAAAGTCTGAAGGTGTGAGTAAAAAAAGGCGGGGCTAAGAAAGACGGAAATGAAAACGAAATTATATTATACAACCAATTTATAAAACACATTTTAGTAATCAATACTCATTATACATTTTTAAAATAATATAATAAGAATGATAATAAGAATAGTTCTATTTTATATAGTTGATGGGGCTCTCCTAAAGATTCCAGTCAAACCTATGGGACATCGACGGGAACGTTCAAGCAAGCCGACCCAACCGAATAAGCGGTATGCGGAAGCTAAGCCCGCTCGAAGGGTCAAAAATCATCCTGAAAGAGGGGACGAAACCATGCACGCACGGGCACCGCATACGGCCCGCGCACGCGGCCAGCCTTGCGCGCGCGGCGCCACCGCCTCCGGCCACCACCATCACCGAGCAACTTGGTCGGGCTGCCCAGACAGCCCGGGGGGCATGTTAGTCATTTCAAGAAATTGGTGATGCACGTGACTGGAACAGAGTAACGTCATTCGTCAACTCAAGATCCAGCATGGTGCAATTACCAATGTGTCCCTTCAAAAAGCTATGAAAAAGTCATCATGTTTTCATTTAAAGAAAAACAACTTGAGAGATAAGAAAGAGCTCTGAGATTTTCCGGAGAGGATGCAGGACTTAGATCATTCCATCACTCAAAATTCGCTCTGCTCCCTTTCTAGACTGCTCACACTCAACCCTCTTGTGGATGCATCAACAGACGCGGGAAAAGACTTAGAAGAACACGCTCGTGAACACTCATGTGGACACTCTTTCAAAAGTTCTGTGGAGTCATTCTCCTCCTTTTTCTGTACTTAAAGTTTGTGAATGGAGAGGTGGTCTGTTACCCTTTAGGAAACTCAAACACTTATAACCACAAGAAAAATAATGGATTTTGGCTCGGCACCTATCGGTCACGCGATTTTTCAGTCTTTTCGGGTTTTTCGCGCTTCGTATCATTGTTGTTTCTTTTGACTGCTGTAAAAATTTATAGGTTGTTGAGAAAAGATCCCGCAGGAACACTCAACCACAACCAAAGTCAAGTAAAATTTAGCACAACAAAAGCACAAGAGTCTGAATCTGGAATTCACAAATTGGATTACAGAGCGAAGCATACATTGCGAGACATGATTTTGCAATGTACCCGATGAAAGCAGAAAAATACAAGCAAAAGTAGTCGCGCGGTCTGCAAAATCTTACCGCTCAGGCCGCATGACTACCATCTGCAAGCCCTATTCGCTGAAACCGTCCAAGTCATCAAACCGCAACTAACCGCGTGTATTGCTTGTTATTGAATGTTTATGAACTTGAACAAAACCCGTTGATAGACCAGGTGAACTGCTCGGCTTAACCGTAACCCTGAGGAAGAGACTTCAGGCCGCTGAGATCGCGACATGTTGTATACCGTCGACTGTTAACCGCGAACTGTTCCACACCAAGCTTCACTTATTGCCTAGCCGCCTGATGCTAGCCGCACAATTTACACAGAGTCAACTTCAATTAGTCGCGCCAGTTAGAAAGTTTTAACCGCAAGATTAAAGTGCGAGCTAAGTTCTCACTGTTCTTGTTTTTTATGACGAGTCGGAGACTTCTATTTATAGGCGCGAGGATGAGTGTTGTCACCGCCCATGGCGATAGGATAATCGTCTGTCAATCCGCGACTAGAATCACCTATCCGCACAAAACGCGAACACCAACATCAGTCCGCCATTAAACCAACTATGCTAAGGCGGAAAGAAGGACCAGCCCACCAAGCCGAGCGGAAGACAAAATCAGTCTGCGTGGACTTAATCAATCCGGCCACACGTCCTGAACCACCAACATCCCAATGCCGAACTGTCAGTCTCCGCAACCAGATCGCACAGTTCATCGGACACTGATCCAGGCCGCTCATCACAACGACCAAGCCACGCGAACTGATCCAATCACGACAGGGGCAGGCTGCCGGACTCAGCGGCCACCAGACCGCACTGAGCAGCGGTCTCCACACCCAATCCGCGCATACTGCTATCCGCGACTAAGTCCATATACAAGCCTAGTCAAACAGACGATCTCCGCAAATACCAGAACCAGATCGTGCAACCAGGCGATCTCGGCGAACTAAACAACAAACCAGACTTATCACCACCGTGATCAAGTCAACACATCCAACGAACTCTGACTATCAACCTACCCGAGAAGGTCAGCCGAACTGTGCGGTTAGCTTCCACATACCGCGCTAACCGTCAGCCTTCTTGCAAACCAGAGATCCTTATAATTAAACTCTAAGCAGACTGTGGGGTTTCCCAATTCAGACCGCTACAGCCGCGGTTTGACAAGGCTAACCGTCTGATTACTTCTCCAAGGTGCTTGTTGAACCAGACCACGGGAAGGAAAGATAGAATCCGACATCGGCTAACCGCCATCCCTAGCCGCCAGTCCGCGGCGGACCCTGCGGTCTGTGCGGTCTGCCATATCAGACCTCCCACCTCCACTCCACTCCCACTTCAACAATTTCGACACTGTTTGCGCGTCCGATCTGACTTGAAGCTAAGGCGGTCCGATTCTCCGAACCGGAGAAAAATCCGGCGAGCCACAACAAAAGTAATTGTGAGTTGAATTAATACATTCCAACTTCTTCGTTATTTGAATTAGTGTCATCCTTACTCAAAATTTTATCCCATAACCATTATAAAGAGCATGAGCCAATCTATGATTCAGACGAGTGAAAGTGATAGCTTGATTTATTAATGTCTGCTTTAAAGGAGCAAACTACAAATATCAGATGTAGGGAGGGATCTTAGCATAATTATGTACGTTGAGTTTGAACACTAGAATCTGTCAGGGCCAGATCTTAAAGAGAAGAAAAATAAATCAGGTTCTGGAGCTATGCTACGGGAGGAGTCACTGTTACAGTTTTGCTGCTACTGGCGCTATCGTCAGACGATATCGTTATTATCAGGCGATAGCAGATTGTTGTGATAACGGGCCATGACGTCGTGTGATGGTAGCATGGCGTCGTGTGATGGTAGTACGGTTTCGTGTGATGGTAGTATGGCATCGTGTTGAGCTCCAATAGCATTTTGATGGTCTTCTTGGGTTACGCAAGTCAGCAAGCGCATAGTGGGATTCCGTGCGCCCGGTTACACAGGTGGAAGAGCTCAAATTCCTATTTCGCTGGAGGAAGAAGATGTCTTGCTCCTCCCGTTGATATTCCTGGACCTGTATGTTGAAAATTGTGAAGTGAAAGTGGGGGTTGATCAGGCAGACCGAGCGACATTGGCAGACTGATGGTGTGATGTGGCTGTTGCGGCTTTGTGATGGTTGTTGCGGTCTGGGCGACCTGGTTGTTGTGGTCTGATGATGGTTTCCTAGTGCCTTGTAGTTGGCTGTTCCCTGGTATAACCAGGCGGGTAGGTGATATATCCGCAGAAGTGGCAGACTCCTTTTGAGGTCGCGGTGTCCACTTGAGGCGTACTGCGTATGGAGATCGCTAATTCAGTTTCGGTTGTTGCCTTTGCTCTGGTGGAGCGGTTAGACGATAACCTCAGAGTCCGCTGGTTGGCGGTCTGACTTGGGAGCTGGCGGACTGGGGCCTTGTCCTCCGAGCTCGCGCCAAATTCTTGGTTGGTTGCTGGACTTGGTCACAATCTGTGACAAGTCCAGGGTGACCGCAGAGTCCGCAATATCCGCTGGTTGACCGGACAGTTTGTTCCTATTGGTCGTGGACTTGTGTTGCGGGCTGGTGCGGAGTTCACGGCCTGTGCGGGCTGGTGGTGTGTCCGTGTATAGTGTGCGGACTGCTGCAATGTGGGTTGTTGATGTGTCCGCGTGCTGTACAGCGTGCGGACTTGTGTGGTGTCCGTCGGGTTGCGGGCTGGCTTCCAGCCTTGGTGCCAAGCGGTTTTGGTTGGCTTGCCCGGCCTTTTCCTTGCGGACTCGGCATACTGTCTTGTGCTAGCTGCGGGTTGGGGTGGTGATTCTATCCACTAGAGCGGTGACCACACTCATCTCCGCACCTATAAATAGGACCCCCCGTCACATCAAAAATAACTGAGGAACAGTAAGTTGAGCGTTGGTTAATTGATGCGGCCTCGGTTTTCTTGTCCACGTGGTTTGAGAGGGTTAACTGGTTGCTGTTTGCAGGTTGTGCGGTTAGCACTGTGAAGCCAGGAGTCTTATTCTGACTACGTTCAGGAATACGTGGAGCTTGCGGTTATCAATCGGCGGTTTCAGCAGGTCGCATTTGCGGCTAGCCAGTCTTCTCTCCTTCTACAATTTTCAAGTTCAATAACTTGTCTGTCGGTCTCGGCGGACTAGACAATCTGTTCTTTCAGTTCGGCGGCGGCTTGCAGAGCAGTCGTTCAGCAGAATAACGGGTAGTCCGCGGACTTCGCGGACTCCGTAGTTAAGTTGGTGCAGCAGCGGCTTGGCGGTCTCGGCTGACTCAGCGATCTCTGAAACAATCCGCCCGGCTTGTTTCTTCTTGTTTGCTTGTTTGCTTGTTTGCTTGTTTGTTTCTCCCTTGTACTTGGCGAAATCATGTTTCGTCATGTATGTCTTGTCTTATAATGAAGATAGTTTATATTACAAGATTTGTGTTTGCTCTCTGTTGTCTCTAATTTACATAGCTCAGTTTATGGTTGGAGTGCTCCTGCACCTAGTTCTCGTTTCCGCTTGATCAAGTAGTCAGCTTGATAGCTCTGAAAGTTTTACTTGACATCAGAACTATCTCCTGACCAACTTATGAAATTTCAACACTGTACCTTTAAACCTGGATGAAGGAAGATGATCAAATTGATTTTTTATGATAAGTATTTTATCTTTTCTACTATTCTATATATACTCTGATAAGCATATATTATAGTTCCATGTCTTATACTGTATTCCGATCTCTATAGTAACTTACAATAATTTCATGTGGGCTTGTACTCAGTGGCGGAACTAAGATTTTGAAGTCGCACGGGCACAATCTATGTATTGTCAATTTGGGGGGTTCGGGGCAGCACACCGTGAGCGGGGGTTCGGGGGCAGCGCACTCAAATATATATATTTTTTACAAAGATATTTTTGTAAGGAAATCTGGAGATTTCTGGACGGACTTCAACTGATTTCAGTCCAGAAATCTGAACTGAAATCAGTCCATGAAATATATCTCCAGATTTCTGGACTAAAATCAGTCCAAAAATCTGGAGATTTCTGGACTGATTTCAGTACAGAAATGAATGATTTTAAGTGATTTTAAGTGGTTTTAAGCATGAAAAAAGGAAGAAGAAGATTCATTTTTAGGAGGAAAGAAGAATAAGAAGAAGAAAAAGAAGATACAAGCAGCCGAGCAGGGATCTGTTCGGGAGCAGCCGAGCAGCGATCTGCACGGGAGCAGCCGAGCGGGAGCAGCAGTCGTCGACGCCTGGCGGGCTAGGGCACGGGAGCAGCTGGAGCAGCCGAGCGGCGATCTGCAGTGGTGCAAATGTGCTATCGTCGTCGATGCCTGGCGCCTGGCGGGCTACGGCACGAGAGAAGCAACGGGCTAGGGCACGGGAGCAGCTGGCTTAGCGACGCGATTTCTTCTCCCTGGTGAAAATCGCGGAAAAAATCGGTCGGACACGTGCCCTACCGTGCCCAGGGCTAATTCCGCCCATGCTTGTACTTTGCCTAAATTATACAATTTTATCCTTTGTGTGCATGTGTTATTGTGTTAATGTTCTACAATAATATTATTTTTATCAAACAATTTATTATTACTTCGTTATAAACTGCTCTGGAAATGTAGCTTAATCCAAAATAATTTCATATAGAACCTACGCCGTGAAACTCGGAGCGACCCGGTCCAATCGTTGACCTCACCTAACGGTCCATCCGGGCTATAGAATCAGCATAGTGCAATTCCGGTGGAACCGGATGGGCGGGGCCTTTGAACCGAAAGCTAGTCCTTAATTCTATTAATTTAATTTCCTGCTCGGACCGATTCGATCAATACCACCTTGAGCCTCTAGCTTAATCAGGTTCAATTTTTGATCCAATCTTTAAAACCACATATATTCAATTTTTAGGGTTTTAAAGAGCTCCATTTGCAAATTCCATTTCACAAGAGCAAGTCCATATTCAAATCATTTACAATAGATTTTATAACTAAATTGCTAATGGGAGAACAAATATACATGTAAAATTATTGCTTCTGAATTATATTTTCTTCATGTTCTATTATTTTACACCATGAAAATACCAAATTTTGTTTAGATCACAAACATACATTCAAAGTTAGAAGAATTTCAATCATTGGAAATTTAGGATAATTAAGGGAACATGTCAAAAAAATTCATGACTGTTTGGGCTGTGGAGATCCATATGGTGGGACCAGAGGGACAATTGCTGCTCCACTAGAGATCGCGTTGCACTAGCACTCATTTATGTTATAGATTGAAGTAAATTTTTAGGTTGGACTGCTTTTTTGCTTTCCAAGATTGCCCTTCCTATTTTCATAAAAACATGTTTTTATAGTTTGATAATATAAATTTTTGGTAGTATTATTTTACAATAATAATTATTATATAATTGACGGGGGTTGTCTCTAAAGAATTCCAGGAGTAAGATCGTGGAGGATCAAGCGGTCACGCAAGAATGAGCGCGTGAAATCAACCTGATGACAAGCCGCGCAAAGAAAGTCGCGCTCCCCCCAAAGACTCAAAAACACACGAGAAGAGGGCAAAGCCAAATGCACCCTCGCAAGGGCGGCACGCACGCGCGCGCGGCCACCCCACCCCACACCACCACACCCCCACCCCGCGCGGCCAACCCTTAGGCCCGCACGGCTAGCCCGCATGCGCACCCCTTGCGCGCACTAGCCGTGCGCCGCCGGCGCCGCCTCTGACCATCATAAGCCGCCGCCACAGTCGAGCACCCTGCCCGGACCGCCAGAGACGCACTTACGTAATTTCATTAAAAGTGGTGATCCAGTTGACCGAAATGAAACAACGCTGTTCGACAGCACAAAATTTGCCCCGACGCAATTACCAGCATATCTCTCCAGAAAACTAAAAATAGGTACACATGTCTTCATTTGAAGACAAGCAATGTTAGAGGCTAGAAAGAGCTATGAGGTTTCTGGCGAGAACGTGAGACTTAGATCGTTCCTCCATTCGGAATTCTCTCCGCTCCCTCTCTAGCACGAAGACTTCTCGAGACTCTAAAAATAAGATTTTTTTTCTTCTCCAAATGAGCGCTCTCATCAAGGCTCAAGCTCAACAAGAGCGCATTTATCGAGGCTCCAAGAACTTGGATATTTTCATCACCGGAGAGCTTCCACTCAGACTCTGAGAACTTGAAGGTTTTCACCTGCGGAGGGCTTACACTAAGGCTCCAAGGACTTAAATTTTTTTTCATTGTTTTCATATTTTGTACTTGTAACAGAGAGATGATCTGTCTAAGCTCCCCGAGGAATCGTCTCAACTCTTGGTAACTCCAACGAAATAGTGAATTTTTGCCCGACACAGATCCGACCACGTGTGCAATGAGTAGGCGCTCGGGGGTTTGCAAGCGGCGAGAGCGTCGTAGCGTCTGGACAATGTCGTGACCAGAATCTATCACGCGAGGCAACTGAGGCTCTCCTGCATTGTCGCAACCAGTATATTGTCATGATTGACTGTAGGGGCGGAGCCCATGCATATCGGAACGGGATCCTTTGTCCAGTTCATCATCCAATGACGGAGGATAAAAGATCACGTCGCCAAGTCAGCTCGCCAGCTCAGCTCTCCTTTAAGTGCTTAGCTCAGCCTAAGGGTGCAAGCGAGTCGAGCTTGACAAAATTTCCAAGCTCGAGCTAATCATTTCAAACTCGAGCTCAAGCTCGTCGAGCTCATTTTGTCCTGGCTGGAGCTTGAGCTTTGTGCTTGCGAGCTCGAGCTGCTCACGAGTTTTTTAGCTCATGAGCCAGATTTTATTTATAGTGTTAATTTTTTTTTTTTTAAAGATAGGAATAAAAAGCTCGCGAGCTGGCTTGCTCATGAACAATAATATCCGAGCTCAAACTCGACTCGTAATTGAACTTGAGCTCATCGAGCTCGAGTTCCACATGCTCGAACTCGAGTTCCACATGCTCGAGCTCGAGACGAGGTTTTTTCGAGCTGGCTCAACTCAACTTGCACTCCTAAGCTCAGCTTGCTGTCGGATTTGAAAGTCAATCGAACTGCGCGAACTAGAGACTATCCAATTTGCAAGAACCGGAGAGGATTCAGTTCCCCACGAACTGGTCCATGCTTATCACTCTTATAAATAAATATAAACTTAAAAAAGAAACGTGTACATAGAATTTATCACAGCCACGCAAGCACCGACGATTATTAAAAATATGTTACCGGGCGTTTAGGAGGGAAGGAGCGCAAGGAACAGTGGTGGATTTGGAATCGAGCGGTGAGCATATTCAGGTTTCACGTGCTACGTGCTGCAGACTCAGTTTTACCTGTAATTGCCCAAACAGACAAACAGGCAACATCTTTTTGAACTAATGAAATATTTCCAACTGCCTTGCCGTGCATTCTAAATTTATAATGGTTTGATAAGAGATGCTACGTAGCCACGTAGGCAACGGCCGTCGGAGCAGCTACGCGACGTCACGGGGTCGGCGAAGGCGGGACCAATGTAACGGGGGACCCCATCCCGGCGGGTCCGGCGGCCCATTTCACGGGATCATAATTCGCGATCGCTGTTACACCACATGCGCAGCGGTGATATATATTGGCCGGCGAGGTTGCAACCGTCCACGTGTACGGACGTGTGTGCTCTGCATAAGCAGTTGATAAATAAATATACAGAGAAGTATAGTTGGCCGTTGGCCCGTTGTGATTGCACTGTGTAACATTCGAGATCTTTCAAATCAATTTTGATCCTCCGTTTTTCGCATATATATATACGAGTGACAGTGCACGGGCCCTCCGTGCCCCGCACGACAATGAAGCCCGCTCCTACTCTATTAATATAAGAGCCCGTTCTTATAAATATTGATTTTTTTTGTGATGACACCATTTTATTATTAATCAAAATTTTAATTAATTAATAGTTTATTTAATGTTTTTATTTGAAATTATTTTTTATTACTTTTTAATTATTCTTTAATTAATTTCGTCTGCATTTAATTAATTGTCCGGACTATATGACTTAAATAATTTCATTAATTAAATAGTTAATAAAGAATAATAAAAACTAATTATTAAAATAAAAAATAGATGATCGAGATTGATTTGAATGGTCTCAGATATTACGCCGTGCAATTGCAATGATCAACGATAATTCTTTGTATGTACATAAATATATATATACTTATTTAAATTTTTTGTTTTTATTTTAAACTTTTTAGATATAAAAAAGTAATAATTTTAAAAAATAAATAATATGTAATGAGAAAAAACTTATATTAAGAAAATTACGTGATAAGAAAAATATTAATATATTAAGAAAATTATATGATAAGAAAAATAGATGGTCGAGATTGGGTACTGTCGCGCGGAATACGGGGGGCATCCCGTGTACTGTCACTCGTATCTATATATTAATATATTTTTCACTATTATAAAGAAAAAATTGTCTTTGGTGAAAAATATCAATTATGCCTTTTTTTATATTTTAATTACTAGACATATATTATAATCTATTTCAAAAAAAATACAATGTCCATTCAAGCAATTACAATATTATTGCGGTCAAACTCGATGCCCCGATCGAATTGGAGTAACTCAAATCGTCTTAGCTCACAGAGCGCGGTCGAGTGCGCACACAACCAATTAGAGAGAAATTGCACACACGACGTTTTGACGTGGAAAAACCTCTCAACCGGGTAAAATACCACGCGACTGGGTCTGTGTCGGTCGATATTCACTATTGGCTTGCAGTTACAGTTTTCCAGGAGAATCGAGGTCGACAGGCACCGCTCATTGTTACACTTTGGAGATGAGAGAGATCGCGACTTAGACTCACAGAGGGCAACAAGCTGCTCCGTGTGAGGTTTGTGGCTTTGACGATACACTCGGACGAGCGTTTGGTGTTGTAGAAATTTTCTTTTTTGTCACTCTTCCGTGGACTTATGCAGATTTCGTTGGCGAGACGATGACTTGCAGGTGGTCCGAAGAAGACTCGAAGGAGACTTGAAGATGGCTCGAAGGATGATTGGAGATGACTTGAAGATGGCTCAAAGGTGGCTCGTAGGAGGAATCTGGCAGAGCTCTGGTCTGAAGAAGAAAAAACAGAGAAGCGAAAAATTGAGAAATGAGGAGACATGAGACTCCTTTTATAGCCTCTAGAAGATGGTTATGCGGCTATCCGCACACCGTAACCATCATTATCATACTCTTAAGCATGCCCTCATGCGAATATCATTCGCATGATATTTCGATAAATGCAGACCCACTATCCAATTGATGTGTCCCCCACACTAACCATGATGGTTAGTGGGTGGTTGCCGCCGGGAGCGACTCCGGCGTCGGCTACCTGAAACTGCATCGGCGTCGGACGACGGGTGGAGCGCGCGACTAGCCGACTCTAGTCCGAATGGGGGCGGCCCAACTCCCCCCGATGCGGCCTCGAGAGGGTAAGGCTCCCCGCCGGCCACCCGATGGCGGCCGACAGGGCCTCCGCGTCATGCGGCTGCGAGCGCGCGACCTCTCGGCCGGCCAGAAACCGGGCCGATACAAACCGGGCCGGTACGAACCAGCCCGCCAGCGGAGGGAGAGAGGGGTTGGACCCTAATCGGCCGACCCCCAGATGACTCGAGGAAGATGAGCCCGCGTGCGGATCGGGCGCGATCGCGCATGCGGCGGTTCCCCTATGATCCCCACTTAAATGGTGGGATCACGGGGAAATGGCTGAACGCACCCCAAAATTCATTATAAAAGGTCTTGGCCCCATCAATTATCCCCCGAAATCCTCGGTGTTAGAAACCATTATTGTGAGAAGAGCAAAGATTTCTACTCCTCTTACGAAGGATTTGATTGGCGGCGTCAAAGGTGATGGCGAACAGCGAGGTGCTAGAGAAGGCAAACAGCGGTGCTTCGCTTGCAAAGGTACGTCTTAAAGGAGATGAAAAATGAGGAATGCACATGGCGAGGGAGGCCGGAAGTGCCAAACTGGCAAGCGGAGGCTGCCGGCGTGGGCATGTGGTCGTCGGTCGGGGCACCCATCGGCGCGCGCTTCCCCAGGGCGGAAACGAATCCGAGCGCGCTCGGGCGCGCGAGCCCGCCCCTTGGGATCGCGTCTGCTCCTCGAGACCCCCGGCGGGTTCGGCGAACCTGCCGGCGGTATTCCGGTGGCACTCCAGCGGGGACATCGCCGGCGGTGGCCCTGACCGTGAGGCCCACAATTCTTTTTAACCCCCAAACTCACAGACTTCTCTGCCGCCGTTGGCGGAGCCGGCGGCCTGACCGGAGACCCCCTGGCGGGTTCGCTGGGAGCCAACGAACCTGCCGACGGTATTCCAGTGGTGCTCTATAGGGGCCACCCCCAACGGTGGCCCTGACCGTGAGGCCCGGATCTGTTTTGCGTCGAGTGATCTTGGCGTCGAGAGCACTCAACGCCAAGATTTTTGAGTGCTGCTGGCTGTCTGACGTCATGTATCCTTGCTTGACGTCGAGTGCTCTCGACGCCAAGATCTGTTTTGCGTGGAGTGATTTTGGCGTTGAGTGCTCTCGACTTCAAAGTCTTGGCGTCGAGTGCTCTCAACGCCAAGATTACTTCGACGCAAAACAGATGTTGGCGTGGAGAGCACTCGACGCCAAGCAAGGATACATGGCGTCGAGTGCTCTCAACACCAAGATCGATTTTGTGTCGAGTGATCTTGGCATAGCCCGTGCGGAGGCGGGCGAAGCCTGTCTGGATGCGGCCGAAGGTCGCCCGAGAGCTTCGAGCACGGGCGAAGCCCGTGCGTAGGCCGGCAAAGCCCGCCTAATGCGGCCAGCTTCGAGCACGGGCGTAGTCCGTGCGAAGAGGCTCGTACTGATATAATAATATATAATATAAATAATATAAAATAATATAAATAAATAAATATTATATAAATAATAGAAATAAAACTTAGGACTTAGGTTCATTAAAGCGGGGAGGAGGAGGAGGAGGAGGTGACTTCGAGTGCTCTCGACGCCAAGATATGTTTTGCCCGTGCTCGAAGCGGGGAGGAGGAGGTGGCCCGAGAGCTATGCCTGTGACACAAAACATATATTGGCGTCGAGAACACTCAACGCCAAGATTTTGGAGTGCTGCTGGATGTCTGACGTCATGTATCCTTGCTTAGCGTCGAGTGCTTTCGACGCCAAGATCTGTTTTGCGTCGAGTGATCTTGGCGTCAAGTGCTCTCGACTCCAAAGTCTTGACGTCGAGTGCTCTCAACGCCAAGATCACTCGACGCAAAACAGATGTTGGCGTCGAGAGCACTCGACACCAAGCAAGGATACATGACGCCGAGTGCTTTCAACGCCAAGATCTGTTTTGCGTCGAGTGATCCTAGCATAGCCCGTGCGGAGGTGGGCGAAGCCCGCCTGGATGCGGCCGAAGGCCGCCCGAGAGCTTCGAGCACGGGCGTAGCCCGTGCGAAGAAGCATCAAAGCAAGATCGGAGAGCACGCAGGCGAACATAAACCAATCACGCAGCGCTAAAGAGAAGATCCAGCGACCTGTATATAAAAGGATCTGGATTGTAAATTGTTTCTGGACAGGTGATAATTATTTTGGAGCTCTTTTATAAGATTTAGATAATGGTGATATGAACCTTTTTGTTGTATTGATTAAATGATGTTAGACTGTAATAATAATAAAAAAAATTAAGGCGTTATTTGAGAATCAAAATTTGACTTAATTTAATTCTGAAGGAATAATGACGCTAATTTCAGGATCATCGAGAACAATATTATTTAACCTCTACCAGAATATAATCAAAATCTTAGAAATTAATAACCACTAATCAAATTATGAGCATACAATAAAGTGACATAGACAGTACACACAATTAAAATGAAGTGCAGAATATTTATCGCATATCATTCTTAGATTCAATTTTCGTGTCGCATGATCGTCGTCATTTCTAAAAGTGTTATGGTATTTTTCCAAATGAAATTTGCGGCAACCGATGAAGTCAGTAGCATGTAACTCAAACCCTACAAGACTTGATTTCTCTAGATAAACTCAAATAAGAGAGTGAAAATTAGCACATGCAATTTAAATCAAATATTCTGAAAACTGAAATTAGTCAAACTCATGAGTGAGTTGATTTTGGGTCCAATAAAAAAGTGCTAAAATTTATAGGCATGAAATGATCTACACAAATCAAGGTAAATAAAATTATGTATCTCTGAATATACGAATAGACCTAAACAAATATTCTCTATAAAGCGAGATCTATCTCATATATATTTTAATGTAAATAGATCACATAAAATTATGAAATCAAGTACCTTATATGCGATCTAATTAAGGTAGCCGAATAAATTCGAGAATCAGAGCTCTTTACGGATCGAGCATATATAAAACGGAAAGCGAACCTCGAGGTGGCCGGCGGTTTCTTCTTGCTTGGGGCAATCAGAAACTTTTCTCCTCCGGAAAATTTCGGCCAAATAAATCCGGTTGGTTCTTGATCCTTGCTTTTCCTTCTTTCATCAAAAGGGCAACCCAAGATGAAGATGTGTAAAGCTTGACCCTTCTTTCATGGAAATGGCAAGCCAAGAGTAGAGAGCCTATGCACGTCTTCCAAACAAAACAAAACCCAAAAGGGAGGAAGAATAGGGCTCCGGACGGTTTCAACAAGAGGAAGAAAAAAAGGTTTTCACCTCGTTCACCAATGAAGAGTGAAAATTCAATTTTGGAATAGAATTTTTAGGCTTTAATAGGATGAGCCCAAAATAGAAGTTATCAAAAGTAAGCATTTAATTCCATTAAACTCCTATATTAAAAATAATTAATATATGAAACCCATAAATAAATTAATTGGATTTCATACCATTCCAAAATATGGTGCCAAGGCGAGACCAAATTCACGTCATGAAGTAACGAAACGATCTAGCCCACCTATCACGGGTTTCGAACGTTTGCACGACTAAATTAACTCACATTCGCGGGAGCCCGAACGACCTTAAATAATTGCGTACGATATCTCGGGACATCTTGATATAAATAAGTCCATATTAATTATTAGAATATAAAATATTCTAACAAATGATGCCTTGAGTTTATAAAAATATCAAACACCTTCATTACAGTAAAAATTATAATTTTGTCTCTTGAGTTTGTAGAAATATCAAGCACCTTCATTAAGGTGTTTGATTTGAAACACCTTCATTAAGTTAGCTTTTCGTTGTCCGGTGAGCTCGTCGGTGGGGTCCGAATCAGGCTTGCCCATAAAAACCGGGCCCGGCCCGGTAAAAGCCCGGCTAGGCCTGCCCAGGCCGGGCCATGGGGCCTAACAAGGCCTATATCCTGGCATTTGCCCGGCCCGGTACCCAGGCCGGGCCGGGCCGGGCCGGACAAAGCCCAATTTCTAGGCCTGGGCTCAGCCTGGATCCGGGCCGGGCAAAGCCCGGCTTCTGGGCCCGGGCTAAGCCCGGGACCGGGCTAAGCCAGGGACCGGGCCGGGCAAAGCCCGACCCCTTATTCACTAAGTAACCAATGGCTCTTAGAGCCAGAGCCGTTGGTGGGCTGAGCATGCTGCCAGCTCTATAATAGGGCTGGCAGCATGCTATTATAGTATTATATAATAATAAATTAATAAAAATATAAAATAAAATTTTAAATTTTTTTTTAAAAAATCCTATAAAACCCACCCCCCACCCCACTTCCCCCCCACTCCCACTCCAAGTCTCACCCCTCCCACTCTAATTTTTTTTACGTCGACAATTCGACAACAATGATGGTGTCTTCATCATCACCGGTCGCGCACGAAATGGTGGAGCACAAGCATACGACGCCGGTTTGGGCATATTTCGACAAAGTGAAAGTCGGCTCCGAGCATAAGGCGAAGTGCAAACAGTGCTCGAAATTGCTTACTCTGAGTGGCAACTCGACACTCGCAAGACACATTAAGTCTTGCACTGCCAAACAAGCTCCTCCCGAGTCAAGTCAGACGCAATTATCAGCATCTGGACAAATATGGACGTACGATCAAGGTCGGCAGCGGAAGCTGCAGGTGAAGAACGTCATCAGACGTGGGTTGTCGTTCAGCCACTGCGATGATGAGCAAGAAACCGAGTACATCCATCAAGGACTACAACCCAAATATCATCAAGTAAGTCGATCTTCCATTATACGCGACACCCTTAAATATTATTTAGAAGCTAAACAATCTTTAATTAATTATTTTGAAAATTTTGAGGGTCGAGTGAGTTTAACGAGCGACGTTTGGACAAGTAGTATTAAATTAGGATTATCATATATTTCCATCACTTGTCACTGAGTCGATCCAGTTTTCTGGGATCTAAATAAGCGTATAATATGTTTTGAAGGTTTCGAAGTCCCGCACACTGGTGTTGAGATTTATCAAATTATTTTAAAATGTTTGCGAGAATTTAAAATAAAAGATAAAATTATGAGTATTTCTTTCGACAACGCCACAAATAATTCCACCGCAATTGAGTGGTTAAAACGTGATTTAAAACCTATGTTAAACTGTGTTTTTTTTCATACTAGCTCGTTGCGCATATCACGTTTTAAATTTGGTCGTACAAGATAGTTTAACATATATGGAACCGTACATTAATAAAATACGTTTAATGTTACAATTTATTTATAGTTCAAAACAACAACGACAAAATTTTAAAAAATTCGTAAACGCTCAAGGTCAAAATTTTTTGAAACCTTTATTTGGCATGTCAATTAGATGGAACTCGACATTCACAATGCTAAAACGAGCGATTCGTCAAAAAATACTACTAATGGAATTTTATACTATGTTAAATCAACATGAATTAAGCGAGTCCGATTGGGCTGTTTTAGAAAATTATATAGATTTATTAGAAGTTTTTTATACGGCAACAAATTCTCTATCTGGCGTATATTATCCTATTAGCCCGCTAGTTATTAAAAATATTGTTAATATTTCTCAAAAATTAAACTATTTTAAGCAACACGCCGGATGGCCGGAACCAATTAATAGAAATAACGGAAAACAAAATTTTAAAATATTATAGAGATATTCCAGTAATGTTTTCATGCGCCACTGCTTTGAATCCTCTTTTTGACGTAGACGGCATAAAATTTTTTATAGAAGAAATAAATAATAATTTAGGCGTAAATCTTAGTGATTCGGATTTGGATAATCTTAGTATTTTAAATTTTAACACTGTTTTTACTGAATGTTATAATTATTATGATAATTTATACGGATCGCGGCCCCGAGAGGATGTGTCGCAATCAAAAACACGCGATAGTTTTAAAAATAAAATGTTAGAGTTAACTTCTCGGAAAAAAAGCGCGCACCACATCTAGTAGTTTAAATGAATTAGGCTTGTACACAAAAACCCAATTTTGTGATTTTATGAGTACAGACGAACTAGAAAATTTCGATATTTTTAAATGGTGGAAAGGTAAAGTAAATACCTATCTTATTATGGCCTATATGATCCGAGATTTATTAACGATCCAAGCTAGCACGGTAGCTTCGGAGTCTGCTTTTTCTCTTAGTGGCAGAGTGTTGAACGAGCGAAAAAGTCGCGTAAGTGAAGAATCGCTCGAAATCTGCATATGCTACAAGGATCATTTGGATGCGATCAAGAGGAAACAACATATTTCATCGATATCGAGGATAGCTCGTCAGACATGGAAGATGAGATGGATGCGATCAACATAAATTAAAGCTTAAAGTCAAGATGACGAGACAAATTTTTAAAAAATTTTAAGACTTTAAATTTTTTAATTTTGTAAATTTTGTAATTTTGGATTTTTCAATCATATGTATTTTTTTTCAGTGTATTTATAATTTTGTATACTTCCGTTCAAATGTTCAACATTAATAAAATTATTTTTTCTTTCAAAATAATATTTATTTTTCAGTGTATTTTTTTCAGTATTTTTTTTAAATTTTTTTATTTTAAAAAATAAATTTTTAAAAAAAACCGGGCCCGGCTCCGGGGGCCTTACCAGGCCCCCTTCCGGAGCCAGATGCCCGGCCCGGCCCGGCCTGGCTATAGTCAGGGCCCGGGCCCGGTTCAGGAAAGCCCGGGCCCGGGAGGCCCGGTTTAGGCCTGGGCACGAAGGGCTTTTTGAACACGCCTAGGTCCGATTAGGCCAACGCCGGCTCCGGCGGCGGCGGTGCGGTTTTTTTTTTAATAAAAAGCATCATTGACGGAGGGTATGAGAAGAGGAGGAGGAGGGGGAGGAGGGGGGCAGGCCCCGACGGTGGGGTCTGGTGAGGCGGCCGCCGCTCTTCTTCCTCTTGCCTTTTTTTGTTCTTCCCTTTCTGCTCAACAATAGCGGAAAGCTTCCCCTATTTTTGTTGTCTCACTTCCTTTATTTGTCAGATTTTTATCTCGATTTTTTCACAATCGAAGCTGGAAACCAGATCAGTTCTACAAAAATCAAAGATGTATAAGACATTTGGAGAGATTTCAAACTCCACCTCTCACAACCCATCAGTCGGATGCATCTCCATTAATGGCCACGGTCGGCCTGGATACCGCCTTCCTTTCTACGACCATCTTCTAGTTCGAACTTTACTTCCAGTGAAGACGACCTTCGGCTCTTCTCGCCGGAGCTGCTCTCCGACGCCGGAGATGATGTTGGAGGAGCTCGCTATCGAAGATATTCCGCCTTCTACAGTAACAATATCACACTGTGATGGACATTGCTACTGTAGAAGCCAGAATGTCTTTATATATATATACACTATTTCATAAAGAAATAATGATGGCTTTTAAAAGCGATGCATTTAAAAGCCATTGGACTAATTTCAGCCTTATGATCAACTTAATTAGATCTGCAAATAACCAATCGTCCTAAAACCTCCCCCCCCCCCAAAAAAAAACGAAAAAACTGATGCCCCCCATCCCGCACGCTCGAACTCCCGCTTCATCCACACGCCGTCGCCGGCATGACCGGTGCCCACCGGTGGGTTCGCCGGACCCTGGCAAACTCGTTGGTGGTTGTCTGGCGGTGGCCCTGCCTGTGAGACCCAGTATAGGGTCTCACGGGTAGGGCCACCGCCGGCAATGGCCCTGCCCGCTCGCCGCCGGAAAACCCCCGACAAGTTCTCCAGGGACCGACGAACTGCCGGTGTGCAGCGTGGAGAAGCCTATACAGGTAGGCGGGATGGGGGGCATCCAGATATTTTTTAGTTTTTCTAAATTTTATTAGTATAAAAAAATAATAAAAAATATAATATATATAATATATTAATTTTTAATAATTAGAAATATTTAATCAAAAATATAAATATAATATTTTAAATTAAAAATAATCAAAAAATTACATGATTAAAAAATGTCGGGCGTTGGCGAAGCCTGCTGGGGCTAGCTGGATACTGTCGCGCGAGGTCGTAGGGGCGGAGCCCCCTATCGAGCATTCGTGTGTGTGTGTAATATATATATATATATATATATATATATATGTGTGTGTGTGTGTGTGTGTGTGTGTGTGTGTGTGTGTGTGTGTGTGTGTGTGTGTGTGTACGGAATAATGTATATCCGCGCCGCACGAATATACTATTTTTCCGCACGATTTTTGGTGGTAGCCGTTTGATCATGATCCAACGCAGTGGCGGAACTAGAATTTTTTAGCAACTCGGGCACAAAAAATTTAGGCTAAAACTGAAAATGAATTAGGTACCAATTTCAATTTTTATTTAATGGATTCTATCCAATTTGCTAATGCCAATCAACTAAAAAGTTCTTCCATTGCATGAGCAGCTCCAATACAAAACTAAAATCTTGATTAAAAAAATTGATAGGAGGAAACATGTTAAAAATAAACTTAGCCAAAGTTACAATAAAACTAGCAGATGACGGCATAGGAGTTCTTAAAAAATCTATACTGCTTCAAAATCTTGTTGACTCTGAAATGGAATTAGTACATCAAGTATCAAGAAACGAAGCGGATAAAGGAGGAGGACAAGTTACCTATTTCGACATCTTAAGGGAAAATTTGTTCTGCTCCAGCTCGCCCGTTCCGCTTTCCATCTCCGGATCCATTTTCAGAACCCCGTCTAGAACTTGGAAGAGAGGGGGAGGGGGGGAAGGGGGAAGGAGGGCATTGCTTGAAAAATCGATAAAGCTATTATGACTTTAGCAAACTGGCGTAGAGCTATTCTGTCTTCACGTCAGGTGATGATGCATAATTTGACCTAAGTTATAAATATAAAAATCTAAATAATCTAATATAAATATATTTATATTATTAATTTTATCCGCTAAATCATAATTTTTTTATAAGTCTATCCTAACCAAGCACATTTTACTATTTTTCTGCGCGCAGCGAACTTCAGGGCCACTTTTAGGCATGTTTCAGCCAGATTCAGATCTTGGGTTGAACACGAAAGTTGTATCCCTCGGAAAGACCTTTCCAACGGATGGTTACACGCCTTTATCGGATTATTGTAGCCTCGGGAATCCTCCGTCGAAGTTGCTATCCAGCAGGTTTCCTGCATGTATGAAACTCGTGTTTGAGCAAGAACCGAGGATCCCGGGACAAATTGCATTATCAATTCAAAAAGAACATGCCTTCAGTTATGGTGTGCCAAAATAAATGTCGAGTGCACTCATGTCATGGTGTTGTTGAACTATATTCAAGAATGGAATGAAGCCACAATGGTCCGATGTGATTTTTTTCTCATAAGTATGAAAGAGGCTAGCCACCTTTGACTATATATTCAACATGTGTTCTTAAAAAAAACTTCTTGGAAAGAGAGAAAGATAGACAACTTTTATCATGCTTTTCATGACAAATATGAAAAAGGCTAGCCACCTTTGACTTTATATTCAACATGTGTCCTTAAAGGAAGCTTCATGGAAAGAGAGAAAGCTAGCCAACTTTTATCATGCTTTTCATGACAAGTGTGAAAGAGGCTAGCCACCTTTGAATTTTAAACCAACATGTGCTTTTTGACCAAGGGATGCTTCATGGAAACTTCATCCTCATGCCAAATTCCAACTCTACCCCTTTGGTTTTGGCCCTATAAATAGGCATGAAGAAAGGGGGGAAAGGATCATCCTTCCTACTTCATTTTGAGCATTGTAGAGAGCTTTTAGAGTTTGTTTGTAGAGTATTTTAGTTTAATATTTTCATGCTTTAATGTTCTTGCAATTTCTTTTATCGTACTTGTACTCTTCTTGCAAACTCTCTTTATAATGTCTTTTTTTGAAATCTTTTAACTTCTTTTTAATAAGAAATAAATTAGTTTGTTATTCCCTTTCTCTCTTTATCTTTCTTTTTATGCATATTTTTAACATGATTTTCATTTCCTATATTATGAGTAACTAAACTTTGTTTAGTGCTTGATCGAAATGATCCGAGGATTGAAATGATCTCTTTTTCTTAACCCATATCTTCTCTTTCTCTTTGAACAAATGTTTAGGATTTACCCTTGATTATTTTATAGAGAGGTCATATCATCGATATATGATTTTCTCTTCTGTTTCCATACTCTAGTAGCCGAAAGGATCATGCGTATGGATTGATCACTCACGGGTAAAGGGAGTTGAATGCAATCCTTGAAAGATGACGACGTAAATTTCCCGGATTGGAGTCAAATCCAATAGAGGGGTTCACCACATAAAGCGAGTTTTAGGGATTTCAATTATAGAACGAAAGTTTGGTTGATCAACCTAAACTCAGTTGGGCGTAGCCTTGAAAGAGGTGCGTTTATATTCTGGGAACCTCCACGGTCCAAGCACCTTTGTTAAAGAGAATTAGGGATTTATCTATTGTTGGTCATTTTCATTCCAAGGTGATTCAAGATCAAGTACTAACCTTTTAAATTATTGCTTAATCATCCTCTTTTATTGTATAACCGTTCTCTTATTTGCAAACCAAATCAAAGTATCTAATTGATAAAATAACAGAAATCTCTTTGAAGTAGAAGTAATCGATGCGCCTTGGTTCTAATACGACCTTGATATTATATCCTATGCTATAAGCGATAAGGTACACTTGCCTTTATCGAATATAGATTCGGAGAACATCATCTTCATCTTCATCTTCTCTTTTTCATAAAATACCTCCAGGATTTTCTCCATCAAGTTTTTGGCGTCGTTGCCGGGGACTTGCGTCGATATTTAAAAAAAAAAGATAACTGTTAATTTTATCATTTTTCCTTTTTTTTCTAAAATATATATATCTTAATAATATACCTAAAACCGCCTAAAAAGAACAAAAAGAAAAAAAAATTCCATAATTAATTTTTAAACTCATCTTTAATTATTTGTCTTTTCTTTTTTTCCTTCTAGTATATGACCCGAGCAAGTTCTTCGAATAATCCTGAATCCCATTTTGATCCAGAAATTGAGCGCACCTTTAGGCGACGCCTTCAATCTCGTGGATAGGATTTACCAATTATTTTTGAAGAATCTATCGGAGATACTAATTTAGCAACTATGGGTGACCCCAATCCTAATGAAGCCCAGCAAAGGACCATGTCCTATTATGCACGGCCGAACTTGGAAGGGACACAATCTAGTATTGTTCGCCCTACTATAGCTAATAATAATTTTGAGATCAAGTCTAGCATCATCCAAATGGTGCAACTGTCGGTTACTTTTGATGGTTTACCAGATGAAGATCCAAATCAACATCTTTCAAATTTTCTTGAAATCTGTGATACCTTCAAAATCAATGACGTTACTGATGACGCCATTCGATTACGACTATTTCCCTTTTCTTTGCGGTCAAAGGCCAAGCAGTGGTTAGGCTCTCTTCCTAGAGGATCTATCACTGCATGGGCCGAAATGGCGGAAAAATTCATGACTAAATATTTTCCTCCTGCAAAGACCGCCAAATTACGTACTGATATCTCTTCATTTATGCAAATCGACTCAGAGACTCTCTACGATACATGGGAGCGATTCAAGGAGCTTTTGCGTAGATGTCCTCACCATGCACTTCCTACTTGGCAACAAGTACAAATTTTTTATAATGGCATAAATTTCCAAACAAGGCAGATGATTGATGCAGCCGCTGGGGGTACTCTCAATAATAAAACCCCAGAGGCCGCTCAAGAGCTTTTTGAGGAAATGACCATGAATGTCTATCAGTGGAATGTGCCCCGAGCGCGCCCTAGCAAGCCGGTAGGACTTTATGAAGTTGATATGACAACTAATTTAGCTTTACAACTTGAACGTTTAAGCAAGCAAGTGGCAGAGATGTCTGCTTCCTCTGCCACTCCTTCTTGGGCAAATAATACTAATAATACTTTTATTGAAGAACAGGTTGATTTCATGGGGAATCTTACTCGTCCTTCCTTTAACCCGAACAACGCTCCGTATAACAATGCTTATAATCCAGGTTATAGGAACCACCCGAATTTCTCATGGAGCAACCAAAGTAATGCCCAGCGCCCTCCTAATATGAACCCACCTGGTTTTCTTCAACCACCACCAAAGCCCTCTACGATTGAAGAGGTATTTTCTAAATATGTTGCCTCGAACAAATCCAACATCCGGAATCTCACCGGATCTGTAAAGAACTTAGAGAATCAAATTGGCCAGCTTGCCAAAATGATTGCCGAGCGCCCGCATGGAGCTTTGCCGGGAAACATTGAGACGAATCCAAGGGAGAATGCAAATGCCATCAACCTTCGCAGTGGAAAGGAGGTAACCTATCCAAGTAGGATTGAACCCGAGGTAACTGTTTCTATTTTACCCCCTCTAGTTTTATTTTCTAATTCTCCGAATGCTTCAAAATCTCCTCTTGTTTCTACTTCTGCACCCCCTTATCCATCTAAAATTTAAAATGAGCGAGTAGAGGAGCAATACAAAATTTTTTTTAGAAATTTTAAAACAAATTCATATAAATGTTCCCTTCTGCGAGGCAATCTCTCAAATGCCTAAATACGCGAAATATCTCAAGCAGTTACTCTCCAATAAAAAGAAACTTGAAGACATCTCACGTGTTTCCCTCAATGCAGAATGCTCAGCAGCTTTATTAAATAAATTGCCTCAAAAATTGAATGATCCGGGACGGTTTTCTATCCCATGCCTCTTTGGCAATTTATTAGTAAAACATGTCCTCGCCGACCTAGGTGCTAGCATAAATCTAATGCCTTACTCTTTGTTTAAGAAATTGGGGTTAGGAGATCCAATCCCAACAAAAATAAGTATACAACTAGCGGATCGTTCTGTTAAGTATCCAGTAGGGGTAGTGGAAGACGTGTTAGTCAAGGTTGACAAGTTCATCTTTCCGGTGGACTTTGTCATTCTTGACATCGAAGAGGATGCTGAAGTACCACTCATACTCGGCCGCCCCTTCCTTGCCACCTCCCGCGCAATAATAGATGTGAGTAACGGAAAACTCCTCCTTCGTGTTGGAGATGATGAAGTTACTTTCAGTATCAACCTCTCAATGCGCAATTCTCTTTCAAATGATGATTCTTGTTACCATCTAGATGCATCATTTGAAGAAGATTTTTCATCATTTTCTAATTCTGGTCCCACATCTTGTGATGATGCAGAACATGATGAATTATTTTGTTTTAAGGAATTATCTCGTTCTTCGCCTCCTGAGCTAATTGGCTTAGAGAGTATTAAAATTACGACCTCTTACGAAGTACCACCTACTCTTGAGCTTAAGCAACTTCCAGAGCACCTAAGATATGTCTTTTTAGAAAAAGACTCTAAATTATCGGTCATCATTTCTTCTACTTTGTGTGATTCAAAAATTTTCGAATTAATTCAAATCTTAAATAGGCATCGCCGAGCTATAGCTTGGCAATTATCTGATATTAAAGGGATAAGCCCCTCCTTCTGCACACACAAAATATTACTTGAAGATAATTCTCGCAATAGTGTACAGCCTCAGCGACGACTTAATCCCAACATGAAAGACGTCGTTAAGGCTGAAGTAATTAAATTATTAGATGCAGGAATTATCTACCCGATTTCGGATAGCCCGTGGGTTAGCCCCGTGCAAGTAGTACCAAAGAAAGGCAGCATGACAGTAGTGGTTAATGAGAACAATGAACTAATTCCAACTCGTACTGTTACGGGTTGGCGGATGTGCATTGACTATAGAAAATTAAATGATGCCACCCGAAAAGACCACTTTCCCTTGCCATTCATTGATCAAATTTTAGAACGCCTTTCCGGTCACTCCTACTATTGCTTTCTTGATGGTTTATCGGAATATTTCCAAATACTAATCTCACCCGAGGACCGGGAGAAAACAACCTTTACTTGTCCCTTCGGCACCTTTGCTTATAAAAGGATACCATTTGGCCTTTGCAATGCACCAGCTACATTCCAAAGATGTATGTTGACCATCTTTGATGAGTTGGTTGAGGATGTGATGGAAGTCTTCATGGATGACTTTTCCGTATTTGGAAATTCTTTTAAATCATGCTTAGCTAATCTTGAATGTGTTCTTCAACGTTGTGAAGATACAAATCTAACCCTAAATTGAGAAAAATGTCATTTCATGGTTCGAGAGGGGTTGGCACTCGGTCATAAAATATCGGGTAAAGGAATCGAGGTTGATAAGGCCAAGATCGAGGTGATTGAGAAACTTCCCCCTCCCACAAATGTAAAATCTATTAGAAGTTTCCTTGGTCACGCAGGTTTTTATCGGCGGTTTATACAAAATTTTTCCAAAATTACAAAGCCGTTAACACACTTGCTAGAAAAATAGTCTTCTTTCATTTTTGATAATGAATGTTTAACAGCTTTTAATATTATCAAAGATAAGCTTATCAACTCGCCAATTCTAGTAGCACCAGATTGGTCCTTTCCATTCGAGATAATGTGCGATGCAAGTGACATTGCTATAGGCGCAGTGTGTAAGACCCCAACCTCGGAGATGATCGCGGGGCGATCAAACGGCTCTTTTGGAGGTCTGAACAGGGGCACACGGCCAGGCACACGGCCGTGTGCCTACCCGTGTTCAGTGATTTTATTGTGTTTTGTGCTGTCTCGAGTCAGAGAGGTACACGGCCTGAGACACACGGCCGTGTCTCAAGCCGTGTGTGGAGCACACGGCCTCGAACACGGCTGTGTTCGAAGCCGTGTTCTGGAAGCCCGACGATCGTCCTGAAGCTCCAGGTAACACGGCCCGTGGCACACGACCGTGTCAGGACCCGTGTCGATCGGCGAATGAGCTACACGGCCAGACACACGGCCGTGTGTCAAGCCGTGTTCGGCCCAGTTTTTGGGATTTTGGATCTAATCTCGGTCGTTCGTTCCCTTGGATCTAAATCCGACGGTGGGGGCTGCTCCTGGGGGGTTATTAGCCGGGAAATGGGGGGGAGAAACCCTCATTTTCATCTTGAGTTTCTCTTTCTTCATCTTAGAGAGAGGGGAGAACTCCCTTGGTGGTGTGAGCCCAAGATCCGGCCGCCGGAGGAGTTTTGAAGCACCGATTCGCGATCCGAGTCCGGATCCTCGAAGGCAAGGGCGAGGCGAAGCTTTCCATCCGACTACATCTTCATGGCGCCGCGGAAAAATGCGAGGGTAACGATCCTCTTCATAGGGCATGTGTAGTCGCCCTTCTTTCCATGCATGGGGAAATCCCCCCTCTCGCAAGTGAGCGTTGAGGCGCGGAATCCCTTCGGGTAGATATGTAAAGTCCCCGTTGTTAGAGTCCGGAATCGGAGTACGGGCGTAGGCATTGTGTGTGAAGCCTATTCGGGTTTAACCCGGATCGGTGATGTTTGCATTGCATGGCCGGAGAAGACTCCGTGCCGATGATTTTAGTTTTCCGAAATTTCTACGCGGTAGATTGCATACAGGGATCCTTGGGGGTTAACCTCGAGGCGCACCCGGAAAGCTTGGGCGGAATCGCATTGCCGCCGCGATGTTGCCTTGGAGGGCAAATCGGTACATAACGGGGTTATGTGCGTGTTTTGATCGATTGTGGGAATGAGGAGAAACTTGGCCCGCACCGATGGCTAAATGGCCGTGGTGAAGTGAGCAACGGGCGGGTGGAACTCTACCCATTCCAAGTGGTCTTGGTAGAAGCGACCTAAAGTACATGGGACTTCCCGGGGGGCTGGAAACGAGCCTAGGCTTCGGCTGAAAGGGCTAAATGCTCACGAGTGTTGCCATCCGAGGGATGGTGGTGGAATCGCGGTGTCGGACTGGGTCCGGACCGGGTTCACCGATTAGTGCCCTGAGAGCACGGAGTGTGTGGTCGTGCGTGCCGACACTTGTGGCGAATAGAATACCTTATAGAATTGCTATGGTAGTTTTATATGCAGGGAAGGAGCACCGCCGTCCCGAGAAACGGGACGGGGTCGTTATAATTTGGTCAGCTTTGCTGACCGTTGCCCTTTTGTATTGCCACCTCTTGGGTGGATTGCTTTCTATAGGTGCTGCTGCAGAGCCAAGCGGCAAATAGCGGGCTAAAGCCCAAGTTGCAGCGCCAGCCCTCGAAGGCTTAGATATTAGCTTTTTCATATTCATGTATGGCTGGCCTGCGTGCCGATGTATGAAAGACGCTATTTTTGTTAAGCGAACATTTCTGTAAGGCCTTAAGGCTGTGAACTCTTTTGTGTATGTACTCATTCCTGGGTAGTAGTGGACATTCATGCTCTGTGGCAGGGTTCTTATCTTTTTGCAACTTAATTAAATTGCTTCCGCTAGGTGTTGTGTAGGACGCTCTGATTGGTTGTGTGGTTTCAACGCGTAACCAACCGGTCTGTCCGTAGTATATGGCGTCGGGCCCCGGCCGGACCTACTGCTATATGCTATGTGACGGATAGGGGTGTTACAAATTGGTATCAGACTTCTGGTTTCAGTCAAGCTTAAATGAATTCGTGGACGAATTCACTTTAAGGGGTGGTGAGCATATTGTGTGCGTCATCGTTATAACATGAAAAGAACCCATGAATGTCCACTTAGGAATGAAAATACACATGATTGAGGAACCTGCGTGTTCCTATAATTGCTGTTTGCAGTAATTTTTGGGTCGCTTATCGGTGTTTTGCACGATTTTAGGTGACCAGAAGTGGTGCTGGGCCGTCTGAACGGCCAGGTTCTGAGGCGAGCAGTGCGCCAAGCGATGCGCCTGCAACACCTTTGTCTGCTGAGACCATTAGGTTGGTGGCAGAAGCGGTCATGGCAATGATCAATGCGCAGCCTGCAAGGCAGGTGCAGCAGCCTGCTCCTGCTGTGGAACAGGTACCGCTTCAGACGGCAGAGCGAAGGAGGGTTGAGCAAGTTGTGGTGGAACCAGAGTTGCCGCGGAGAGCAACTGAAAGACAACTGAAGCACGTGATGGGCTTTCACCCACCGGTATTCACGGGGGCAGAAACCCCGACCCAAGCAGAGGATTGGCTCTCAAGGGTCAACAGGGTGATGACTGCGACGCAAACTGAAGAGTGGCAGAAGACCACTATAGCGACGTTCCTTTTGGATGGGGACGCAAGGCTGTGGTGGGAGGGCCTAGAGCTGCATCAGTTGAGGGGAAGGCCATTGGCCGAAGTCCCGATGGAGGAGTTTGCGAGACTATTTATGGCTCGATACCTCCCCTCGGCGCAGAGGATTGCGCTAGAGAGCGAATTCCAGAAGTTGGTGCAGGGCGATAGCACCGTTGATGAATACCTCCACGAGTTTACTCGGTTGGGGAGATATGCCGGCGCTACCTTCGCAGACGAGGAGCGCAAGACGAGCCGCTTTTATGAAGGGCTAAGGGATGATTTGAGGTTGCTGCTATCGGGGCCCAAGGCGCAGGGTTTTATGACCCTGGTCAGTTCGGCCCGGTCCTTGGAGAAGGATATGAGAAACGTGCAAGCGAAGAAGGAGAGGGAATCTGGTGGCAAGAGATCAGAGTTCAAGGCGCCGACTACGTCGAAGTCGGGCTACCGCAGATTCTCCAAGAAGTCTAGGATGTCGGGTCCAGCTCCTTCTGCAGGTGCCTCGGGGGCAACTACCAATCGAACCCCGGGCGCTTGCTTCACGTGTGGAAAGCCGGGGCACTTTGCCCGTGACTGCTGGAGTGGACGCTCAAAGTCCGAAAGGAAACAAGGAGCTACCTACGAGGAAAAGGGCAAAGCGGTGGAGTCGACCGCGTCCCACTATGCTCCGACTCAGCCTAGAGTCTACAACTTGGGCCAGCAGGAGGCCATTAAGCAAGCGGATGTGGTGACAGGTATGAGTTAATTTATGCAAGTTGACTTGAGAATACCATTACCTATTGCTTGTTAAGCTAATGTCTTTTGCTTAGGCTTTGTGGTGATTAGCGATAGTCCGGCACGGGCACTGTTCGATACGGGAGCTTCACACTCTTTCTTGTCCGAACAGTTTATATCGCGCATCGGAGTCCCTTCTTCGATGGCGAAGGACAAGTTGGATGTGCTGCTACCGAATGGGTGCTCGATGCGTGCGGACAGAGTGTGCGCCGTGAAGGTTCACATTGGGAGCCAAGAGTTCGACTTGCTAGCGTCATTGCTGCCGCTAGTAGAGTTCGATGTTATCTTTGGAATGGATTGGCTGTCAGAGCAGAAGGCTTGGATCGATTGCGACTGTAAGGAGGTCAAGCTGGGTGTAGGGCGGGAGACTACTTTCGAGGGGCTTAAGGGGTCGAGCAAGACACTAATGTCTGCTCTTCAGGTGGTGAAGGCGGTTCGTGCTGGTGCAGAGCTGTTCTTTGCGATAGTGGGGGCTGTGGAGCCAAAGTCCCCGTTGGATAGCATCCCCGTGGTTTGCGAATACCCCGATGTGTTCCCGGATAGCCTTCCCGGAGCCCCACCGCAGCGAGAGATTGATTTTACGATCGAGCTCGTGCCGGGTGCCAAACCCGTGTCACGTGCTCCTTATAGGTTGGCGCCAAAGGAGATGGCGGAGTTGAAGGTTCAGTTGGAGGAACTGATGGAGCAAGGTTATGTGCGTCCAAGTTCGTCGCCTTGGAGCTAGAGCTGTCACATAAAACCGAAAACCGCAAACCGAACCGGAACCGCAAAGAACCGGACCGAACCGTTCGCAAATTATTCGGGTTTTGGTTTGAATTTTGGAACCGTAAATAACATTGGTCCGGGTGCGGTTCTTACATTTTATTATCCGGACCGGAACCGGAACCGGAACCGCAACATACAAGTCTCGAGCGGTTTCAAGATTTTTAGACCCGATCCGAACCGGACCGAGGTAGAACCGAACCGCAACCCGTTTATTATTTTTATTATTATATTGTTATTATTTTATAATTTATTTATAATATTTATACTTACTATCACGAATGAATCTGGTGCAGTTTGAACTCAAACCGCAATCGCACTAAAGAGGACGATTTTGGACCGAACAAAACTTCTCCGCATAAAAACCGTATGGTATGATTTGACATTGGTGCGGTTTGAAGTCAATTTTTGTCGTGCATTTTTTATTTTTATACAGTTATATAATATATTTTTAATTTTACTAACATATTTTTTTGAAATATTTTATTTAAAAAATAAAGAAAATATAAAACTACTATTTATTAGTAATCATGAAAGACAAATAATTGTAGGCGGTTGTTACGGTTGAGCATGTCGATGAGACGTTCGCAAGCCAACTAGAATTCGTGGCAAGTCTACACGCGTAGGAAAGAAATTGATACAATCCCGCCAATCGCGGAAAAGGCCGCCGAGAAGTGCGCAACATAATTATTTTTATTTCGATATTGTTTTGAGTTTTATTATTTGCAGTCCGCTTTTATTTCATTCCGTCAAGCTTGATTTTGATTTTAGTTGGAACCGATTGGAACCGGACCGAACCGCATGGAACCGGACCGAACCGATAGTGACCGGTTTGGTTTTGGTTCTTGTTGAACCGTAACCAGAACCGTTGACACAACGGTTCCAAAAATTAAGCTGGAACCGGAACCAGAACCGGAACCGGTCAAACAAAATAAGGTTTTGGTTCTAATTTGAAGAACCGTTACCTTAATGGTTCGGTTCATGGTTTTAGTAGAACCGGAACCGAACCGGAACCGTGACAGCTCTACTTGGAGCGCACCGGTCCTCTTCGTTAAAAAGAAGGACGGTAGTATGCGGCTGTGCATCGACTACAGAGAATTGAACAAGTTGACGGAAAAGAACAAGTACCCGATCCCGAGGATTGATGATCTCTTTGATCAGTGAAAGTTGACTAGTTGTCTAAATTATCACCTAGAGGGGGGTGAATAGGTGATTGCGACGTCTTTTGCGGAATAAAATAAAACTAATCGCAGCACACACAAAAAGAACACAAGCACAGACGACACAAGATTTATAGTGATTCCCCGATCTTGGGTACTCCACTTTCCCTCTCACCGATCTAGTAACGCACTAGACTCGGCTACTCCACTTATCTCAGATTAAAGAAATCTTACAACTCGATCCAACCCGGATCTACACTCGGAAGCACAATCTTCCTACAACAAATACTCGGAATGAAAACTCCTACAACTCGGAGAAGAATCTCCTACAGAATAAAGATTTACAGAAAATGATAAAACTGTGACAGATCTAGAAAATCTTGACGTCTCTTCTTCCTTCAACAATGGCGGCTCTGTCAGGAATCAGTCGGAGAAGATACTGTCGTCGATCTTGAGATCTGGTTCTTCGGAACACACGGAATCAAGAGATTCGAAAGAAGTCGAGGTCGATCTCGATTCTATGTGTCACTTCGTCGATCTTTCTTCGTCGGCGGCCTTCCAGATGGAAACAGTGAGCGGCGGCGACCGGGAAGACGAATCAAGAACTTAGGGTTTTTCGGCCCTTTTTCGTTTCACGTTCTTGAAGAGAGAGAAAAGATAAACGATGATAAAAGTTCTTAATGAAAAGAGAGACTGATTAGACCTTTTATAGGGAGCCTAATCGGTCAGAAATCAAATCGTATTGAAAGTAATGCCACGTGGGCCAATTAGATGATGACAGATTAAGGATTGGAAAAATAGAACGAATAGTGGGTCAACGATTTTGACAATTTCAGAATTAGAAAAAGATTAAGTCAGAAGTACTCGAGAACTGAAGGTTGTTCTCGAGCACTGAATCAAGGAGTTCTCGAGAATAGAAATGATTGTCTCGAGATCTGAGACTTAAAAAAAATATACTGTCAAAAATAACTTTCTCGAGCACTAATTGTACTACTCGAGCACTTATACTTAGAAGAAAAAGTATATCTGGATTATTTCTCGAGCACTTGAACATAGAGGAATAACGACAGAGAAATAGTTCTCGAGAAAGGTAGACTTTTTTTCGAGAGGACGAGTTATATTTCTCGAGTACTTTTCCTTAGAAATATTTTTGCACAGCATTCTAGTTTTCGAGCAGCAAAGTCATTTTCTCGAGAAAGGAAAACTTTCTCTCGAGCATTAATGACTTAGCCAGATTTGAAAGAAAAAGTTCTCGAGCAAACTGAGCTTTTTCTCGAGCACTTTAAAAACTTCTCGAGACCTAGAGTTGTAATTTACTCGAGCACTATTGTACTTCTCGAGCAAAAATGACTTAGCAAAAAATTCTAAGTTACAGAAAAATATTTTCAAATAAAACTTCTTCAGCTTCAGCTTTTGTCCTTTTCTCCAAGTGATTTGAGGTTAAGTATATTCCAATAGAGAGGCTACACATGAGTCAACACCTTGGATTACACAGTGAGGGATTACACTGTGAAGTCCTGTGTTTGATGACCCATTGCAGACTGACATTGGTCTATACTTAAAGTGTACACCTGCAAGCATATGGCTAAAGAGAAATATCAAATACAACTGGATTCAACTTAGTTCATGGGTGACTTCATGCAAATCTAGGTGAGTGTGGATACAATACCCAACAATCTCCCCCTATTTGCAGAAGTCAGAACCCTATACACTAAGTTGAATCCCTTAACAAATAATACATAACAACAAGTAAGCAAGACATATGTGACATAATCAAAATAACCTAGAGCAGGAATAACAGAAATGAATCACAGCACAATCAGAAACATATAGGTATATAAGTAATCAGATTTTTCAGATTAATGTTTTTAAATCCCACTATTCCCAAAGTTACAAAGGCTGTTATGAACTAGAGTGCAGGTTACTTCTTCTTGCCATCAGCCTGTCTCTTTTGTCTTTCACCCTCTTGCCATCTCTTCTGCTCTTGTCTCTCAAAGTAGCTGTAGGGCTTGGGAAAGTACTTTTCAGGTTTAGGAGGAGCTGCAGCATTGTTAAATCCATACTTAGACTCATGCAGCCTCCTCTGAATGCAGTTCTTGTCATACTTTCTCCATTCCTCATGGCTGTAGAATTCTTGTTGTCTCTCACTGAATTGAGTTACCAGCTTCAGAGTTTCAAGGATTAAAGTCCTGGAGGTGGGGCTCCAGACTTCAGAGTGTACTGGATACTGCCTTGGTTCATCCTGATGTCTTCTGTAGCCTTGATCATGTTCAGGTGCAGATCTCCTTGCAGAGGGCCCTTCCCCATATTTCCTTTTCTTTGTTTGGATATTAGGTGGCTGGTTATAGGACAAAAGTGAGGCCGGCTATATCCAGGAGGTTCAAGAGGTTCTGAAAGTCTGGGGATATGTCTGCAATGCCATCTCGAAGGAGTTCACTGCCGATTCCGAGCTTGGCGATGGAAGAAGATGAAGCCATTGAAGAAAAACTGTGGGGTTTTCCTGGTTTTCACGGCACCGGCGGGAGGCGAAGGGTCTCAAGAAATTTGGGGATTTTGGGATTAGTGGATTTAACGATTTTAATCTGACTATTTATATACATATTGTAAAAGAGCGGCAGAAATGATCTGGACTGCTACTAGGCATTTCGAAAAATAATAAAAGCTAACAAAAACTGTACTCGGGAAATTAGGGTTAAGAATTTTCGTAAGTATCAAGTGCTCGAGAAGTAGGCTCGAGTACTTTATTAAGTTCTCGAGTACCCCGAGTGAAGTTCTCGAGACAAAAGAACTTAGGAAATTTTCGTAACCGAAAGTTCTCGAGAAGTTTTCTCGAGCAAAAGTAAAGTTCCCGAGAAAGAATTACTTAGCTTTATATTTTTTTTTTCTGAAATTCTGAAAAGTTGAAAGTTGACTTTTTCCTTAGTCCTCTTTGTTGAGCATCCCAAGTTCTATCTTGAAGAAAGAGAACTTGGCCTCATCCAGTGGCTTTGTGAAAATGTCTGCAACTTGTCTATCTGTTGGAACATATTGAAGGTTGATATCTCCTCGCTCCACATGCTCCCGTATAAAATGATATCTCAACTCTATATATTTTGTTCTGCTGTGTGACACTGGATTGTTGGCAATGGCAATTGCACTTGATGAATCACACATCAGAGGAATGTCTTCAAACTTCAGGTTGTAATCTTCAAGCTGATTTTTGATCCAAAGCAGTTGTGCACAACAACTGCCTACAGAGATGTACTCTGACTCGGCTGTTGAGATTGCGACACAATTCTGCTTCTTACTACTCCAGGAAATAAGCCTTCTTCCTAGGAATTGACATGTTCCTGAGGTGCTCTTCCTATCATCCTTGCTACCTGCAAAATCTGCATCTGAATAGCCAATCAGTTCATTGTCATTACTTCTTGGGTACCATAAGCCAAGATTTGGTGTACCTTTAAGGTATCTCAAAATTCGCTTTGCAGCAGCGTAATGAGATTCCTTACTGTTCACCTGAAATCTAGCACATACACATGTTGAGAACATTATGTCTGGCCTACTAGCAGTAAGGTAGAGTAGTGACCCAATTATGCTTCTGTATTTGGTTTCATCAAAAGGTTTCCCTTTCTCATCCTTATCCAGAGACATAGCTGAGGCCATTGGAGTTTTCATTGTAGATGCGTTCTCCAATCCAAATTTCTTAATCAACTCCTTTGTGAACTTCGTCTGAGATATGAAAATTCCATCCTCAGATTGTTTCACTTGGAGTCCCAAGAAATACTTCAACTCACCCATACTGCTCATTTCAAACTTCCCTTGCATTAGTTTAGAAAACTTTTTGCAAAGGTTGTCGTCAGTTGAGCCAAAAATAATGTCATCGACATAGATTTGCACTAGCAAAATCTTGCCTTTTATTTCCCTAAGAAATAATGTCTTGTCTATCTTTCCTCTTGTGAACTTGTTCTCAAGAAGAAAAGTAGACAATGTCTCATACCAAGCTCGGGGAGCTTGCTTGAGACCATACAGTGCTTTAAATAGAAAGTAGACATGGTTAGGAGAGTTTGGATCAACAAAACCTGGAGGTTGTTCTACATATACTTCTTCCTTTATGTTTCCATTAAGGAAGGCAGACTTCACGTCCATTTGATAGACGGTGAAACCTTTTAATGCAGCATATGCTAGAAATAACCTTATTGCCTCCAATCTTGCCACTGGAGCATATGTTTGATCGAAGTCTATTCCTTCTTCTTGTCGGTATCCTTTGGCGACGAGACGCGCCTTGTTCTTTATTATTGTACCATCTTCATCTAGCTTGTTCCGATATACCCACTTGGTTCCTATAACGTTCTTATCTTTGGGTCTTGGTACAAGCTTCCAAACTTCACACCGTTTGAATTGGTTCAGCTCCTCTTCCATGGCTAGTATCCATGATGCGTCGCAGTTTGCTTCCTCAAACTTCTTTGGTTCCACCTGAGATAGAAAACTTAAATATAAATTTTCATTAGTGGTACCTCTACGAGTTCTGACACCGTCTCGAGGATTTCCAATGATCTGTTCTATTGGATGATCCTTCAAGTGTCTGAGCTCTAATGTCCTAGCATCTGGAACATCTTCAGCATCTGGAGTGACTTCATTTCTTTGAACTGCTTCAATATCCTGATCTTCATTCTCAATTGTAGTTGGAGAAGTGATCTCGATGAAGGTATCACCCTTCTCTTCACTTGGTTCCTCCAACTTTATTTCATTTATCTTGGAACCTGCAGCTTCAAGTAACACACTAGACGAGTTGCTTTGCAACAAACTCATCTCATCAAAAATAACATGAATTGATTCTTCTACCACCAAGGATTTCTTGTTAAAGATCCTATATGCTTTACTTTGGCTACTATAGCCTACGAAAATGCCTTCAAAACTCTTTTCGCTAAACTTAGTGGTATGATACTTGCCGTTGTTAAGTACAAAGCACTTACAACCAAAGATTCTAAAGTAAGATATTGTTGGCTTCATGCCTTTTAAAAGTTCATAAGGAGTCTTATCATGGTTCTTGTTTATGAGTGCTCGATTTTGCACGTGACATGCAGTGTTGACGGCTTCAGCCCAGAAATATTCCGGTAGTGAAGCATCACTCAACATAGTCCTGCAAGCCTCTATGAGTGTTCTGTTTCTTCTCTCAGCTACTCCATTTTGTTGTGGAGTCCGAGGAGAGGAAAACTCATGAAGGATACCAAGGCTTTCACAAAATTCCGTCATGGCCCCAGATTTGAATTCCGTTCCATTGTCACTTCTGATTTTGACAATGGAGCAGTTGTACTCATTCTGTATTTGCCTGACAAAATTAGTGAAAATATCAAAGGTATCCGACTTGTGTTTCAAAAAGAACACCCACGCAAAGCGCGAGTAATCATCAACAATAACCAACGTATAATCCTTACCTCCTAAACTTCTAACTTGCAGTGGACCAAACAAGTCCATATGAAGAAGGTGTAAACACCTGTCCGAATCTTTGCCAATAATGCTTTTAAAAGTAGCCCTTGTTTGCTTGCCTTTAATGCATGCGTGACAAGGTCTTTCCTTTTCGCACTTAACATTTGGAGCATCACGCACCAAATTCTTCGAAAACAATTTATGAATGGTTTTGAAATTAATATGTGCTAATCTCTTGTGCCATTGGTCACTAAGAGATACACTATCTTTAGCAAGAAGACATACTGGGGTAGAGGAATCCAAGCAAATAAAATTAAGACAAAATATGTTTCTGCTACGAGTGCCGGATAAAATGGTTTCTTGTTTATCAACCGCTTTTATCAAACACTTGTTGGCATGAAACTCAACAACGTATCCTTTGTCGCATAATTGACTTATGCTTATGAGATTATGTTCTAATCCCTCAACATAAGCAACATCCGAGAAGGATACGCTACCGTTAGAAATTGTACCATATCCTTTTGTAACTCCCCGGTCGGAGCCTCCAAAGATGACCTTTGGTCCGTTCTCGATTGGAGAGTAATTTTGAAGTAAACTTTTTGTTCCGGTCATGTGCCGAGAACATCCACTGTCCAAGTACCATATTGGCGTTCTATTGGCCTTTGGACATACCTGCAAACACAAAATCATTTTTCCTTAGGAACCCAAATTTGTTTGGGTCCTTGGTCTCTTGTTAGATTGCTCCCCCTACCGATGTTAGCATCGTGAGCGGTCTTTCTCACATTGATAACTCTTGGGGCAGCATAAACACTTTTGTTGAACCAACAATCGATGGCGAAGTGACCAATCTTGCCACAACACCAACAATGAAATCTATTGTATCTTTGTCCATTCTTCTCTTGCTTGACCATCTTGACATGAGGTCTAGCAGGAGGAGCTGCCCTGGAGGTGGATGCTTCATATTGATGACATGAACATTCTTTCCTCTCTTTGGTGGACAAGACTTCAACTTCTTTCACTTTCGGTGCTCTCTTAAAGTTATGACCATGATTATATGGACCATAGCTCTGAAGACTGATTTCTTCATAAGGTGCTTTAAAAACACTTTCGCCAAAGTTTCTAGGACGTGCCCATCCTTGGTATCTAGACTTTGGCTCTACATAAGTAGGCCTAGACCAGTGTCCATAGGAGGACTCAAGATCAAACTTGTTTGTCGGGTAGATTACCTTATTAAAGGTAGTCTGTTCTTGAGGGGCTTTCCCTTTTTCTTTGGCTAAGGCTTTCTTGGCTGCCTTATTCTTTCGTTGAGTCTTATTCCTTCTAGAAGTCTTACTAGAAGAGGCTACATGGCCTAGTCCAGCACCATCAGTCTGTGCTGAAAATTCAGCAATCAGTGGAAGAACTGTCTTAGGCTTGGAGAAGCTCTCAACAAGCTTCTTCTCAGCCTCAAACTGCTCTTCCAGTTTCTCAATGACTTTTTCTTTCAGACTGACGAGACTAAGTGTCTCATTCAATTCTTTTATGGCAGAGTTAAGCTTACCTTTGAGTGATTCCATCTCAAGAACTTCTTCTCTCAAAGAGCTTTCACTTGCCTTAAGAGACTTAATCTCTTTGGCTTGAGCTTTCACGACCTTTCGACATTTGTCGTAGGCCTTGATCAGCTCTCTGTACTGAACCATGAGTTCAGACTCATCGTCAGAAAAGCTGTCCTCATTCTCATGTTCAGAACTCTCAGATTCAGAAAGAGGTGTGTGAGAGTTTACCTTCCCAGTGTACTGGGGTTCTGTCTCCTCATCAGTTTGAGCCATCAGCCCAAAATATGCTTCTTCTTCCTCACTTGACTCCGAGGAGTCTGAGACGCTGAGGGTCTTTGTTTTCTTAGCCACGAAGCTCCTTTCATTCTTCTTTTGGTGAAAGGGTTTCTTGCTTTCCTTCTTTCCTCCTTCTCTTTTCTTATGAGGGCATTCAGCAATCATATGACCTGGCTTGTTGCAACAATAGCAAACTATGTCAGATGAAACATGTTTGTTCTGTTTAGGAACATACCTGTCATGGCTGCTTGAGCCTTTCTTTCTTCGATCACTTTCATAATGTGATCGTCTATGTGAGGCATCCTTGCCTCTCCAATTCTTCTTTTTGTTCAGAAACTTCTTGAACTGTCTTGATAAGAGAGAGAACTCTCCTTCAGACAACTCTGAGCCTGATGAACTGGGCTCTGAACTTTCTTCACTCTCAATTGTTTCCTGAGCAGGAGTAGATGATTGAGCTTTGACCTTTTTTGTGCTTTCTGCCTTCAAGGCAACAGTCTTATCCTTTGAAGAGGATCTGCTCTTCTCTTCTTCGGCTTTTCTTGTATTTATTTGCATCTCATAAGACATCAGCTTTCCGAAGAGATTCTGTGGGTCAGTCTCTGCTAGTCTGCCAAACTCCCGAATGGCACATACTTTGGTATCCCACTCTTTCGTCAGAGATCTGAGGAATTTGTCATTCAGGTCACCATTAGTGAACTTCCTGCCATACCCCTTCAGACCATTAACAATTTTGCTGAAGTTCTCAAAAGTATCTGTGATTGAATCCTTTGGTCCTTGTCTGAAGGCTTCATATTTTTGATTCAGAAGGGATCTTCTGTCATCCCTTACTTCTTCAGTGCCTTCCATCAGGACTAACAGACACTGCCACATTTCCTTAGCACTTTGGCAATGTATCAGATTCAGTAGCATAGAGTCATCAACTGCACTTGCTATGATGTTTTTAGCTTTCTTGTCCAACGAGACAAGTGCAATCTCATCTTTGTCAAGATCCATCAGTTTCTTTGGTACCTTTAGAGTAGGATCTATTGTGGAGGTTGTCATGGGAACATAGGGACCTTCTTCAACTATCATAAAGATCCTTGGATCCACAGCTTCCATAAAGAATTTAATTCTTTCTTTCCACATGGGAAAGTTTGTCTTGGTGCACAGTGGAAGCTTTGCAAAATCTTTTGCCTTATCCATGCTTGGCTAACTTCTTAGACAACTTAGGGCAGATCTGATCAAGGTGTTAACCTTTATATGATCAACGACCCTCTGATACCAATTGAAAGTTGACTAGTTGTCTAAATTATCACCTAGAGGGGGGTGAATAGGTGATTGCGACGTCTTTTGCGGAATAAAATAAAACTAATCGCAGCACACACAAAAAGAACACAAGCACAGACGACACAAGATTTATAGTGGTTCCCCGATCTTGGGTACTCCACTTTCCCTCTCACCGATCTAGTAACGCACTAGACTCGGCTACTCCACTTATCTCAGATTAAATATTTTAATCTTACAACGATCCAACCCGGATCTACACTCGGAAGCACAATCTTCCTACAACAAATACTCGGAATGAAAACTCCTACAACTCGGAGAAGAATCTCCTACAGAATAAAGATTTACAGAAAATGATAAAACTGTGACAGATCTAGAAAATCTTGACGTCTCTTCTTCCTTCAACAATGGCGGCTCTGTCAGGAATCAGTCGGAGAAGATACTGTCGTCGATCTTGAGATCTGGTTCTTCGGAACACACGGAATCAAGAGATTCGAAAGAAGTCGAGGTCGATCTCGATTCTATGTGTCACTTCGTCGATCTTTCTTCGTCGGCGGCCTTCCAGATGGAAACAGTGAGCGGCGGCGACCGGGAAGACGAATCGAGAACTTAGGGTTTTTCGGCCCTTTTTCGTTTCACGTTCTTGAAGAGAGAGAAAAGATAAACGATGATAAAAGTTCTTAATGAAAAGAGAGACTGATTAGACCTTTTATAGGGAGCCTAATCGGTCAGAAATCAAATCGTATTGAAAGTAATGCCACGTGGGCCAATTAGATGATGACAGATTAAGGATTGGAAAAATAGAACGAATAGTGGGTCAACGATTTTGACAATTTCAGAATTAGAAAAAGATTAAGTCAGAAGTACTCGAGAACTGAAGGTTGTTCTCGAGCACTGAATCAAGGAGTTCTCGAGAATAGAAATGATTGTCTCGAGATCTGAGACTTAAAAAAAATATACTGTCAAAAATAACTTTCTCGAGCACTAATTGTACTACTCGAGCACTTATACTTAGAAGAAAAAGTATATCTGGATTATTTCTCGAGCACTTGAACATAGAGGAATAACGACAGAGAAATAGTTCTCGAGAAAGGTAGACTTTTTTTCGAGAGGACGAGTTATATTTCTCGAGTACTTTTCCTTAGAAATATTTTTGCACAGCATTCTAGTTTTCGAGCAGCAAAGTCATTTTCTCGAGAAAGGAAAACTTTCTCTCGAGCATTAATGACTTAGCCAGATTTGAAAGAAAAAGTTCTCGAGCAAACTGAGCTTTTTCTCGAGCACTTTAAAAACTTCTCGAGACCTAGAGTTGTAATTTACTCGAGCACTATTGTACTTCTCGAGCAAAAATGACTTAGCAAAAAATTCTAAGTTACAGAAAAATATTTTCAAATAAAACTTCTTCAGCTTCAGCTTTTGTCCTTTTCTCCAAGTGATTTGAGGTTAAGTATATTCCAATAGAGAGGCTACACATGAGTCAACACCTTGGATTACACAGTGAGAGATTACACTGTGAAGTCCTGTGTTTGATGACCCATTGCAGACTGACATTGGTCTATATTTAAAGTGTACACCTGCAAGCATATGGCTAAAGAGAAATATCAAATACAACTGGATTCAACTTAGTTCATGGGTGACTTCATGCAAATCTAGGTGAGTGTGGATACAATACCCAACAATCAGTTAGTCGGATCATCTGTATACTCCAAGTTGGACTTGAAATCGGGGTACTATCAGCTGAGGATCAGGGAATGTGATATCCCAAAGACGGCGTTCAGTACGAGGTATGGGCATTTCGAGTTCACGGTCATGCCGTTTGGACTGACGAATGCGCCATCGGTGTTTATGGATCTGATGAACAGGACGTTCAGAGATTTCCTGGATCGCTTTGTGATCGTCTTCATTGACGATATTTTGGTATACTCGCAGTGCGAAGAAGACCACTTCAAGCATTTGCATTTGGTGTTGGAGACTTTGAGGAGGAATGAGCTTTACGCAAAGTTCTCCAAGTGCGAGTTCTGGCTACCCTCGGTAGCGTTCCTGGGTCATATAGTGAGTGGGGAGGGTATAGCGGTGGATCCGGCGAAGATAGTTGCGATACGGGAGTGGCCTGTGTTGTCTTCGGTAGCGGAAGTCCGTAGTTTCCTTGGGCTTGCCGGCTATTACAGGCGCTTCGTGGAGAACTTCTCGCGGATAGCGTTACCTCTCACAAAGTTGACCAGAAAGGATCAGAGATTCTTATGGACGCAAGAGTGCGTGCAGGCTTTCGAGGAGCTGAAGAGGCGGTTGACCACGGCGCCAGTGCTTAGTTCGCCGAGTGGGACCGAGGGCTTTGAGGTGTATAGCGACGCTTCGGGTAGCGGTTTGGGCTGCGTGTTGTTGCAGCATGGTAGCGTGATAGCGTATGGATTGCGTCAGCTAAAGGTGCATGAAAGAAATTATCCGGTGCACGACTTGGAGTTGGCGGCCGTGATATTTGCACTCAAGTTGTGGAGGCACTACCTATACGGAGTAAGGGTCGATATATACACCGATCACAAGAGCCTAAAATACTTGTTGGATCAAAAGGACCTTAATATGAGGCAGAGGAGGTGGATGGAGTTCCTGGGGGACTACACCTTCAAGATACATTATGTACCCGGGAAGGGCAACGCAGTTGCGGATGCGCTGAGCCGCAGGGCTCCCGCCCGAGCCAACTGGTTGTCGGTGCATGATGAGCGGCTTGTGCGGGAGTTGGAGGAGCTTGAGATCTGTTGCGTGGACAAGCAGACGAGCGCCAAAGCAATGTTAAACTGGACGGAGGTGCAGTATGACCTGGCTGACCGGGTTCGGCAGGCATTGGAGTTGGATGATTCCATGAAGGAGCTTTTGGAGGCCGCTTTGGATGGGTCAAATTCCCAGTTCTCGGTAGAAGATGGGTTATTAAGGAAGGATCATCGTTTGTGCGTCCCAAGTGGGGGTAACCTCCGGGCGGAGTTGATGTACGAGGCTCATCATACCAAGTACTCAATCCACCCAGGGAGCACGAAGATGTATCGCGATCTCAAGAAGTTGTTTTGGTGGCCGGGGCTTAAGAAAGATGTGGCGTTGTACGTGGCTAAATGCCAAACGTGCGCCTTGGTGAAGGCGGAGTGCCAAAAGCCAGGAGGATTTCTGAAATCCTTGCCTATACCGGAGTGGAAATTCGACGACATATCCATGGACTTTGTGCACGGATTGCCAAGGTCACAGAAGGGGAACGACGCCATCTGGGTGATCGTAGATCGGCTAACTAAGGTGTCGCATTTCATTCCGCATAGGAAGGATGATCCAGTCGAGAAATTGGCAAAGTTGTACGTTGACAATATTGTTAGGCTGCATGGTGTGCCTCGTAGCATTGTGAGTGATCGCGATGGGCGGTTCACGTCAAATGATTGGAGCTTGGTGCAGCAGATGTTGGGAACAAAGTTAAAGTTCAGCACAGCTTTCCATCCGCAGACGGATGGGCAGACCGAGAGGGTCAATAGAACGATGGAGGACATGCTCCGCATGTGTGTTCTAGACTTCGGGAAGCATTGGGAAGACCACCTTTATTTGGTGGAGTTCGCGTACAACAACAGCTACCAAGCGAGCATTCAAATGGCGCCCTTCGAGGCCCTGTATGGTAGGAAGTGTCGCACGCCGTTATCGTGGCTTGAAGCGGGTGAGGCAAGGTTGTACAAGAAGCAGGAGGTGGAGAGTGCTACCTCGTTAGTGCGGATCATTCGGGAGCGCTTGTTGATCGCTCAGGACCGGCAGGCGAAGTACTACAATGCCAAGCACCGGAACGTGGAGTTCGCGGTGGGCGATTGGGTGTACTTGAAGATCAAGCCGTTCAAGGGTGTCTCACGGATTCGACGCTTGAAAAAGTTGAGTCTGAGATACCTTGGGCCGTTTGAGGTCCTGGAGCGAGTCGGCGAAGCGGCATACCGTTTGAAGCTATCGGTGGAGTTGAGTGGATTACATGATGTGTTCCACATTTCTGTGTTGCGGAAGGCGGTGCAAGAGCCTTTGCAGGTGATCGCGGCTGATCAAGTACCGGTTGAGGAAGGGTTGACAACGAAAGTCAAGCCCATAACTATTGAGGATTTCGAAGTCAAGCGGCTTCGGAACAAAGAAATCAGAATGGTGAAGGTCCGTTGGGATAACTGCGGGCGCGAGGAGCTCTCTTGGGAGCGAGAGCAGACAATGCGCGAGGAGTACCCCGAGTTGTTCCCCTCAGGTACTCGTTATGTTTTTGTTTTGTGTAGTCTCTGTTCTTAATTTCGGGACGAAATTCTCTTAAGGGGGAGGGAGTTGTAAGACCCCAACCTCGGAGATGATCGCGGGGCGATCAAACGGCTCTTTTGGAGGTCTGAACAGGGGCACACGGCCAGGCACACGGCCGTGTGCCTACCCGTGTTCAGTGATTTTATTGTGTTTTGTGCTGTCTCGAGTCAGAGAGGTACACGGCCTGAGACACACGGCCGTGTCTCAAGCCGTGTGTGGAGCACACGGCCTCGAACACGGCTGTGTTCGAAGCCGTGTTCTGGAAGCCCGACGATCGTCCTGAAGCTCCAGGTAACACGGCCCGTGACACACGGCCGTGTCAGGACCCGTGTCGATCGGCGAATGAGCTACACGGCCAGACACACGGCCGTGTGTCAAGCCGTGTTCGGCCCAGTTTTTGGGATTTTGGATCTAATCTCGGCCGTTCGTTCCCTTGGATCTAAATCCGACGGTGGGGGCTGCTCCTGGGGGGTTATTAGCCGGGAAATGGGGGGAGAAACCCTCATTTTCATCTTGAGTTTCTCTTTCTTCATCTTAGAGAGAGGGGAGAACTCCCTTGGTGGTGTGAGCCCAAGATCCGGCCGCCGGAGGAGTTTTGAAGCACCGATTCGCGATCCGAGTCCGGATCCTCGAAGGCAAGGGCGAGGCGAAGCTTTCCATCCGACTACATCTTCATGGCGCCGCGGAAAAATGCGAGGGTAACGATCCTCTTCATAGGGCATGTGTAGTCGCCCTTCTTTCCATGCATGGGGAAATCCCCCCTCTCGCAAGTGAGCGTTGAGGCGCGGAATCCCTTCGGGTAGATATGTTAAGTCCCCGTTGTTAGAGCCCGGAATCGGAGTACGGGCGTAGGCATTGTGTGTGAAGCCTATTCGGGTTTAACCCGGATCGGTGATGTTTGCATTGCATGGCCGGAGAAGACTCCGTGCCGATGATTTTAGTTTTCCGAAATTTCTACGCGGTAGATTGCATACCGGGATCCTTGGGGGTTAACCTCGAGGCGCACCCGGAAAGCTTGGGCGGAATCGCATTGCCGCCGCGATGTTGCCTTGGAGGGCAAATCGGTACATAACGAGGTTATGTGCGTGTTTTGATCGATTGTGGGAATGAGGAGAAACTTGGCCCGCACCGATGGCTAAATGGCCGTGGTGAAGTGAGCAACGGGCGGGTGGAACTCTACCCATTCCAAGTGGTCTCGGTAGAAGCGACCTAAAGTACATGGGACTTCCCGGGGGGCTGGAAACGGGCCTAGGCTTCGGCTGAAAGGGCTAAATGCTCACGAGTGTTGCCATCCGAGGGATGGTGGTGGAATCGCGGTGTCGGACTGGGTCCGGACCGGGTTCACCGATTAGTGCCCTGAGAGCACGGAGTGTGCGGCCGTGCGTGCCGATACTTGTGGCGAATAGAATACCTTATAGAATTGCTATGATAGTTTTATATACAGGGAAGGAGCACCGCCGTCCCGAGAAACGGGACGGGGTCGTTATAATTTGGTCAGCTTTGCTGACCGTTGCCCTTTTGTATTGCCACCTCTTGGGTGGATTGCTTTCTATAGGTGCTGCTGCGGAGCCAAGCGGCAAATAGCGGGCTAAAGCCCAAGTTGCAGCGCCAGCCCTCGAAGGCTTAGATATTAGCTTTTTCATATTCATGTATGACCGGCCTGCGTGCCGATGTATGAAAGACGCTATTTTTGTTAAGCGAACATTTCTGTAAGGCCTTAAGGCCGTGAACTCTTTTGTGTATGTACTCATTCCTGGGTAGTAGTGGACATTCATGCTCTGTGGCAGGGTTCTTATCTTTTTGCAACTTAATTAAATTGCTTCCGCTAGGTGTTGTGTAGGACGCTCTGATTGGTTGTGTGGTTTCAACGCGTAACCAACCGGTCTGTCCGTAGTATATGGCGTCGGGCCCCGGCCGGACCTACTGCTATATGCTATGTGACGGATAGGGGTGTTACACAGTGTTAGGTCAACGGGTGAACAAGTATTTTCACCCAATTTATTATGCAAGCAAGACACTCACATCCGCACAGGCCAATTACACAACTACAGAGAAAGAACTTCTGGCAATTGTTTTTGCGTTTGATAAGTTTAGGTCTTATATTACACTCTCTAAAGTCATTGTGTTTACTGATCATTCTGCCCTTAGGTACCTACTAAACAAGGAAGACGTCAAGCCCCGATTATTAAGATGGATCCTCCTACTGTAAGAATTTGACTTGGAGATCCGGGACAAGAAAGGAGCGGAGAACTTGGCGGCCGATCATCTCTCCCTCTTAGAAAACCCTGTTGTGGATACGCTGGCAGAAGCTGATATTGATGATAAATTCCCTAAAGAGCGCCTCCTCGCCATCGAAAAATTAACGAATTCTTTTACCCCTTGGTTTGCGGATTTGGCCAACTATCTAGTGGCTCGAGTCCTGCCAAAAGGTTTTTCAAGTCAACAAAAGAAGAAATTCTTTTCCGACGTGAAGAACTACTTTTGGGAGGACCCCTTCTTATTTCGTATCTGCGCAGATCAAGTGGTAAGAAGATGTGTATCGAGCGAGGAAGGCTTGCAAATATTGCGGCACTGCCATGAAGGACCAACCGGCGGACATTATCAAGCAAGTCGGACCGCAAGGAAAGTGCTGGAGGTCGGTTTCTACTGGCCCTCGATCTTTAAGGATGCTCACTCTTTTGTAAGTGGATGCGACAGGTGCCAAAGGTCAGGTAACATATCTCGCCGAGACGAAATGCCCCAAAACTCCTTTATGGAGTGTGAAATTTTCGATCTATGGGGTATCGATTTCGTAGGTCCTCTCCCTCCCTCATTTAAAAATAAATATATTCTCGTCGCAGTCGACTATGTGTCGAGGTGGGCGGAAGCACAAGCTCTCCCATCCAACGATGCAAGAGTGGTCATTAAATTTTTGAAGAAATTATTCTCTCGTTTTGGCACGCCTCGTGCTATAGTTAGTGATAAGGGCACACACTTCTGCAATAGCCAGTTTGCTAAAATTTTTGCAAAATATGGCGTTACACACAAACTCTCCACCGCCTATCACCCACAAACTAGTGGCCAAGTGGAGGTAGTGAACCGCGAGCTCAAGCGGATTTTGGAGAAGACTGTCTCTTTTAATAGGAAGGACTGGTCTTTGAAGCTCGATGATGCTCTATGGGCTTATTAGACGGCATACAAGACCGCCATTGGTTGTACACCATACCGATTAGTCTACGACAAAGCTTGCCACCTTCCAGTTGAGTTAGAGCACCGTGCCTATTGGGCGCTAAAATTCCTCAATCTTGATTATATTTTGTCCTCCGAGAAAAGAAAATTCCAACTGAACGAACTAGATGAATGGCGTGCTAACGCCTATGAAAATAATAAGTTTTATAAGGAGCGTTCAAAGTTCTACCATGATAAAAATATTAAAATTCCTAAAAGTTTTTCACCGGGCGATCTAGTCCTTCTTTATAACTCACGCCTTCGTCTTTTTCCAGGAAAGTTAAAATCTCGATGGTCCGGCCCCTTTGTCGTCAAAGAGGTTTGGCCATATGGGACCGTTCTTATTTCTCACCCGGAACTCGGCTCCTTTAAAGTGAACGGCCACCGATTAAAATTTTATTTCTCTAATGATACTTCGGCCACCAATATTGCGACTCTCACCATATAATCTTCCATGCCAATTAGTCAAGCTACGCGACGGTAAACAAAGCGCTTTTGGGAGGCACCCCAAACTTTATCTTCTTATTATTATTTTCTTTGTTTTAACATGTATTTGCAGGTTTCCTTCTAGCCTCCTCGATTTCACCATCAGGGATGTCCTCTTTCCTCACTTCTTCTTTTATAGCATTTTTATTACTTTATACTTAGTTTTAAACATTGTGGACAATGTTTAACTTTAAGTATGGGGTATAAGTCCTTAAATAATAAAATTTTAAAAATATATAAATTCCAAAAATTCAAAAAATATATATATATTCTTTCTTTTGTCTTTAATATATATACCAAAAAAAGAGAGGATAAAACTTATATAAAATAATTAATAATTTGAGTTAATCTTTGCTAAATCTTTTAGTACCCCATGACTTTGCATTTTCTTGTTTTTAATCATTTATGTACTTATTTAGTTGAAATAAATTAAATTAAATTTCATTTTGTCTATGTTTCATGAGTAATATGTTGACTCATGTAGTGTTCCTAATTAAGGTAACATGTTATTTTTGAAAAACATTCTTAAATATTTGCACTTTTTCATAGCCATTTTTTTATGTTTTTCACTTTTATAAAATCTACCATCCCTTGTTTTCTCTTTTAAAAATATTTGAAATGATTGATTAGTGTTAAGTATAGTAGATGCGAACTAATCTAAGATGCTTATTATCTTCATTTTTCATGAAAAGTCAATTATCTCTATTTTCTATCTGAAATTTGTGTCTCTTGAATTTTTTAATACCTTGCTTTGAGTAGACTTAAGAGCATGAGGATGATCTAGGCAACTTTTTGATTAGTTTGAGCTTTTGCATCCCGAACCTTAAATTCCTAACCATTGCTAGCCACGTTGTGCCTTTTCCATTTTCTTTTTATAAGTCTCACTTATTTTTCACCAAAGCCATATAGCTTACCCATGTCGCACACTTAAAACTTTTTGAGCTTTATGTCACTTGTGTGTACTATATTTTGTGAAAATGGTGGAGATTTGTATTATATCTCAATTGCTACAAAAGAGGAAAAAAAAAAAAAAGGGAAAAACTCAATTGTTTCAAAAGAAGGAAGAAGATATGATATATATTTATATATATATGTAAAAAAAATTTATGAATGACCTTTTAACCCCAACTTTATATTGCAAAATGACTTGGGGTGTCAAATTTTTTTTTTCTAGCAACAAGTTATTTGCAAAGCTCTTCTTTTTGTTTTAAGTGTGCTTTACTCATCATGTTTATCTTTTGAACTCCACACCCTTAAAACCTAAGCCAAAAATTTACACCTAATGAAAGTCCTTTTGATTCATACTTCTGAGGTTTATTTTTACTACGGTAGCGAGAAAGTAAATTGAGTAAATTCTTAGGTAGCAGTATTGATCTTTGATTTAGATTAGTATGAATATAAAATGTCTCTTAGATTTTAGTAGCAACTCAATATCCTTTTCATTTATCACATTACTCAATTTTTAGTTTTGCTTAAAAACATGGGATGATTTATTTTTTTATGCTAGTGAAAATTATAAAATTCTATGCCAAGACTAAGTAAAAATATTTTGTTTTCTTTTCATAATTCCTCTACCTTAATTTCGCATCGTACTTGTGTTTGGCATAGCTAATTTGTTTGGTTTTTTTTTTTTTTTTTTTCTAGCTCGTATGTCTTTGCTTGAGGACAAGCAAAATAATAAGTATGGGGGAATTTGATGATGCATAATTTGACCTAAGTTATAAATATAAAAATCTAAATAATCTAATATAAATATATTTATATTATTAATTTTATCCGCTAAATCATAATTTTTTTATAAGTCTATCCTAACCAAGCACATGTTACTATTTTTCTGCGCGCAGCGAACTTCGGGGCCACTTTTAGGCATGTTGCAGCCAGATTCAGATCTTGGGTTGAACACGAAAGTTGTAGCCCTCGGAAAGACCTTTCCAACGGATGGTTACACGCCTTTATCGAATTATTGTAGCCTCCAGAATCCTCCGTCGAAGTTGTTATCCAGCAGGTTTCCTGCATGTATGAAACTCGTGTTTGAGCAAGAACCGAGGATCCCGGGACAAATTGCATTATCAATTCAAAAAGAACATGCCTTCAGTTATGGTGTGCCAAAATAAATGTCGAGTGCACTCATGTCATGGTGTTGTTGAACTATATTCAAGAATGGAATGAAGCCACAATGGTCCGATGTGATTTTTTCTCATAAGTATGAAAGAGGCTAGCCACCTTTGACTATATATTCAGCATGTATTCTTAAAAGAAACTTCTTGGAAAGAGAGAAAGATAGACAACTTTTATCATGCTTTTCATGACAAGTATGAAAGAGGCTAGCCACCTTTGACTTTATATTCAACATGTGTCCTTAAAGGAAGCTTCATGGAAAGAGAGAAAGCTAGCCAACTTTTATCATGCTTTTCATGACAAGTGTGAAAGAGGCTAGCCACCTTTGAATTTTAAACCAACATGTGCTTTTTGACCAAGGGATGCTTCATGGAAACTTCATCCTCATGCACAATTCCAACTCTACCCCTTTGGTTTTGGCCCTATAAATAGGCATGAAGAAAGGGGGGAAAGGATCATCATTCCTACTTCATTTTGAGCATTGTAGAGAGCCTTTAGAGTTTGTTTGTATAGTATTTTAGTTTAATATTTTCATGCTTTAATGTTCTTGCAATTTCTTTTATCGTACTTGTAATCTTCTTGCAAACTCTTTTTATAATGTTTTTTTTTGAAATCTTTTAACTTCTTTTCAATAAGAAATAAATTAGTTTGTTATTCCCTTTCTCTTTTTATCTTTCTTTTTATGCATATTCTTAACATGATTTTCATTTCCTATATTATGAGTAACTAAACTTTGTTTAGTACTTGATCGAAATGATCTGAGGATTGAAATGATCTCTTTTTCTTAACCCATATCTTCTCTTTCTCTTTGAACAAATGTTTAGGATTTACCCTTGATTATTTTATAGAGAGGTCATATCATCGATATATGATTTTCTCTTCTGTTTCCATACTCTAGTAGCCGAAAGGATCATGCGTATGGATTGATCACTCACGGGTAAAGAGAGTTGAATGCAATCCTTGAAAGAGGACGACGTAAATTTCTCGGATTAGAGTCAAATCCAATAGAGGGGTTCACCACATAAAGCGAGTTTTAGGGGTTTCAATTATAGAATGAAAGTTTGGTTGATCAACCTAAACTCAGTTGGGCGTAGCCTTGAAAGAGGTGTGTTCATATTCTGGGAACCTCCACGGTCCAAGCACCTTCGTTAAAGAGAATTAGGGATTTATCTATTGTTGGTCATTTTCATTCCAAGGTGATTCAAGATCAAGTACTAACCTTTTAAATTATTGCTTAATCATCCTCTTTTATTGTATAACCGTTCTCTTATTTGCAAACCAAATCAAAGTATCTAATTGATAAAATAACAGAAATCTCTTTGAAGTAAAAGTAATCGATGCGCCTTGGTTCTAATACGACTTTGATATTATATCCTATGATATAAGCGATAAGGTACACTTGCCTTTATCAAATATAGATTCGGAGAACATCATCTTCATCTTCATCTTCTCTTTTTCATAAAACACCTCCGGGATTTTCTTCATCATCAGGCACAGAGCTAGACATTAGGAGGCGCAAAGATGCTGATATTTTCCACCTAAAATCTACTTTTTAGCCTAAGGACATAGCTAGGCGTCAGGCATTTTTCCAAAATATGACCCGGGCACTTGCCCGGGTGTGTCTCCACTTGGGTCCGCCTATGATCCAACGACTGGATGAAATCGCGGATCGATAAAAGATGGTGAGAGACCGGACCGGAGATACAGGATCGCGCGCCGGCGTGAGATAGCTAGCTCGCGTGAACGGTCTTTGTTAGTCTAACAAAACATTGCTATATAAACATAAAGTTCAAATGTTTTCTGGCGGTGTGGGACTAAAGTCCCACACCGATCGGACGGCTTCCAAGCGGTGCGGGACGTTAGTCCCACACCGCCAGAAAACATTTGGACCTTTTGTTTATATACTACTATGAACTTCATATGCAAAGCTAATTCAGGCGAGCCAGCTCCGTCTCTCGTGCGAGTTCGACCCTTACTTGGGCCAGGGTGCGGTCTGGGTTAACTTATCGGGCTAGCTGTTCTTTTTACAAATCCGTGCTTAATCCTAGCCGTGTAATCCAATGGCTGGAATGAAAAGCGCAGATATGCCTTAAATCCGCGCTGCGCAGATTTACAGCAACCTTATATATATATATATATATATATATATATATATATATATATATATATATATATATATATATATATATATATATATATATATATATATATATATATATATATATATATATATATATATATTACATATTATAAAGAAGTAGTTTTGAATTGGAAAATCCGATCATGACCGTTGAATGAGAACCACACAATTGATCACAACCGTTGATCACAACAATGAATCAGAGTCGTTCATATTTTTTTCTTAGGTCTCCTAAACCTATATAGGGCATCTCAAACTTATATATTTTCGTAGGGCACCCTACAACCAGCTAGCTCATTACAATCTGCGGGCCAAAATTAATCCGAAAATTCGGTAAATAAGCCCGACAGAATTTCAGGCCCGCCAGAATTTCAGGCCCGCCAAAGTTTCAGGCATACCATTATAACACAAATTTTAAAAGGTGTGAGAACCCGCCCACCCATATCGCATCTCAAAACCTAGGTATTGAGATGAAGGGTGGCGGGGTACATAAACACGGAGGAGCGAGCGCTGCGAGCGATGTGGGACTAATCCCAACCACAGGACCGCGGGGATATTCCGCCACAGGGGGGACACCGGGGTCAACACCCAGACCAGGAACGCGATGGGGAAAGCCACGGGGTCAGTCCCACACACACGTGTCCTGCTGGTAAATTACTCAAACACACCCCCGCAATAGGACAACCATCCTCTGATACCATGTAAGAAACGAACTAAAACAAGCCGGAAACGGTTCAAACTGAAACTTTATTATCAGAAAAAGGTATCTATTACAAAGGTATGACCTCCCTTATATAGAATGGAGGAGAAGAGAGAGAATACAAATAAGAGGTGTGAGACTAAAAAATTACATGACACAAGCGAACTGTACAGACACAAACCGCACAGGCTGCGCGGTTAGACAGAGGGGCTAACCGCTCGGCAACTGCCTGAGAGAGAGAGAGAGAGATCGCCATGTGAGACCGCCAGACCGCCCGGTCTCCAAGTCGCCAGTGACAAGCCGCAAGACCGCTTGGACCTCAGACAGCAACACATAACAACCAACCCGCTGAAGGGAAACCGCCAGACCGCCCGGTCATCAACTCGCCAAGCCAGACCGCCAGACCGCCCGGTCACCACTTCAACACTCCCCTCAAGCTGGAGCATATATATCGATCATGCCCATCTTGTCACAAATATGAGAAAGCAAGGCGGATACTGGCTTGATAAAGATGTCAGCCAGCTCTTTATCAGAAGTGACGAAAGGAGTGCAAAATTGTTCCTTCAAAATCTCTTCACGAATGAAATGACAGTCGACCTCAATGTGCTTGGTTCTTTCATGGAAGACTGGATTTTTGGAGATGTATATCGCAGCCTTGTTGTCAAAGAACATAGGTAGAGGATGGATGTAGACCTCTCCCAAATCCAGCATGAGAGCCCGTAGCCATTTTAAATCACAAGTGGTCGATGCCATACTTCGATACTCTGCTTCAGCACTGGACCTGGAAATAACAGACTGCTTCTTGCTCTTCCAACTTACCAGATTTCCCCCAACAAAGGTGCAGAAATCGGAGGTAGACTTGTGATCCCTTTTGTCATCAGCGTAACTTGCATCTGAGTATGCTTCAACCTTCAGATGACCATTCTTCTGAAATAGTAATCCTTTCCCAGGGGTTGCTTTGACATACTCCAAGATCCGCAAGGCGGACTATAGATGACACTCCCTGGGTGCTTGCATGAATTGACTTACATTGCCTACAGTATAGGAAATGTCGGGCCTGGTCACTGTGAGATATATGAGCTTACCAACTAGACGCCTGTACCACGTAGTATCTGAAAGAAGAGGCGAATCATCTGTCCAGGTTTTGTTTTCTCCAATAGCCATAAAGCATCGGGCAGGTTTGGCTCTAGTCAATCCTGCTTCTTTTAGAAGATCAAGGGCATACTTACGTTGGGAAAGGACCAAGGAGTTGGGCTTCCGAGAAATTTCGATCCCCAAAAGGTACTTCGGAGAGCCCATATCTTTCGTGACCAGATGTTGACGAAGATGCCGCTTTGTCAGGGCTACCCCTTCCTGGTCATCGCCAGTGAGAAGAATATCATCAACATACACAACAAGAACCACCAGTCCCGAGGGGATTTTGCGAATAAATAGAGAGTGATCGGTAGAGCTGCACGCAAAACCAACGGCCGCCACGATGCCGCTGAACTTGTCAAACCAAGCTCGAGGGCTCTGCTTGAGGTCATAGATTTCCTTCTGCAGTCGGCATGTGTCACAACCCGCATTTTCTCCGAATTAAGAATTATCAGAGTAAGAGAAAACACGCGTCATGATGCCACGTCAAGCAGGGGATAACTGCTGACGCTCAGGCAAAACCACCTACCAGCTTAATGAAAGAAAATCATGTGATTAATGATTAGAAAATCAGTTATATTTTAGAGGCCGTATCCCCCGGCTTAGTGGATCACCTAGTCCACAAAAGAAAACTATATTTAAACGCTGCGGAAAGAAAATACTTTATCAAGTTTGACATCCTAAGGAGCGCATAAGGGTCCCAAGAGAACCACTCATGCTATGCAAGACCCTACATTTAATTTATATAATATATAAGAAAACGGTCTTTATACGTGATTTGGAAAATAGTGATTACATTTTATAAAACATGCTGATCATGAGCTTTATTTATAATAATAATTATAGTTTAAAAATAAGTAGCAACCTAGCATAAAACCTTCTCATGGCAAGTAGACTATCTCCAAAAAACGGTAGCAGCATAAGTAAATATATCCAGTACAAAGGTATCAACTACCAGTGGGCGCCAACAACCTGACACGAACCCACTGACACACATGTATGTCTGTAAGAAAGTACTGAAAAACTACCTCACCAACACGGCAAACGGAACTCCAAAGTCCAAAAGACCACCAACACCACCACTGCAAACTAGCCACCCAACTGGCTACGGCTCAGAACCTGGGGTATTCCAAAATAAAACAGAATACCTCAGCAAGCTAAACAAAGTAAAACTGCATGAAAGAGTCAATCAAAAGGGGAAAAGTACCTGAAAAACATGCAGTAGAAAGAGTCACAACTGTCCAAAACAGGACAACAAGAAAAGCACTATGTGCGAGGAAACAGCAACAACCCAGCCCAGGAACAACATCCTGCAGGGCCTACTAGGCTACCAAGAGCCCAAAGTGCTGCAAACTACCAAGGAAGAAACTTCTAACACCCTAAACTGTGGGAGGTGGTAGTAGCAAAAACAAACAACGAGGAACCAGATTGGAGGCAAACTCAGTCCCCCCATCCACCATGTCCAAGTCAACAAGCTCGAGGGTCTACACGTGAAAGCACAAGGGACCTTCCACCCACATGCCCAACCCATACCTGGAGCAAGAAAAAACATGAGTGACCTTGGCTAAATTACACAACTCCACCCCCATAAAGAGCTACAAACCACCACTACTAACCACGACCCACGATTCGGCCATTAGGAAAGAGAAACATGGCCGACAAGAAAATTACAAATATAAACAAGGAATTCACTCGGGAACATAAATCGAGGAAAGAAAAAAAGAAAGTGTTGAAATGACTCAACACGACGTGGCGCTGGGTCCTCTCGACACCGCATTGAGTGAGCTTCACTCACTCAACGTGTCACGCAAAGCGAACTATCACAACAATAACTCTTACATTACTACCTTAACACTACACAAAACACTCATGCCCACCTAACCCGCGTATCGACGCCAGCTAAATACGGGTGCAAAAAAGGAAATATTCAGAGCGCACGATCAGTGTCGCACGACCAGTGGTCGTGCGCACTCATCGGCTGATGATCGTGCGAAGTGAACCTGAGAAACTTGAAACCTGACAGAAAACTTAGCATAAGCGCACGATCAGTGTCGCACGACCAGTGGTCGTGCGTACTGTTGCCAGCGCTCGTGCGATAGCCGAGACAGAACTTTGGAGAAATGAACAGGTAGCCGCGCACGAACAGTGGCACACGACCAGTGGTCATGCGTCCTAATGCTGATGATCGTGCGCGGGTAACCTGTACCGTTTGGGATTTCCCGAACGACACCGGAACGCGCATCACATTCTCCCGACACTGCGAACCACAACTACAACACACCGAAAACGGCCTACGGCACACCTAACATAATTTTTACCTATTCTACTCGCTCACTACACCATCCATCTACGCCTAATCATTCGAGACGGAATCCGAAGACAGAAATGATAGAAACAAGTAGGGTGCATGAATCGAAAGAAAAAAAAACAACTTGGCAAGGGCGAGAACACCACTTGCCTCGATTTCCGGCGAAGCTTGGTCGGCTTTCCCTCCTCTTCACGCACGAATCCGGCAACGAAGCACAAGGCCAAAAATCTGGACATTGCCGGCGGGAAACAAGTCAAAACCCGAAATTCAAAACCACAAGCAAGGCCACGAAACTTGGAAATCTTACCGTAGGAATGAAGATCTTGACGAGAGCAATCCGAATCCACTCTCGGAATCGAATTCCGTCCACAAACGCTCCGGGAATCGGCGGTGGAAGGCAAGGGCTCGGCGGTTTCTCTGTTTCTCTCGTACAGGGGCGGCGGTTCTTAATTGGAGAAGATGATCGAGCCTTTCTATTTCCATCCTATATATATATATATTAATATATAGTAATATAATTTATTACAAAATTACATAAAGCACCAAAACGACGCAAAAAACCGAACTACCTCGGAATTCGACGAAATTCGCACCGTAGCTAAATACCCACGCTACGAACACAACGGCGAAGTCGAAATTAATTTCGACGAACAGAACTCGAGTTATACCCAAATAAAGCCAAACACCAACATCCCCCTGAGAGGCCACACCGGGTCACCCAAAACGACTCGGCTTGCTAGGGAGATCTTGCCAACAGGCTACAGAATAGGGCACTCAGTTCTAAGGAGCTAAACCACACTCCACAAATGGCACAAGCCACGAAAACGTGTCATCGTAACGCCAACGAGAATAAAAAAAATAAACGCAGAAAAAAAAATCGGGGGCGTTACAGTCACTCCCCCTAAAAGAAAGTTTCGTCCCGAAACTTTACGCACAACACTCTTACTAAAGAAGGAAAAGTAACCAATAGGAGTTACAAGAAGGGAAACATACTGATCAAATCAGCGAAACAGGCGAGGGTAAGCCCTCCTCATGGCCGACTCTAGCTCCCAAGTCGCGCTCTCCAAATCCTGATTTTTCCACAGAACTTTCACCATCGGTATGGACTTCTTTCGCAGCACTCGCTCCTGAGTATCCAAAATACGAACCGGCACCTCAACAAATGAGAGGTCGGGCTCCAACTGGGGCACAACGTCCAAGACCTGCCCACTACTGCGCACACACTTCCGCAATTGGCTAACATGAAAAACATTATGAACTCCTGGGAAGTTTGCTGGCAAACCCTATCTATAAGCTGACACGCCAATCTGTTCCAAAATCTCAAACGGGCCCACATACCTTAGGTCCAATTTTCGATTCTTACCAAACCTCTTTACACCCACCATTGGGGAAACCTTAAGAAATACAAGGTCCCCTACAGAGAACTCCAAAGCAGACCTACGCCGATTGGCGTTCTTTTCGTACCTCTCCTGAGCTATACGAAGCTTCTCCCGAATAAGCTTCACGGCAACTTCCATATCCTCCAGCGCATCAGGACCCAACAACGGCCTCTCACCAGCCTCGGCCCAAAACAACGGAGTCCTACAACGCCTCCCATACAAGGCTTCGAACGGAGCCATCTGCAAACTTTCCTGATAACTGTTGTTGTAAGCAAATTCCATAAGTCGCAGCCGCTCATCCCATGCTCCGCCGTGGTCTAAAATATAGCATCGGATCATATCCTCAACAATCTGATTCACCCGCTCTGTCTGCCCATTGGTCTGTGGGTGGTATGCAGTAGAATATCTCAGATCCGTACCCAAACCCTCCTGCAGACTCTGCCAAAAACGAGAAGTAAACCGGGAGTCTCGATCAGAAATGATGCTAACCGGCACACCGTGGAGTCGGATGACTTCATTCAAGTACAACTCTGCTATCTTCTTCATCGGGTAATAAATCTTATATGGCACGAAGTGAGCACACTTCGTCAATCTATCCACTATAACCCAAACAGAATCAAATCCCCTCGGGGATTTCGGTAAGCCCGTAATGAAGTCCATAGATATACTCTCCCACTTCCAAGTCGGGATCTCTAACGGGGTCAACTTGACACCAGGCCTTCCATGATCGGCCTTCACGCGCTTGCAAGTGTGGCACTCAGCAACAAATCGGGCTATATCACCTTTCATGCCATACCACCAGGCTATTTGCCTTAAGTCACGGTACATCTTCGTAGATCCTGGATGATAGGCAATGCTGGATCCATGAGCCTCTCTGCAAATCATACCTCTAATATCCCCAACGGCGGGGATGCAAAACCTGCCGCGGTACTTCAAAGTACCCGCATCATCGATAGCAAAATCTGGCAACTCTCCCTTCTCTGTCCTGATGAACAAGTGCAACAGATCCGGGTCGTCCTTCTGGTGCAGTCTGGTCAAAGAAATCCAGGACGGCTATGCCACTGACAAACTACTCTGCAAACCACAGCATCACACTGAAATATCCATAAGGAGGAACTCCTCAACTAACCGATCGGCGGAGAGGTTAAAGATCTTTCCCGTCTTTCGGCTCAGGGCGTCGGCCACCACATTGGCCTTGCCCGGATGATACTGGATCTCTACATCATAATCAACCACATACTCTAGCCACCGCCGCTGGCGCAGATTCAACTCCTTCTGCGTGAACACGTACTTCAAGCTCTTATGGTCGGTGAAGATCTTGCACTGAGCCCCATAAAGTAAGTGTCTCCACAGCTTCAACGCATAAATAACCGCTGCGAACTCAAAGTCATGCGTAGGATAATTCTTCTCATGGGTCTTCAGTTGCCTTGACCCATAGGCAATCACCTTCCCAACCTGCATTAATACGCATCCCAGACCTACAAGCGAAGCATCCACATACACATCATAATCCACACCCTCAATAGGCAGGGTCAGAACGGGAGCAGTGCACAATCTCTTCTTTAGCTCCAGAAAGGCTTCTTCGCACTTCTCGCTCCAAACAAAAGCCACATTCTTCTGAGTCAGCTTGGTCAAAGGTGCAGCTAGGGAAGAGAAACCCTCCACAAACCTCCTGTAGTAGCCAGCCAACCCTAGGAAACTCCTGATCTCCTTAGAGGTATTCGGCCTACTCCAATCCATCACTGCTGCAATCTTTTCTGGATCGACCGAGATCCCTTCCTTGTTCACCACGTGGCCTAGAAATGAGACTTGAGGCAACCAAAATTCGCACTTGCTCAACTTGGCGAATAACTTGTGATTCCTCAACTCTGTCAGAACCAAACGCAAATGCTGCTCATGCTCCTCCGCGCTGCGAGAATAGACCAACACGTCATCAATGAAGACCACAACGAACTTGTCGAGGAAATCCTTGAACACCCGGTTCATCATATCCATGAAGGCTGATGGTGCGTTGGTCAGACCAAACGACATCACCAAAAACTCAAAGTGTCCATGCCTCGATCTAAACGCAGTCCGTGGAATATCTGCCTCACGGATCCTGAGCTGATGATAACCAGAATGAAGATCGATCTTGGAGAACACCGTGCTACCGCGCAACTGGTCAAATAAATCATCGATCCTCGGTAGAGGGTACCTGTTCTTAATAGTGACCTTGTTCAATTCTCTATAGTCGATGCAAAGCCGCATCGACCCATCTTTCTTCTTTACAAACAAAACAAGAGCACCCCAAGGCGACGAACTCTGCCTGATAAAACCTTTAGCCAACAGCTCATCCAACTGAACTCGCAACTCCTCTAACTCACGAGGGGCCATCCAGTACGGCGCCTTAGCAATAAGACGCGTACCCGGCTCCAAATCGATCACAAACTCAACATCCCGCTCGGGAGGAAGACCAGGAAGGTCATCAGGAAAAACATCGGCGAAACCACAAACAATAGGAATTTCCTCCAAGCGTGGTACGCTAACAGCGGTTCCAACCGCCGAGACTAAACAAGGACAACAACCAGAAAGAAACAACCTCTGAGCACATACCGCAGAGATGACAGGAGAATCCTGACACGGATCAGCATACACGCTGCCGGGCTGACCGTCGTCCCTGATGAAGTCCAAGCGCTTTCCCTTGCACTGAATGACTGCATCAAACCTAGAGAGCCAGTCCATGCCCAGAATAACATCGAAGTCCTCCAGATCAATCATCTTCAGGTCCGCCTTCGCAAGAAAGTTCCCCAACAAAACAGGGCAATCCAAAATGCCCAAATCTGACAACACAGATTCACCAGAGGGAAACTTGACACGGAAGGAATCCCGAACACGATCTAAGGTCAACCGATGTCGCTCCACAAAGGCTCTAGCCACGAACGAGTGGGTAGCGCCGGAGTCAAACAGAACCCGCGCCCAGCGGTTCTTTACCTTAAATTTCCCTATAGGAGCACACAAAACTAAGGAACTATCACAACAATACTGCAAAAATTCTAGCAAATAGAACTACCAGGCTGAAAAAAAACAACACACAACTAACCTGAGATGACCTGGGTCGAAGCCTGAGCCTCCTCGGAAGAGATCACGTTCAGCTTCCCCTTTCCCTTGTCCACACGCTGAGGTGGAGGTAAAGCCTGCAATGGAACTACAGGAAGAGCTGGCTGAAACTGAGGACACCTCGACTTGATGTGACCCTTCTGCCTACACTGAAAGCAGACTTTATCCTTGGTCCAACACTGGGCCGCATCATGGCCGGATCGCTTGCAAACGGAACAGGAGACATCTCTCCTAGGAGCACCCTGAATCGCATGAACCTGCTCCTTCCTCTGAGCTGCTGCCTTCTTGAAACATTTCTCGGCAGGGTGGCCTGACCGGCCACAGAAGCTGCACTCCACCTTGCCCCTCTTTCCCGGAGCCGCACCGGGTACCTGGGGTTTCTTCTCCTCCACCTACTTTCTCTTGTCCAACCTCATTTGCTGGCCTCTGCTCTTTGCGGTCTTAATAGCCTCCACCTTCAGAGCAGCCTCTACTACACCTGCATAAGTCTCTGACCCATAAGCACTGGTCAACTGCTGCACCTCGCTCCTCAAACCACCGAGAAATCGCTTAACTCGATCAGCCTCAACGCTGACCAATCCAGGGGCAAAACGGCTCAACTTGCTGAACTCTATCTCATACTCACCCACCGTGAGTTGCCTTTGCTTCAGATGGAGGAAGTCGTTCATGAGGCGGTCACGCTCGACCGAGGGTAAGAACTTCCTCAACAGCATCTCCTTGAACACCTCCCAAGAGCATCCGGCTACTAAACTCTCCTTCTCTCTCAGCCACCAACTCTTAGCCAAACCTTTAAGTTGATAGGCGGCTATCATCACCCTCTGATCATCTGCAATCCCTGAGTACGAGAACATCTCCTCCATGGAGATCAGCCAGTCGTCTATCACCATGAAATCTGCCTTCCCATCATAAGTGGGAGGACTCAGCCTCTGAAACTACGAGATGAAGGCCATCTCTGCTGGCACCACCACTGGAGGTCTCAAGGGTGCAGGAGGAGGAGGAACAGCTAACCCCCCCGCAGGGACTTGCACACCCTGAGTCTGACCTGCCACGACCGCCACCAAAGACTGAATCTGGGCTCGCACCTCCTCCAACTGTCTGCCCATGGAATCGTTACTCTGACGCAGACTCTCGATCACCGCATCGTTCTGAGCCCCAGATGACTCACCCTCAGACAGGGGAGTCGATCGAGTTGCAGGACGCCTTGCCATTCTAAAATCATAACAACACAAATTAGATCCTACTACAACGTCTAGAACCAAATACAAGTACAGACAATACATATATAGATATAGACTTAAAGCTGCTAAACTTGCTCTGAGAGTTTATCTTTTTAACAAAATTTAGATGTTATGTCCTAACCTAGGATGGTTAACCACCATCTTACTAACTCTTGTGCCTAGATCGGGAATGCATGACTTTTATATTAATTTGAAAACTTATGTGTGTACATATGTCATCCTGCCAGTCTTTAGCATGACACGTTGTGCTTATGCAATATTATGATATGCATGTTTGTGTTATGCATTCTAAAAAGGCCCTAATGCATGTTATGAGCGGCGTACACATGAAAATGTTATGCATCTCATACTACATAACATTCTCATGCAATGAAAAAGAAAACGTGCTAGTCGCAGCTATGTGGTGAGTTTATGCATCCCATACTACATAACCCTCACATATTGCCCATATGGTGGATCCATATACGAACACATATTATGCATCCCATACTACATAATATGCCTCGTATACTTCATGTTATGGTATGAGTGTAGTGTTCGTGCTTTTGCCAAGACGTGCTGATGACATATCGGTGTGTGAATGACATGATGCTGAACTACTAAAAAGCAAACAAAGGAAGGTTGCTCAACTAACTTGTCAAGCAACCTCCCTCTGATACCAACTGTCACAACCCGCATTTTCTCCGAATTAAGAATTATCAGAGTAAGAGAAAACACGCGTCATGATGCCACGTCAAGCAGGGGATAACTGCTGACGCTCAGGCAAAACCACCTACCTGTACAACCCCGTATCCCGCGAGTGGTCGACAGGAGTTGAACCGGCCGGCTCAGACCAATGTGGACCCAGCATGCCGAGCCCGAGCTCGGCAATAGTCGAGCCAAGCTCGACGATGGCCGAACGAAGCCCGGCATGCCGAGACCGAGCTCGGGTGCGGGAATAGGGCTCGACGGTAGTCGAGCCAAGCTCGACGATCCCCGTGCCGAGCTCAGTTTCTGTTGGAGCTCGGCGATCGCCGTGCCGAGTCCGAGCTCGGCGATCGCCGTGCCGAGTCCGAGCTCGGCGGTAGTCAAGCCGAGCTCAGCGATAGTCGAGCACAGTCCGCCGAGTACGTGCCCGCCTAGGCCCAGGGCGAGGCGAGTCGGGCCCCCTGCCGAGCGAGTGCCCCCTCAGGTCCAGCTCGCATCTCGGCCATGGCATACTTTTACTATGTTGCCCCTTTTTGGTCTGCTTGCAGTCCTCGAAAACAGTGAAGGTTGTATATTGGCAGGCCATCTTTTCCTATAAATAGGACCCAAGGGGTACCTCAGAAGGCATGCTTACTAATTCTCCGGCCTACTAGCGCTTTCTGGGGTACCTTAGCCCGGCATTTGGCTAAGGAGGGGAAGCGCTCTAAGATCTTCCGGGTGTGTGGTGGAACCTCCACGCCGGGCCCTTGGTCTAGTCCTTGTTTCTTCTCTTTTCTTTGTCATTTTCTTGCAGGAGTGAAGTAGGTGCGCGGCCACCCCTTCCCCAAGGGTGAACTCCACAGAGACCGGCTTTCCGGTTTCAATATTTTGGTGCGGTGAGCGTGGACAGTGGTTAGCAGAGAAAACCTTCTGCAGGCTCGATGACTGGAGAAGAAGGACAAGGATCAGGCAGGGGCAACTCGCCACCCCCTCCCCCACCCCCAGCGGCGAGTGTGCCGGCGGAGCTTAGGGAGGAGATCCTCGGGCTCGTCAGGACCGCCCTCGGCATGCGAGCTGAGAGTGCGACACCGGCAGTCCCGGTGGTCGCCGCTCCCGCACTCGGCGACGACGCGCCGCTCAGGCGACCAGGGAAGGAACCCGCCGAGAGAGGCGAGCGCGAGTTCCATGGGCGAGTTCTGTTCCCCGGCTCGGCCGCCGAGTACCACTTCGGCGAGACTGCAGGGAGGGAGTTCCCGTCTCGCCCGGCTGAGGGGGGGAGCCCCTTCAGCGAGTTCGTTTCTTCAGCCCCAGTTCCCGAGGGGTTTCGCGAGCCGGAGATGACTTACTACTTCGGGAGAGTAGACCCGGTCCACCACATCCAGTGGTTCGAGGACATGGTCTCCATTCGACAGATGTCAGACGGCTTCAAGTGCCGACTCTTCGCCATCACCCTCAGAGAAAAGGCGAGAGAGTGGTTCCACCAGCTCCCGACCGGGTCCATTTACTGCTTTGAGGATCTGCGACGGGGTTTCATGCTGAGGTTCACCACTTCTAAGAAGAGGAAGAAGGAGGCGGAGTCTTTGTTCCGCATCAAGCAGAGGGTGGGAGAGACCCTGGGGAGCTATCTGGACAGGTTCCAGGAGGAACTGTCCCAAGTTCAGGAGATGCCGGGGCACACCATGATGGTGGCCTTCACCCTGGGTCTCCAATCCGGGTTCTTCGTAATGGAACTGAAGAGATCACCTCCAGTGTCTTTTGAGGCACTCCTGGAGAGGGCGGCCAGGGAGGCCGAAATGGAGGCAGCACATCCAGAGTTTGCGCGAAGGTTAGCCAAGTGGGCCGTGGAAGAGGAAAGGCCAAGGGGTGGCCGAATTCAGGAGGAGAGGAGGGCTGAACCTCGACAAAGGGAGCAGCCGCAGCAGCAGCCGCAACCCAGGTGGGTGCGTCCGGAGCAGACCCACCGTTTGGGATGGAGGCCCGAGTGGCAAGACCAGGCACCACGAAGAGGTTATCAGGGAGGAGATAACCGCCAGGGTGGCCGAGGGCAGTACAACCCCCAGGGGGGTAGGCAGGGTCAGAGACCCCCTCTCCCCGACCAGGAGGAGGCAATGGCAATTGCCATGAGGGGGAGAAGAAGAGGACAGCCGAGGAGAAGGAGGGAGGTCAGGATGGACCTGCCCTATTGCGACTTTCATCAGGAAGAGGGGCACCTCACATCCACGTGTCCGGAGTTCCTCGAGATGAGAGGGAGAAGGGAACAGCAACAACAAGACCATCAGGAAGTTCGGATAGAGGAGATCCGGCCTCGGGAGGAGGGGGATCGGTGTGAAGACCGGGTTGATTTGGGCACCCGAGGAAGGATCGGAGCGATCCACGGGGGGGGGGGGGGGGGGGGGCCGGGATCGAGGCCTCCCGTAAGTCAAGCCTCCACACTATGTACCGGAGGAGCGTTGGCTCCACATCCCAATCCCCTCCCCCGGAGGAGAAAATCACCTTCTCCAGAGAGGACTTGTCGGGTCACGAGGACCCCTTCTGCGATGCGCTGGTTATCCAGACAGCCATTGAGGATTTCACTGTCTCCCGAATCCTTGTGGACAATGGGAGTTCGGTCAACGTCATCTTCAAGAAGGCGTTCGATGCGATGAAGGTAGAGGCCAGGAGGGTGTTAGCCTCGGACGGGCCTCTGTTCGGCTTTTCAGGGGAGAGGAAAGAAGTCGAGGGAGGAGTGGGACACCATGTCACTCTAGGGGGGCAGTCACGCAACTGCAAGTTTGTCATCGTGGACGCTCCTAGCAGTTACATCGCCATCTTCGGGAGACCCCTCATCAGCGCCTTCCGCTGCGTCCCCTCGTCCTTCTACCAGTGTCTAAAGCTCAACGTCGAGGGGGTCCAGATCCGGGTTCGAGGAGACCCTAAGGAGGCAAAGGAGTGCTACATCTCGGCGGTAAACTCCATCTCTTGGCTGGAGGGGGCCGAGGAGATGGGACGGAGGTTGGAGGAGGAGGAGCAGGAAGCTGATAAAGAAATGGAGGTGGAGTGCCGCGCTCGGGAGGAGGTCGCGGAAGAGACTCGGGGGTCGGCCGAGGCCATGGCCGTCGAGGAGGCTGAGGAAGAGGTCCTCGCCCCCGGAAGGGGAGGTATCGAGGAATGGGAGGAACAGTCCCGTCTGGAGGCGGCGGAAGAGGTGGAGGAGATGGAGGTCCTCACCATTGGAGGCAGGGTGGAGAAGGTCCGCGTCAGCGGAGGCCTGACCCCGGAAGCTCAAGGCAGGATGCTGGAGTGCATCCAGAGGAACATGGACATCTTCGCCTGGAGCGCCGCGGAGATGCCAGGGATCGACCCCGACGTGGCCTGCCATCGCCTCAACTTGGACCCGGAGGCTCCCCCCATCCAGCAGAAAAAAAGATCCATCACGGACAAGCTCGCCGAGCCAATCAGGGAGGAAGTCGCCAAGCTCCTCGAGGCTGGCTTCATATCTGAAATCCAATACCACGGCTGGGTCTCCAACGTTGTAATGGTTAAAAAAGGAGACGGCCGGTGGAGGATGTGTATCGACTTTTCTCTTCTTAATAAATCATGCCCGAAAGATTGTTATCCTTTGCCTCGGATCGACGCGCTGGTTGACTCAGCCGTCGGTTTCCCTGTAATGAGTTTTCTGGATGCTTTTTCAGGTTATCACCAAATCAGGATGCACCCCCCTGACGTCAAAGACGTCTCGTTCATCACGGGAGACGGATGTTATTATTACAAAATGATGCCCTTCGGGCTAAAGAATGCGGGGGCCACCTATCAAAAAATGATGGATAGGGTCTTCCGAGAGCAGAAGGGGAGGAATCTCGAAGTGTACGTGGATGATCTCATGGTCAAGAGCTTGGATGTCGACTCCCACATCCAGGACTTGGAAGAAACTTTCGCCACTCTCCGTAAGTTTAAGATGAGGCTGAACCCCTTGAAGTGTGTCTTCGGGGCAAGCCGGGGAAAGTTCCTAGGGCATCTTCTCACCCCCGCTGGGGTAGAACCTAATCCAGACAAGGTGAGGGCAATCTTGGAACTGAGGTCGCCACAAAATACCAAGGAAGTACAGCAACTGGCAGGGAAGTTGGCAGGGTTGAGTAGATTCCTCTCCCGGGCCGGGGAGAGGTGCTCCTCGTTTTTCAAAACCTTGAGAGGAGGTCGAAAGTTCGAATGGACCTCAGAGTGCGAAGAGGCATTCCAGGCTTTAAAGAAACAGCTGACTCAAGCCCCCCTGCTCCAAGGGCCCAAGGAGGGGGAAGACTTATTCCTATATCTAGGGGTCGGGGCTGAAGCCTTGAGTTCGGTTTTGGTTCGGGAAGAAGGGAAGAGGCAACTCCCCGTCTATTATGTGAGTCGGATATTGAAGAGGGCCGAGCTCCGTTACCCCATCCTGGAAAAACTGGCCCTCGCCTTAATCATCTCAGCCCGGAGGCTTCGGCCCTATTTCCAGGCACACTCAATTCGAGTAGTGACCGACCACCCCCTGCGCAACATCTTCAAGGGGGTAGAGCATTCAGGTAGGTTGGCCAAATGGTCAGTGGAACTGAGCGAGTTCGACATCTCCTTCGTCCCCCGCCTCTCAATTAAGGCTCAAGCTATGGCTGACTTTCTGGCAGAGTATGTGGTCGAGGTGGCGGAGGAGAGACTCACTCGCCCTCTCCCCTGGAAAGTCAGGGTGGACGATGCTTCGGGGAAGCATTCTTTAGGGGTTGGGGTCATCTTGGAAAGCCCCCAAGGGATAAAGATCGAGCAGACTGTGGTAGTGCACTTTCCTATCACCAACAACCAAGCCGAATACGAAGCCGTAATCGCAGGTCTGCGCCTGGCAAGAGACTTGGGGGTGCATGACGTGGAGGTCCTCACCGACTCCATGGTGGTGGCTTCCCAGGTCAAGGGGGAGTTTGAGGCGAGGGAGCCCACCCTGCAGCTCTATTTGATGAAGGTAAGGGGAGTCATTGGGACCTTCCAGACCTTCTCAATCAAGCACGTGCCGCGAGGGGAAAACGAGCCAGTCGACCAGCTAGCAAAGCACGGCCCCCGGATGGGAGGCACCATTACGGACCTCTTCCGACCTTCCATCGAGGAGGGGGAACTAATGGGAGTAGAACAGCACCCCTCATGGATGGATCCCTTCGTCACCTTCTTGTCCACCGGAGAATACCCGGAGGGAATGGACCGAAGAGGGCTCAAGCACAAGGCGGCATACTACCTCCTACGTGAGGGACAGTTGTACCGCAAGACTCTCTCAGGGATGTTGGCCCGCTGCGTGGCCGAAAGAGAGGTGCACAAAATTTTGGAGGAAGTCCATTCCGGTGAATGTGGAAGTCATTCGGGGAGTCGGACCCTGGAAGGGAGAATCGTCAGGCAAGGGTACTTCTGGCCCACCCTCGGTCAGGATGCAGCCGAATTCGCAAAAAAATGTCATAAGTGCCAACTATATGCCCCGCTCCAGCTCCAGCCGGCTCAGAGGTTGAGAAGCATCATGGCACCATGGCCCTTCGCCATATGGGGGCTGGACCTCGTAGGACCTTTCCCTCAGGCCAGCGGGCAGAGGAGGTTTTTGTTGGTCATGATCGATTATTTTTCTAAGTGGATGGAGGTGAAGGCTCTAGCCAAGGTAACCTCTCAGGTAGTCAGGAACTTTATCTGGGGAGAGATCATCTGCAGGCATGGGCTGCCACAGGCTATCGTCACGGACAACAGACCTCAGTTCGCCAGCACGGAGTTCATTCGCTTCTGCGAACAGCTAGGGATTGACCTTCGATTTGCCTCTATCCATCACCCCAGGAGCAACGGGCAGGTGGAAGCGGCCAACAAAATCATCGTGAACCTCTTAAAGAAGAAAGTGGAAAATTTGAGGGGAAGCTGGGTGGAACAGCTTCCATCAGTCCTCTGGGCCTTGAGGACCACCCCCAATACGGCCACAGGGGAGACACCTTTCAAACTCTCTCACGGCTGCGAGGCCATTCTACCTATCGAATTCGAGGTCCAGACGCCTCGGGTCGTCGAGGCAGGAGCCGGAAGGGAAGAATGGAGGTCAGAGAATGAGAAGGAGCTTCGACTCTCCCTTGATATGGTGGAAGAACTACGCGACTTGTCCGTCGTCAGGCAGGAAGAGGCCAAGCGGAGGATGGCCAAGTATTTCGACAAACACGTCCGTGTCAAGCAGTTCGTGGAGGGGGACCTTGTCTTGAAAAAAGTGGACGCGGCAGGGAGATCAGCCGCTGTGGAAAAACTCCACCCCAATTGGGAGGGCCCCTACATTGTGCAGGAGGTCTTGAAATCGGGAGGGTATCGCCTCCAAGATATAAGAGGGGACACCCTCAGCCACACTTGGAGTGGCGACGATCTGAAACGTTTCTACCCTTGAAAATATTGTAAATATCTTGGCCTTAAGAATGAAAACAAATCTCATTGTCGTATTTTATGCTCTGTCAAAATGGTGAGGGTAAAGGGGTTCGCAGCTTAAACCCCCAAGGGGCAAAAGTTTCTAAGTCTTCTCGCTCTGGGGTTAGGTCTCGTCACTCCCCTGCCAGGCTCCCACCTAGCTGGCACGGCCGAGTCTCGATGGACATCGCTATGACCCTGGGGCTGAGCCCGGAGGATGTTCAACACCCGCCCTCAGGCTCTCACCTAGCTGACTGGCCCGGTGGTAGCACCCGGGAGAGGCAAAAGTTCCTAAGTCTTCTCGCTCTGGGGTTAGGTCTCGTCACTCCCCTGCCAGGCTCCCACCTAGCTGGCACGGCCGAGTCTCAATGGACATCGCTATGACCCTGGGGCTGAGCCCGGAGGATGTTCAACACCCGCCCTCAGGCTCTCACCTAGCTGACTGGCCCGGTGGTAGCACCCGGGAGAGGCAAAAGTTTCTAAGTCTTCTCGCTCTGGGGTTAGGTCTCGTCACTCCCCTGCCAGGCTCCCACCTAGCTGGCACGGCCGAGTCTCGATGGACATCGCTATGACCCTGGGGCTGAGCCCGGAGGATGTTCAACACCCGCCCTCAGGCTCTCACCTAGCTGACTGGCCCGGTGGTAGCACCCGGGAGAGGCAAAAGTTCCTAAGTCTTCTCGCTCTGGGGTTAGGTCTCGTCACTCCCCTGCCAGGCTCCCACCTAGCTGGCACGGCCGAGTCTCGATGGACATCGCTATGACCCTGGGGCTGAGCCCGGAGGATGTTCAACACCCGCCCTCAGGCTCTCACCTAGCTGACTGGCCCGGTGGTAGCACCCGGGAGAGGCAAAAGTTTCTAAGTCTTCTCGCTCTGGGGTTAGGTCTCGTCACTCCCCTGCCAGGCTCCCACCTAGCTGGCACGGCCGAGTCTCGATGGACATCGCTATGACCCTGGGGCTGAGCCCGGAGGATGTTCAACACCCGCCCTCAGGCTCTCACCTAGCTGATTGGCCCGGTGGTAGCACCCGGGAGAGGCAAAAGTTTCTAAGTCTTCTCGCTCTGGGGTTAGGTCTCGTCGCTCCCCTGCCAGGCCCCCACCTAGCTGGCACGGCCGAGTCTCGACGGACGTCGCTACGACCCTGGAGTTGAGTCTGGGAGTTGGCCCGAGGAAGACACCAGGGTGCGAGCTCGCCAGTCAAGACGACGAGCTCGGAATATCCTACCCCCCTTTTTCTCTCCAGCTCACTACTAAGGAAGCCCTGGTCCCGTCCCAGACCCAGGGGAAGGAAAGCGGCTCTCTCCAGCGAGCCTAGCCTCGCTCCAGTTAACTCGGCGAAAGACACGCCCTGATGTCTAAGGCGGATGCCGGGAACATCTTGACCCAAACATATTTTCACTTGTCTGAATTGTCGAAAAACTGAGGTGAGACATGGCAGGGGAAGGCGTGGCGCGAGTAGGATATGGCGCGAGCACGTGTCCTAGGGATCCGCCGCGAGCATCACGGGGGCTGGTCCTAACTCAATACATTCTACGGGCGAGGTCGCTCTACCGAGCACGCGGGCATAATATCGCAAGTGAGCTTAAAAAGAAGATAGTAAAATTGTGCAAAATGTCTTTGATTCATCATTACAAGTGTACAAGGCCCGCCTCGGCAGGATACAAAAAAAGAGAAGAAAACAAAAGTTAGCTCTCACCCTCCCCCCTCGAGTGGCGGTCCTCCTCGCCACCAAGCTGAGCGTCCTTCTCCCCCACCCCCGCAAAGAGCGAATCGAAGCTATCTTCCTTCTCGCTGAGCGGGCTGGGCGGGAACAGGGTTGGCAGGAGCTCCCGGACGGTGACCTCCTCGCAGCCTTCCGCCAAAATCCCCGTCCCCCTCATGGCTTGTAGAAGACACTCGGCAGCCTCGACGGAGTTGACTCGCAGCCGCTCCGCGACATCAGACTCGCCAAACACTCGGGGCCTCTTGAAGGGGAAGGCCGGCTCGCTGGCGTCCGGGGGAAGGAGAGCGTCGGCTTGGCGGAGGACCTCTCCCAGGAGCCCCTTGTTCTTCTCTTTCAATTCCTCCACCTCCACCCCCAGCCGGGCGGTGACAGCCTCCTGCTCGCGGGAGTATATCTTTTGCTCGGCAAGCTGGGCTTCCCGCTCAGCGAACTGAGCCTGCAACTGAGCCATCTCGCCTCGCATCGCGTCAGCGGCTTCGGCGTCCTGTAGGGTTAGAAATTCAGAACACGCGCAGGAATAATCCTAAGCAAGGTAAATAGAGGCACCCAGTGATTACCAAGCCACCGTCGGACTTCGCGAGTAGAGCATCGGCGAGGCCGAACCGCCTTTCCGCGTCAGCCGCGCTCTCCTTCGCCAGGTCGCGCTCCTGCTCGGCAGTCAGCAGGGCATTGCTGAGCTGGAAGCCGCGACGGACCATCATGCGATGGAGCTCGAAGGCCCGCAGGTGGGCCTGCAACCCCTCGTAGCCGAGCTGGCTGGGGGTAAGTTTCTTGTACGATTCGGCGCTGTCGCGGCTGTAGAGGCCGAAGCCGAAGGCGAAGGCGTGGGCGGTAGGCGGCCGGCGGGCTCCCCAGGAGGGGGCGCGAGTAGAAACGGAAACTCGGTGAGCCCCCTCGTCCCACTTCAAGATGGGCTCGCCAGCCGCATCTTTGCTCTTGCACCCCTTGCCGAAGTTGGGGTGATCCTTCGGCAGACTGGGCTCGCGGAGGGTGTCCTCCCCGGTGGAATCGGAGGACGTCCCGCTCTTCTTCTTCCCCTTTCGGGGGGAGGAGGCTTCTTTCAACGGACTCAAGGGCGGCTCGTCGGACAGAGCCTCCGACGAGCTCATGAACTTGGTAGGCGACGGAGGAAGGTGCAGCCGTCCGCGCGAGACCACCTTCGCCCTCTTCTTCTTGGGGAGCGAAGGCTCGTGGCGCGAGCTTGACCCCCCGGACTCCAAGCGCTTCCTGCCGGGGAGTTGGCCTCGCGCTTGCTCCTCGCGACAAGCCAGTGCCGCCGCCCGGGCCAGCTCCAGAGGATCTGAGAATATCCCCGAGTCGGCGAACGGCGGATGCTCCGGCAGAACCCGTTCCCCTGCAGAGAAAGACTTAGTCAAAAAAAGAGAGAGGGAAAAATTATATAAGATCCACCTTGATAAAGTTCGCGAGAGGGCTGAGCGAGATATACCTTCGCCCGGGAGAACGGGCTGAAGCGAATCAAGGCCGCGGCGGAGGAAGGCGACCTCGAAGTCCTTGTGAAGAAAAAACTTGTGGAGGTCGGCGTCGCTACCAGACAGGGAAGGAGGACGATATATGTCCTCGCTCTTCTGCAGGGGGCGAAAGGGGATGTTGCCGAGCTCGCCCTTAATGAAGACGAGCCGGGTCATCCAATTGTGATTCTTGTTCGCTAGCTCGCGAACCTTGATGAAGGACCCGCCGAAGTAGGCGACCCCGTCGGGGGTAGCCTTGTAAGAGAACAACTTACGGAACACCGCGAGGTTGAACTCAATTCGCTCCCGGCGGAGGAAACAGGCGAACGCCACCATCATAGCAATGACGTTGGAATTCAGCTGCGCGGGCACCGCGCCGTAGTACTTCAGGATCTGGCGGATTTCTGGCCAGAGGGGGAGGCGCAGTCCCACCTCGAAGTGCGAGATGGGGAAGGCAAGCTCACCCTCCGGGAAGGAATTGATGGCTTCATGCTCGGCGGGCCTGCGAGCCTGGAAGCCGGGGGGGGGGGACGAACGCCGCCGTGAACTCGACGAGCTCCTCCTCTGTAATGTGCCCCTCGAAAAAGCAATGATCAACGAAGTGCTGGGCGCACTTAGACCGACCGTCCGCGTCAGGATTGGTCTTGACCATGGTCGCAGAAGAAAGGAAAATCACGAGCTCGGGAAGACAGAGACGAAGCAAGGATTCGAAAGCAATAAAAGCGTGCCTCGGGGGTAGGTGAGAAGGTCTATTTATAGAAGAAGGTAAAGAAGGGCGAGAGGGAGGGCGAGTCGGCCGATCGGTCCGGTCTCGCCACGCCACCTCGCCACCCTCTCCTCGCAAGTCCTGCGAGCCGGCCAGACCCCCGAAGGGGGAATTCGAAAAGACTCACCAAAATATTGAAAAAGCATCTACATATACAAAGTGGTTGAAAAGTTGTTCCAAGTTATTACAAGCAGATCATTCAGAGCAAATAAAAGAAAAAATATAAATAAGGGCGCGAGGACCATGCGAGGGCGAGGGCGAGTACCGACCGGCTGACAGAGGAGCCGTTTCATTCTCCCCGGTCTCGCTGGCCCGCCGTCGCAGGCCGCCGCGCATGAAGTTCGCGAAGTCGCCCCATGTTCCTATTTATCACCCGCAGGTTCTCGTCAATTTCATCCATCAGCACCAGGGAGGACGCCTCCTCGAACGCCAGGCTGACTCCAGCACCGTCCGCGAGACGCGAGCACTCCCACTGCAGCCTGTTGTTGTCCTTCCGCAGGTCGTGGAGCTCGCGCACCAGCTTCTTGAGAACCTTCCGCTCCCGTCTTGCGCGTTCAGGGCTGCCCACCTCGGAGTCCAGGAAGGCGTCCAGGGCGCTTGGAGAAGGGAGGGGCGAGTAAGGAGGTCGATCCACGGACTCGCCGTCCTCCGTCCGCCCGGGAAATTCTGGGTGAAGAACTGAAAGACGGTCAGAAAAGAAAATATCCACAGAACAGAAGAGCAATGCCGGAAACTTATCGCGCGAGCCTGGCTCCTCTGGGTTGGCGCGAGGAGAGAAGTGGCGCAGGTCCTTGCCACGCCCCAGCAGTTCTTGAGGAGCAAGTTGGTAGCCGGGAACAGGGATAATCCCGGCGCCTCTCCCCACGACCAGGGATTCAGGGGAGGGTTGCCGGGAAGGGAGGTGACTCGGCGACGCCAGTTCTCGCGAGCCCGGCTCCTTGACCTCGGGATCCTGCCGTGGCGAGCTGACAGGAATACTTTTGGCCCGAGGGGTGGATGCTTCGCCGCTGTTCTCCCGGTCGGAAGACAGTTCCACGAGATTTTTAGTGGAAGAACCAAGAACCGGCTGGTTGGAGGAACCGGCCCCGTTCCCCAATGCGGCAGTAAAGTCGGCCAGAATGGGTTCGGCCCTCGGGGGAAAGGGCTTCGCCCGCTTGGCCGAGCCAAAATCGGCAAAACGGCGAGCAGGGGCCTCAAGGTTGGTCAGCCCCGCGGCCTGAGCAGCGATCTCCTCGCGGGAACGTGCGAGTCGCTCTAAAACTTCCTTGGGGAGCGGCATCTTGACAGAATTTGGGGAAGGGCAAAGGTCAGCCAGATGCGCAGGGGTACATATATATAGCTACCTGTGGGGCCTACCAGAAGATTCCTTTTTGCCCCTGTCGCACTCGCCGGATCATATGGGGTTGGATGTTTCTTTCCGAGCTTGTCCCAACCTCGCAAAGAGCGGGGATTATGTACAACCCCGTATCCCGCGAGTGGTCGACAGGAGTTGAACCGGCCGGCTCAGACCAATGTGGACCCAGCATGCCGAGCCCGAGCTCGGCAATAGTCGAGCCAAGCTCGACGATGGCCGAACGAAGCCCGGCATGCCGAGACCGAGCTCGGGTGCGGGAACAGGGCTCGACGGTAGTCGAGCCAAGCTCGACGATCCCCGTGCCGAGCTCAGTTTCTGTTGGAGCTCGGCAATCGCCGTGCCGAGTCCGAGCTCGGCGATCGCCGTGCCGAGTCCGAGCTCGGCGGTAGTCAAGCCGAGCTCAGCGATAGTCGAGCACAGTCCGCCGAGTACGTGCCCGCCTAGGCCCAGGGCGAGGCGAGTCGGGCCCCCTGCCGAGCGAGTGCCCCCTCAGGTCCAGCTCGCATCTCGGCCATGGCATACTTTTACTATGTTGCCCCTTTTTGGTCTGCTTGCAGTCCTCGAAAATAGTGAAGGTTGTATATTGGCAGGCCATCTTTTCCTATAAATAGGACCCAAGGGGTACCTCAGAAGGCATGCTTACTAATTCTCCGGCCTACTAGCGCTTTCTGGGGTACCTTAGCCCGGCATTTGGCTAAGGAGGGGAAGCGCTCTAAGATCTTCCGGGTGTGTGGTGGGACCTCCACGCCGGGCCCTTGGTCTAGTCCTTGTTTCTTCTCTTTTCTTTGTCATTTTCTTGCAGGAGTGAAGTAGGTGCGCGGCCACCCCTTCCCCAAGGGTGAACTCCACAGAGACCGGCTTTCCGGTTTCAACACTACCAGCTTAATGAAAGAAAATCATGTGATTAATGATTAGAAAATCAGTTATATTTTAGAGGCCGTATCCCCCGGCTTAGTGGATCACCTAGTCCACAAAAGAAAACTATATTTAAACGCTGCGGAAAGAAAATACTTTATCAGGTTTGACATCCTAAGGAGCGCATAAGGGTCCCAAGAGAACTACTCATGCTATGCAAGACCCTACATTTAATTTATATAATATATAAAAAAACGGTCTTTATACGTGATTTGGAAAATAGTGATTACGTTTTATAAAACATGCTGATCATAAGCTTTATTTATAATAATAATTATAGTTTAAAAATAACTAGCAACCTAGCATAAAACCTTCTCAGGGCAAGTAGACTATCTCCAGAAAATGGTAGCAGCATAAGTAAATATATCCAGTACAAAGGTATCAACTACCAGTGGGCGCCAACAACCTGACACGAACCCACTGACACACATGTATGTCTGTAAGAAAGTACTGAAAAACTACCTCACCAACACGGCAAACGGAACTCCAAAGTCCAAAAGACCACCAACACCACCACTGCAAACTAGCCACCCAACTGGCTACGGCTCAGAACCTGGGGTATTCCAAAATAAAACAGAATACCTCAGCAAGCTAAACAAAGTAAAACTGCATGAAAGAGTCAACCAAAAAGGGAAAAGTACCTGAAAAACATGCAGTAGAAAGAGTCACAACTGTCCAAAACAGGACAACAAGAAAAGCACTATGTGCGAGGAAACAGCAACAACCCAGCCCAGGAACAACATCGTGCAGGGCCTACTAGGCTACCAAGAGCCCAAAGTACTGCAAACTACCAAGGAAGAAACTTCTAACACCCTAAACTGTGGGAGGTGGTAGTAGCAAAAACAAACAACGAGGAACCGGATTGGAGGCAAACTCAGTCCCCCCATCCACCATGTCCAAGTCAACAAGCTCGAGGGTCTACACGTGAAAGCACAAGGGACTTTCCACCCACATGCCCAGCCCATACCTGGAGCAAGAAAAAACATGAGTGGCCTTGGCTAAATTACACAACTCCACCCCCATAAAGAGCTACAAACCACCACTACTAACCACGACCCACGATTTGGCCATTAGGAAAGAGAAACATGGCCGACAAGGAAATTACAAATATAAACAAGGAATTCACTCGGGAACGTAAATCGAGGAAAGAGAAAAAGAAAGTGTTGAAATGACTCAACACGACGTGGCGCTGGGTCCTCTCGACACCGCATTGAGTGAGCTTCACTCACTCAACGTGCCACGCAAAGCGAACTATCACAACAATAACTCTTACATTACTACCTTAACACTACACAAAACACTCATGCCCACCTAACCCGCGTATCGACGCCAGCTAAATACGGGTGCAAAAAAGGAAATATTCAGAGCGCACGATCAGTGTCGCACGACCAGTGGTCATGCGCACTCATCGGCTGATGATCGTGCGAAGTGAACCTGGGAAACTTGAAACCTGACAAAAAACTTAGCATAAGCGCACGATCAGTGTCGCACGACCAGTGGTCGTGCGCACTGTTGCCAGCGCTCGTGCAATAGCCGAGACAGAAATTTGGAGAAATGAACAGGTAGCCGCGCACAAACAGTGGCACACGACCAGTGGTCGTGCGCCCTAACGCTGATGATCGTGCGCGGGTAACCTGTACCGTTTGGGATTTCCCGAACGACACCGGAACGCGCATCACATTCTCCCGACACTGCGAACCACAACTACAACACACCGAAAACGGCCTACGGCACACCTAACATAATTTTTACCTATTCTACTCGCTCACTACACCATCCATCTACGCCTAATCATTCGAGACGGAATCCGGAGACAGAAATGATAGAAACAAGTAGGGTGCATGAATCGAAAGAAAAAAAACAACTTGGCAAGGGCGAGAACACCACTTGCCTCGATTTCCGGCGAAGCTTGGTCGGCTTTCCCTCCTCTTCACGCACGAATCCGGCAACGAAGCACAAGGCCAAAAATCTGGACATTGCCGGCGGGAAACAAGTCAAAACCCGAAATTCAAAACCACAAGCAAGGCCACGAAACTTGGAAATCTTACGTAGGAATGAAGGTCTTGACGAGAGCAATCTGAATCCACTCTCGGAATCGAATTCCGTCCACAAACGCTCCGGGAATCGGCGGTGGAAGGCAAGGGCTCGGCGGTTTCTCTGTTTCTCTCGTACAGGGGCGGCGGTTCTTAATTGGAGAAGATGATCGAGCCTTTCTATTTCCATCATATATATATATATTAATATATAGTAATATAATTTATTACAAAATTACATAAAGCACCAAAACGACGCGAAAACTGAACTACCTCGGAATTCGACGAAATTCGCACCGTAGCTAAATACCCACGCTACGAACACAACGGCGAAGTCGAAATTAATTTTCGACGAACAGAACTCGAGTTATACCCAAATAAATCCAAACACCAACATCCCCCCGAGAGGCCACACCGGGTCACCCAAAACGACTCGGCTTGCTAGGGAGATCTTGCCAACAGGCTACAGAATAGGGCACTCAGTTCTAAGGAGCTAAACCACACTCCACAAATGGCACAAGCCACGGAAACGCGTCATCGTAACGCCAACGAGAATAAAAAAGATAAACGCAGAAAAAAAAAATCGGGGGCGTTACAGCATGCTCGTGTCTCCCCCTGAGCAACATACCCATGAGGTTGCTCCATGCAGACGACCTCCTGAAGATCACCATAAAGGAAGGCATTCTGTACATCCAGCTGAGAAATTGGCCAATCTTTATTGACCGCCACAGAGAGAAGGACCTGTATAGTGCTGAGACGAGCCACGAGAGAGAAGGTGTCAAAGTAATCAACCTCATAGGTCTGAGTAAAGCCCTTAGCAACAAGACGAGCCTTATAACGGTCCACAGTGCCATCCGGGCCAAATTTGACCACAAAGACCCAGCAACAGCCAACAACATCAATACCGAAGGGAGGAGGAACAAGATTCCAGGTACCCCGCTCTATTAGGGTCGCCATTTCCTCATCCATGGTCATCTTCCAGTGAGGAATAGCAAGGGCCTCCTGGTAGGAACGAGGTGTGGCAGTGGCAGAGATAGCCAGCGTAAAGGCTCTGCGAGAAGAGGTAAGACGATCATATGAAACAACAGCAGCAAAGGGGTGTAGGGTACATGTTCGCACCCCTTTGCGAAGAGCTATAGGAAGATCCAGGTCAGCGGGTTCCACGGCATCCAGAGCATCCGTGGCAGAGAGAGCTAGCCCGGGAGGAGTGAGCGACGGCAACGGAGATGAGGGAGACGGAGGTGGAGACGGAGTAGGGGTGGATATCGCAGTAGGAGGCGAGGGAACGAAGGGAATAATAGGAGAATCAGAGGCTGCGGGAAGAGAAGAGGAAGCTTGGGGAAGAGAAGAGGAGTCGTCCGAGAAGTCGGAGGCATTCTCGAAGAAGGTAACGTCAGCGGAGACGAACTGCTTACGAAGAACAGGGTCAAAGCAACAGTAGCCTTTCTGAGTGGTGGAGTACCCCAGAAAGACACATTTGGTGGAGCAAGGGGAGAGTTTATCGCGGGTAACGAAGGGAGCATGTACGAAGGCCGTACATCCAAATATACGTAAAGGAAGGGGGAAGGGTTCCTTGCCAGGATGGAGAATGGAGAATGGGGTTTGACCATGGAGAACGGCTGATGGAATGCGATTGATGAGGAAACAGGAGATGAGAACGACATAACCCCAATAGGCACGAGGAACCTGCATCTGTGTCATCAGAGTGCGAGCGACATCAAGGAGGTGACGGTTTTTGCGTTCCGCCACACCATTTTGCTGTGAAGTATAGACACAGCTAGTTTGATGAATAATCTCATGTTGTATACAGAAGGACGAAAAAGCATGACTGAGATATTCTTGGGCGTTATCAGATCGAAAAACTTTTATAGAAACATCAAACTGAGTTTTGATCATGAGATAGAAAGATGTCCATACAGAGAATAATTCGGAGCGATCTTTTAAAAGATACACCCACGTACAACGAGAGAAATCATCAATAAACGTGACAAAATATGAACTTCCCCGACCAACGGTAAGGGTAGGAGAAGGACCCCAAACATCAGAGTGGATGAGATCAAACGGTCGGGAAGATCCACGAACTTGCTTTGGTGGGAAGGAGGAGCGGTGATGCTTGTCAAGCTGACATGCCTCACAATTGAGGGGAGGACTTTGTGAAGGAAGATGGGGCAGAAGCTGACGAAGAAGACGCGGAGGAGCATGACCAAGGCGAAGATGCCATTGGAGTTGATCTGTGGAGGTGGTGGAGAAGGCGGATAAAGCGGAAACGTTGTCGATGAAGAATAGACCGCCACTCTCAGTCCCAGTAGCAATCGTCCGCTGGGAGTCCGAATCCTTAAAAGAACAAGAAGTAGAAGTAAATGTGACGGAACACTGTAATTGCTTGCATAGAGAGGTAACAGATATTAAGTTGCACGGGAATTTGGGCACGTAGAGAGTATTCGCCAATTGAAGAGACAGAGTGACTTGAACCACTCCCGTCCCATGGACCGGGGATTGAGAGCCGTCAGCGAGAATAACCGGGGGTAACCGATCATGTGTTTCCAGGAGAGAAAAACACTGTGGAGAGCCTGTCATATGATTGGTAGCACCTGAGCCGATCAGCCATTTTCCTTGAGTAACGAAGTGGGCACTACCAGAAGACGTGACCACCGAGGCAGAAGGCTTCGAAGAAGAGGAGAAAGTAGAGATATCGAAGAGAGCCATAGGAGCAGAAAAAGGTCGCGCGAACAGAGAGATAGGTCGCGCGAACTAAAAAAAGGAAGATCGAGAGAACAAGAAATAGGTCGCGCGAACAGACAATCAGCGAACACAGCACGAACACAAGTAAGTTCGTGAGAACCAGAAGACCTCATCGGACACAAAAAGGAAACCGCAAAGGACACAACTAAGAAGCAGACCAACGCAGGGAGAAGGCCGTACGGTTAGAGAGAAGGCCGCACGAACATAGAAGGAGCCGCGCGAATCAAGGAGATCGCGGGAAAAACAGAGGCAGAGAAACCGCAAAAACAGGTCGCAGATAGAACTAGAGAGAGAAGAGAGGCCGCGCGGTTAGGAAACAAGCCGCGCGGATAGGAAGAAGAAGATCTGCAGCGGTCACGATGTCAGACACCAGCGGGCAGAGAAGCCACGACCAAGCCGCAGAATCAAGCAGAGGGATAGAAGTCGAGCGGCTAGAAGACAGTCCGCTCGAACAGAAGCAACAGGCAAAACAAGGCACAGGGCAACAGGTCGCGGTGAACATGGAAACAGGTCGCGACGAACAGGGAAACAGGAACAAATAGGTCGCGCACACAGAGGGCAACGACAAGGAGAGAAAGAGACCGTGCGGATAGGTCGCAAGCAGGCGAAGCAAGCCACGCGGACAGGGAGGGTGCACAGAATCAGGAGGAAAATATCGAGTCCTCTGATACCATGTGAGAACCCGCCCACCCATATCGCATCTCAAAACCAAGGTATTGAGATGAAGGGTGGCGGGGTACATAAACACGGAGGAGCGAGCGCTGCGAGCGATGTGGGACTAATCCCAACCATAGGACCGCGGGGATATTCCGCCACAGGGGGTCCACCGGGATCAACACCCAGACCAGGAACGCGATAGGGAAAGCCACAGGGTCGGTCTCACACACACGTGTCCTGCTGGCAAATTACTCCAACAAAAGGGAACAAAAGTATATATACTCGAATATAATTCTCGCGTAGGCGGTGTGGGACTACATCCCGCCTGGGATTAATAGAATCCCAGGCGGGATAAATTAGGTGGGATTAATCCCGCCAATTTATGCGGGATTAAATCCCGCCTATTCGCCAGGCGGGATTAATCCCGCCGCCTGCCTTAGGCGGGATTAATCCCGCCTAATTAGGGGATTAATCCCTCCTAAGAAAGGCGGGATTAATCCCGCCTAAGCCAGGCGGGATTAATCCCGCCTGGCTTAGGACTTTAATTTATTTATTTAATTTTTTATTTGTTTTGTTTTTTTATTTGTTTTTATTTATTTATTTATTTAATTTTTTTATTTAATCCCTCCTAATTTAGTTTTGTTTTTTTTATTTGTTTTTTATTTGTTTTTATAATTTAGGGCGCGGGGGGGGGGGGGGGGGGTTCGAAGGGCGCCGGGGGGCGTTCGAAGGGCGCCGGGGGGCGGGCGAAGCCCCACCGTGGAGCGGACGAAGTACTGTGGCGCGTGGCCATAGGGGCGGAGCCCCGTGTCGACACTCGTGTGTGTATATATATATATATATATATATATATATATATATATATATATATATATATATATATATATATATATATATATATATATATATATACAAGTGACAGGCGGGGTCTGACATTCGACGGGGTGTGACATTCGGCGGGATGCAACATTCGTCGGTGGTGCGACATTTGTCGTGAGGACGACATTTGTCGTGGGCGGCGATATTTGTCGTGGGCGGTGACATTTGTCGTGGGCGGTGACATTTGTCGTGGACGATGATATTTATCGTGGGCGGCGACATTTGTCGTGGACAGTACCCGCCCGCAACATATACATATGAGTACTCAAAATGACCGTAAAAAAATATAAATCAAGAATATAATTTTTATTTTGTAAAACAAATTATATTTTAACGTTAAAACATTAATCTTTCTTTTATCATTTCTAGCTATAGGTCATAGGTTTAGGATACCTAGTATTTTTTTTTTGTATTTTAATATTGCAAAGTTGTGTAATTACCTAAAAGTATATTGACTTTATAATATAAAGTTATGTATATTTGTGTAATTATGAATACAACTATAAGGGCAATATAGGGATATTTGCAATGTTTCACCAAAGATTAGTTTTCGTATAATAGTAGATATATATATATATGGCGGAATCATATGATAATACTTTTTATATGCGAACTGTGCGAACTCCTTGATTTGGACATTAAAATGGACATGTAAGATATGTTTTTTGACTGTCTCGATGAGACCAACAACTTTCATGTTGAACATTTTTTCTAATTTTGCACGTATAAGGTGTATTTTAGACCCGAAAATATCTGAGCGTCCTTAGTCTCGTTTTTTTAGATATTTTCGGGTATAAAATCCGCCTTATACGTGCAAAATTAGAAAAAGTGTTCAACATGAAAGTTGTTGGTCTCGTCGAGTCAGTCAAATAACATATCTTACATGTCTATTTTAATGCCCAAATCAGGAAGTTCGCACAGTTCGCATATAAAAGTGTTCTCATATGATTCCGTCCTATATATATATATATATATATATATATATATATATATATATATATATATATATATATATATATATATATATATATATAGGGCCATTTACCGGGACCTCCCCTCTAACTTTGCTAAATTACTGACAGCACCCCTCTTATTTTCGAAATTACAAAAATTTCCCCTAAAGTTTTCATTTCATTACAAAAACCTCCCCTGAAGTTTTAATTTCATAACATCCATGCACAAAAACACCCCCCTGGGTGAACAGTGTCCAGGGGGTATTTTTCTTCATGGATGCAATGAAATGAAAAGATCAGGGGAGGTTTTGGTAATGAAATGAAAACTTAAGGGGAGTTTTTTGTAATTTCGAAAATAAGAGGGGTGCTCTCACTAATTATGCTAGTTTACAGGGGAGGTTTGGGTAATTATTTCTATATATATATATATATATATATATATATATATATATATATATGTGTGTGTGTGTGTGTGTGTGTGTGCGTGTGTGTGTGTGTGAAAATTATTTATAGAGAACTGGTTCACAGAAAATCACGAGATTGACCCCCAAATGTACTTTATTTCAAAAAGTTATCAACATGAAAGTTGTAGATCTCATCGAGATCTAAAATTTTTATGTTTATCATTTTTTGATTTGAAGCCGTTTAGGCTCATGATTTGGGCCCCTAAAAAAGTCACGTCGAACATATGTAAATGCAAATGCTGGAATTTAGGGAATTCCAAAAGAGGAGAGAGGGTCGACTGCACCCATGGAAGGATATCAAATCTCTTCCAAGATATCCTCCTCCATCATCAATTGATTTTAGGGTGTTCCAAAAAGAGAGCCTCGAATTGAACGGTCTCAAAAAGAAGTAGCGTCGGCCTAGAGCAAATTACAGAGCCAAATATGGCGGAATAGGCAACACCTATTACAATCTTTACCTTGATGCCTCTTCCAAGACATGCTCCACCTGGCTGAGCAAACTTCAAGATAGCCCAACGATCACCAAGATCCAAAACTAAAGGAACTGACTGAATGAATTTCGGTCGAGAACGGATTATAAGAAAACTCCTCCAATTCTAAATAAAACACAAACTGAATTGACGTGGCTGACTCAAAAAACGCTCCACCTTGAAACTAAATTTCAACTTCTCCACCTCCAACGGTGATCTCCCATATCAAAAATAAACTTATCAAGACTTCTGGGTTGTGATATACGTGCAGGAGAGTATTTGACAAATGCAGACACATCAACTATGAATGCAAAACGAACTGACCTCAACACCAAAAAATGAACTCATATGAGAACTAATCAAAAAGCTTGATTAGACACACTCTAAGCTCATGTAGAATGAAAAGAAACAGAAAAAGAGTTTAGGTAATAGATGGTGACCAAACTGCATTCAAAAAATGAAGTTCTTGACCAAAAAAAAATAATTCAAAAAATGAGAGTTATATGGACACAAGTATAAAGATAGCATGACTAAAAAATAAAGAAAAGTAAATATGAGCAAATAAAGGAATGATAACCAGGAAAACAAAAAAGGGCATAAATACAGGAAGCTAAAAAGGAAAAAACATAAGATGAGGAAAAACACTAGAGGATATCCTCTTTTTCATCCTCAAGGCATATGAATGCGACAGATTTTTTCTTTTTGTCACCATGGGTCTTCCCTTTTTTTTCTAAAGCTTCCAACAATCCTTATTCCATGACCCTTCTTTTTGTAGTACTTGTAGTGACTATCTGAATTTTTCTTAGCCTTGCCTCTTCTGATTGAACCAAATTGACCCCGAGATAAAAAAAGATGAACTTTCATTAATACCTGAGCCGGACGACTTCTTATGGATATCATCTGAGAGTAAGGTTGCAATGACCTTTTTTACATCCAAAATATTTTTGTTGTAGGTAAGGGTGGTGACCATGCCCTCGTAGGACTTTGGAAGTGAGTTCAGGAAAATAATCGGCTTGTCCTCTTCCTCCATCTTGATATCCATGCTGAGACATTCTGATAATAGTTTATTGAAACTGTTCAGGTAGTCGTGTTCAAAAAGCCCCCCAGGCCCGAGCCTAAACCGGGCCTCCCAGACCCGGGCTTTCCCGAACCGGGCCCGGGCCCTGATTGCAGCCGGGCCGAGCATCTAGCTCCGGGAGGGGGCCTGCTAAGGCCCCCAGGGCTGGGCCGGGCCGGGCCCAGGCTTAGCCCGGACCCTGTTTTATAAAAAATAATAATAATAAAAATTTTAAAAAGAAATACACGCCTTTTAAAACTGCGTCTTCTGGGTGCATTTTCGGGAGAAGTGTTCAACATGAAAGTTGTAGATCTCGACGATATCTACAACTTTCATGTTGAACACTTTTTGAGTTGAAGCCGTTTAGGCATTTGGCCCCCCAAAAAAATCACGCGGAACATTTGAAATGTGTTCAACATGAAAATTGTAGATATCGTCGAGATCTACAACTTTCATGTTGAACACTTCTCCCGAAAATGCACCTAGAAGATGCGGTTTTAAAAGGCACGTAGGAGCCGGGCCCGGGCTTAGCCCGGGCCTATAAACCGGGCTTTGCCAGGCCTGACCCGGGTCGGGCAAATGCTCATATATGGGGCCTTGTTAGGCCCCATAGCCCGGCCTAGGCCCGGGGCGGGCTTAGCCCAGGCCCGGGCCTAGGCGGACTTTTACCGGGCCGGGCCAGGTTTTTATGCACACCCCTATGTTCAGGTGATCATGTAGAGAAGAACTCTCCTTCATGCTCAATTTGTACAACTACTGCTTGAGGTCAATGCGATTGAGGAGAGACTTTGTCATATGTATACTCTCCAGCTTTGCCTAAAGACCAGAGACAATCGTCTCTGAAAGAACTCCATATAGCACATCATTATGTAAGCAAAGTTGTATGGTGGACAGAGCTCTGAGATCCAAATTCTTCCACATGCAATCGGTAACCTAAGCATATTTATGGGCCTCTCCATATAAGACACGGTGTAAACCTTCCTTGATTAGTAATGCTTTAACCTTCACCTACAGCATGCCAAAATTTTGCTTCTCATCGAACTTTGAACTTTACACTGAGTGTAAAAGAAGCCATATAAACCAATCCAAAAAAATTTACACTGAGATCGAGGCGATCAGATAAATTCACAGATCAAGATTGGGAAGATAGAGAGCGGACCGATATCATCATCAACCATTGACCCAACTCGAAACGGAACGTCCGATTAGTCGCAGATCGAACTGGCTCTAATATCACTTGTTATGAAAAACCGGTCCTAGGCAGATAATTTTCAGATCTTCAAAAAATAATCTAACAGTAAAAAAGCGGTTACGAAGAACAATGAACACAAAATAATAAGAAACACCACAAACAAAGAACACCAAATATAAAATGGTTCTCCAAAATTGGGTACGTCTACTGTGCAGACAAAATATTTTTTTCTTTTCTCAAACATACAATACAGATACAAGAGAGGGAAAAATAAACTGAGGATTGATGGTAATTTTGAATCCACCAATATCCGACCGTACACGTTGCGACGAGAAAGAAATCTGGTGGCAAGAGAAGAAGTCGGCAGCCGAGAGACGAGCACACTATAGCGAAGAGGAAGGCCGTCGGCGAGACTGCATCAAGAAGAAAGCCCACCGACCACCAAAATGCCCACAGGAACAAAGAGGAAGAAACGGGTCTGCACAACCCCAGGATCAGCCAAGCCTCCGGCCCACCTCGTATTCCTGTTGTTCGAATTTTTTCTGCATAGAGGAAAGTCGGCTAACCCTCTTTTATAGGCATGAAGAATCCAAAACGGGTAAAGAGGAGGGAGGTGTTAGGATTTTTGCCTCCATTAACTCCCCAACATCGTACCAAACCTCCGGGCGCGCAGGAAATTTTTCCGGGGCGAATTTCTGCAATTTTCAAAATCTGGCAGGAAAGTCACAACCTGGAAAAAGTAAGTGGCAACCTTATTTTTACTGACTCATTTCAGGATTTCCTGAACCGAATTTTATTTTGGTTTTTTATATTATGTAATATTAAAGCCTATATATATAATTCCTGCAACCCTAGGAGTCTAAGCCCGATTCTTCTTCTCCCTCTTCCGCCGTTTCCCTCTCCCCCTCTCTCTCTCTCTCTATTTTGGCTCTCTCTCTCTCTCTCTCTTGGCCTCTCGCTGAAGGAGGACCGCCGCCGCCGTCGCCGCTCTGACCGCCGCCGCCGCTGCCTTGTTGGGCCGCCGCCACTGTTTTGGAGAGCCGCCGCCGCCGTTGCTTTGGAGGAGAGCGCCGCCGCTGTGTGAGAGGAGGATTGCCGACGCCGCCACCGTTGCGCCGGGTTTGGGAAAGGCTACTGCTTGCTGCAGTTTTGGGGAGACGCCGTCGTCGTAGAGACGCCGTCGGAGTTTGGGTTGCCGCCGTGCTTGGCCGTGAGGATCTTCCTCTTTCTTCGGCCGTTTTGCCGCAAGGTATCCGGGAGTCACTTTTTATCTCATTTTGTATAGGGGTAATTTATCCCCATTTGTAACACTGTGTATTTTGTGTTGAATGAGATTGTGACTACCATTCCCGCCCGTGGACGTACCCATTCTTGGGGAACCACGTTATTTCTGGTGTCCTTTTGTGCTTTTGTGTTTTCTGTTATTATTACTTGTGCCAGTATCAGGTATTCTGCACGACAACACCGCTTCGAATCCCAACAAGTGGTATCAGAGGGAGGTTGCGGGCTGACACTTTTGTTTAAAGGACGAGTTGTTTCCGATCTCGAGTGTACACCTTGGGTGCGGTAGTTTACGACTGTTGGTCCGCTGGCTATCCCCTTAGTTGTGCATTGCTGAGGTCGCCAACTCAAGTTTTGTGTTTTCGTGCAGTTTCTGCGTTCCATTCTCGATGGCTTCGTCTATTCCTGGTGCTGTGGCCAAGTTTGATGGGAAACAAAACTTTGGTCTATGGCAGGTCAAAGTTCGTGCACTTCTTATAAAAGAAGGCTTACACCGTGCCCTACTAGGAAAGGCCAGTAAGGATGTTGAGGTTTCTGATCGTACGTGGGAGGACATGGATCTCAAAGCTTTGTCCACCATACAGCTTTGCTTACATGATGACGTGCTATATGGAGTTCTTTCAGAGACGACTGCCTCTGGCATTTGGGCAAAGTTGGAGAGTACCTATATGACAAAGTCTCTCCCCAACCGGATCTACCTCAAGCAGCAGCTTTACAAGTTTAGCATGAAGGAGGGATCCTCTATTCATGACCACCTGAATAGTTTCAACAGACTGTTATCTGAGTGTCTCAGCATGGATATTCAGGTGGATGAAGAGGACAAAGCAGTGATCCTTTTGAACTCTCTTCCAAAGCTCTATGAGAGCATGGTTACTACCCTTACCTACAGTAAGGACGTCTTGGACTTGGAAGAGGTGACTGCGGCTCTACTCTCAGATGACATCCGGAAGCGGTCTTCAGGTTCTCATGTTACTGAAGACTCCGTTCTATACTCTCGGGGTCATTCTGGTTCTGATAGAGGGGGCAAGTCAAAGTCAAAGGGCATCTCAGATTTATACTGCAAATACTGCAAGAAGAAGGGTCATGTGATCAAGGACTGCTGGAAGCTTCAGAACAAAGATAAAGGGAAGAGCACTGGTGATGAAAAGGGGAAGTCTGACATATCCTTGTGTTTTGAGGATGTGGGAGATAACCTCATCTAGGTCATCCTTTTCTCTGCTCTTCTACTTTCCGTTTATATGTTCGTGCTTCCTGTTCCGTTTGTTCCCTATGTTGCTTGCTTTCCTTTCCCTCATTATGTTCATGTTATTCATGTTATCTTTATTATAACCTGTCTTTGGGTTATTTATTCTGGTCACTACTCCGTTGCATGAATGCTTTTGTTTCACCCTAGTACCTAAGCTCTTTCATTGTTACTCCTTCGTCACATGAGCTTAGTGTGTGTGTCTAATCAACATTTTCTGATTAGCTCGTATAGGGGTTCTCTTTATCCATGTTGAGATCAGTTTTGTCTGCATTCAATTGTTGATGTGTTTGCATTTATCCTTTTTCTCCCCGCGCACATCATTTCTGGAGTCTGTGATATTTCCTTTTGCTTTGGGAGACCACCGCTGGAGGTGGAGCAGTTAAACCTTTGCTTCAGGTGGAGCATTTCTGGAGTAGTCACGTCAGTCCAGTTTGTGTACTACTCAGATTGAAGGAGTTCACTTTATCTGCCCTTGGCGGGAGCAGATTCAGTTGATGCGATTTGCATCGTTCTTGGTGGCAACTTGGTTGGTTGGAGTTATCTCGGCAGGTGGAGTTTGTTAGGATTTTTGCCTCCATTAACTCCCCAACATCGTACCAAACCTCCGGGCGCGCAGGAAATTTTTCCGGGACGAATTTCTGCAATTTTCAAAATCTGGCAGGAAAGTCACAACCTGAAAAAAGTAAGTGGCAACCTTATTTTTACTGACTCATTTCAGGATTTCCTGAACCGGATTTTATTTTGGTTTTTTATATTATGTAATATTAAAGCCTATATATATAATTCCTGCAACCCTAGGAGTCTAAGCCCGATTCTTCTTCTCCCTCTTCCGCCGTTTCCCTCTCCCCCTCTCTCTCTCTCTCTATTTTGGCTCTCTCTCTCTCTCTCTCTTGGCCTCTCGCTGAAGGAGGACCGCCGCCGCCGTCGCCGCTCTGACCGCCGCCGCCGCTGCCTTGTTGGGCCGCCGCCGCTGTTTTGGAGAGCCGCCGCCGCCGTTGCTTTGGAGGAGAGCGCCGCCGCTGTGTGAGAGGAGGATTGCCGGCGCCGCCACCGTTGCGCCGGGTTTGGGAAAGGCTACTGCTTGCTGCAGTTTTGGGGAGACGCCGTCGTCGTAGAGACGCCGTCGGAGTTTGGGTTGCCGCCGTGCTTGGCCGTGAGGATCTTCCTCTTTCTTCGGCCGTTTTGCCGCAAGGTATCCGGGAGTCACTTTTTATCTCATTTTGTATAGGGGTAATTTATCCCCATTTGTAACACTGTGTATTTTGTGTTGAATGAGATTGTGACTACCATTCCCGCCCGTGGACGTACCCATTCTTGGGGAACCACGTTATTTCTGGTGTCCTTTTGTGCTTTTGTGTTTTCTGTTATTATTACTTGTGCCAGCATCAGGTATTCTGCACGACAGCACCGCTTCGAATCCCAACAGGAGGTTGGCTGAATCCAATCAAAACAGGAAAATATGATTTTCTGCCACCAATATTGGAAATGCTGGAATTTAGGGAAGTCCAAAAGAGGGGACGGGTTGACTGCACCCATAGAAGGAGATCAAATCTCTTCCAAGAGATCCTCCTCCATCATCAATTGATTTTAGGGGATTCCAAAATTAGATCCTCGAATTGAGCACTCTCCAAAAGAAGCAGCGCCAGCCTGGAGCAAATTGCGGAGCCAAATATGGCGGAATAGGCGGCACGTACAACAGGGTTCTTCATGCTTATAAAAGGAGTGGCCGGTTCTTTTCCCCTAAGCAGGAATTTGGACATCAGAAAAACACAGAGAGGTCGGTCGGCCCTGGCCGAACCTGGGGGTTCTTCCTCGATGCAACCACGTGTGCATTTTTGTGTGGTCGGCGGCCGTCATCCTTGTCGTCAGGCTTCTTTCTTGTTGCAGCCTTGTCGCCAGGCTTTCTCCGTGCTGCAGCGTGCACGGCTCTCGGCTGTCGGCTTCTCTCTTACTGCCGGATTTCTTTCTCGTCGCAATGTGTACGCCTGATCTTGGAGAATTCAAAATTGTCATCAATCTCTCGGTTTATTTTTCCTCCCTTATAGCCGTATTGTATGTTTGAGAAAGAAAATAAAATTTTCGTTTGCACAGTGGACGTACCCAATTCGGGGAATCGCTTTAAATTTGGTGTTCTTTGACTGCGGTGTTTTCTTATTCTTTCTGTTTGTGATTTGTTTCATCGCTCTTCGTAACCGCTCGCTTGGCCGATAGATAATTTATTGAATCGGGAAAAATATCTGCCTTGACTTGTTTTCATAACAATCGCGGTGGTCGTCTATATAAGAGGGTTGATTAAGGCCAACGGACGTCCTCTTCCTTCCAGTCGGCTAGCGGAGAATATCTATTGCAAATGGCGAGCCCCTCCTCTTCCCCATGCAGCGGAGATTACAGTGACGGAGCCAGAAAATAAAGTCAGGGTGGGCAGACTTTGGAGGTTCTCGCAAATGCCTCCCCCTCCCGATGATAATTATGAAGCCAAAAAGTGTTTTATCCCCCCCCCCCCCCCCCCCCCCCCTTCCGCCTTTGTTTCTTTCAGCCTTAGTCATTAAAACATATCACTCATTAAAACCCACTTTCTCTTTCACTCATTAAAATATATCACTCATTGAAATAATGATAATTTCATGAGATATATGTAATGTGCTCAAATTTGTTGTGTTGCATGAGGTTTTCTTAAAATACAGTCTATTATGTGTATATATGTACATAGTATTGGAACTTACTCTATGAATGGTAAAGATGGGGTTGCTTCCCTTACTCATAATGATAATTTCTTACTTTCTGACTGTAAAATTTACCTGCAAATTGATTGTAGAATGGAATACATGGAAGAAACGCCCACCAGAGAGTCAGGGACCTTCGAGGCAGGGCTTCGATGGGCCGTGCGAGGTCAGCCCAGTCCAAGCCCGCGCTTAAATCGCTGGCGTCTTCCCGAGAGGGATCAGCTACGGCGATGACCGGCGACGCTCCCAGCGCTGGTAAGTTGTCAAGTTGATGGAAGGTTCTCCGGGGGCGGCGACCTGGCGTGAGGAGAGGGCACCACTTTCTAACGTGGTAGCGGACTGCGTACGGCGTTGGTTCAGAGATGCCCTAGAGGAGGCTAAGGCCGGCGGCGGCGACGCTGCGATGCAGGTCCTCGTCAGCGATGGCGGATGGGAAAGCACGAAAAGGCAGCACGCCAACACCACAGCGGTCTAACTAGAAATTAGGGCCGGCTATTGGGAATAGGATGCTTTACAATATGAGATGACATTAGAGATTTAGAGCCGTTGGATTACATCCAGTGGATAAAAAAAATCAAAGCAAAAAAAAATCTATGGGATTTGAACACAACCTCATCATAGAGGCCTAAAATTTTAACCACTGCATAAAATTAGAAATAATGAAAAACTCTTATATAGTTATATATATAATATATACATACATACATATATATATATATATATATATATATATATATATATATATATATATATATATATATATATATATATATATATATTAAAAAAATTTAATGCGCGCTAATGCGCCATAATCTATTGAACATTTCGCAAAATTCAGGGTGGGCAGCTGCCCAGCTGCCCACCCTGGACTATACTTAGATTCGCCACACCTATTGCGGATGTTCGACAAGCAAATTCTTCACGGGTCGGCTAGCCTCTCTTCCCTTTTAGTTCTTTTAGGTATGCATTTCATATTGTTATAGCTTTTCATTTTGCCTTCAAGCCCTAAGTTGGGATTGCCTTCCTGATTTTTCTTATATAGTGTAAAGGCCCATGATTCCGATTATTTCAGTATCAGCTCCTTAGATCTCTGAAATATATCCTTTCAGGTTTAATCTTGTTCTTGTATCATCTCTTCCAATTTGCAGTGATGAGCTTGTAAGAATTATTGATCTAATGTTTTTTTTCCAGCAAATGTATTTCACCATGATTTAAAGCCCCAAAACATCCTTGCCCATGCAGCCTGCAAGCTAAAAATCTGTGATTTTGGACTTGCTCAGGTGTCTTTTATGAAACGACGCTCCATCACTGATTTTTTGGACTACTAAATCATCCCTTTGCTGAAGATAAATTGTTACATAAATGTGTTGCCTCCATTGATTAAATTTCTCTTTAGCGGCCTGCCATTAACAATATGATCTGCGCTTATATTTTCTTGATATGTCATTAACAATGAGCTGTCCTTAGCATAAACATGTCTGCCAATAACAGCAGCCTATAAAATCCTCCACATTAATTTGTCATATTATTTTAGGTTATTTACATAAGTTTCATGATGTGCTTGCACTTGTTGTGAACTGTCACAACTTTATACATTAATGCATATACCTTATAACACGACTCATAACAGCTGTATGTAAATAAAAACCATATTATTTCAGAAAGCACAGCAGCACATGCCATTTTGAAATAAAGCCTAAAGCAAGGGACACGAACCAGAAAACATAATACAAAATCACCACAAACATCAAAAGCAGCACACCACCCCCACAAACAGACTGATGATCAGTCCTCCGAGAAGCGCTTGTTCGCGAGATTGCAGTGGCGGCGGATCTCGCCCTGCTCGCCGGTGAGCGGGTTGTTCTCCGAGAGGAGAGCGATGGCGCGGCTGAAGTGCTGGAAGAAGTAATCCTGGCTCTTGGCCATCTTCTTCACGTAGGGCCGGGTTCGGGGGTCGTGGGCGAGCTCGTGGTCGACCATGAGCAGTCCCTTGTTTTCGAGGATGTTGACGTAGTAGTTGTTGTCGAGCTTCATGGGTGTGCCGCGGTCATTCCTCACGTATTGCACCGACTTCGGGTCCGGGAGCGGGTCGTAGCACTTCTTCAGCATGTGCGGCACATGATCCGGGTTCAGGGCCGGGTCGACCTCCGGGTACAGCCTGTGCACCAGCTTCACGCAGTGCGTTCGGCCCACGCTGTGGGCGCCTGAGCCATTTTTCAAAATTTGTTAAATCACGAGTTATTGGCAAAAAAATGAAGTTCAAATTGTGTTACACGGGGCATGATTGCGGCGGCATTTTGAGTAATGTGTTGTTTTCTTAATACTAGCGTCAAGCGATGTTGGCCGTCGAGCGACGAACGGGAATTGTTGGTGTGTTATACTGTGTGCGGGGGAAGGCGAACAGTGAAGAAATGCCGAGGCCGCACACAGTGGGGCCACGTGGAATTGGCCATGAACAGGTGGATGGGCTATGAGGCTTGTCGTGTGGATTTAACTATTGTGGTGCCGTCCTGTGTGGGTCATAAACACCAACTTTTTGCTAATTTCTTTGGGAATTTTATATGAATCACGAGCCACTTCAACCATATTAAAAAAAACACGTGGCAAAATTCCCTATATAAAAAAAGGGTGCTGTTATTAGCAAACCCACTTTCATTTTTAGCAAACCAGAAAAAAAGTAGATTCAGTCGTTTTTTGCAGTTTTTTCTCTTCCAAAAAATTACTATTAGCAAACCAATCTTGCTCTTTGACAATTTTACATTTTTGAATTTTGAGCCCCAAATATTTCTCATTTGAAAAAGTGATCAACATGAAAGTTGTAGATCTCATCGAGATCTACAACTTTCATGTTGATCATTTTTTGAGTTGAAGTCGTTTAGACCTCCAATTTTGGCCCTAAAAAGGACATGCACGGAACGTACATATTTTCGGCGTAACTTTTTTCGGGGCCCAAATCGGGGGTCTAAATGGCTTCAAATCAAAAAGTGTTCAACATGAAAGTTGTAGATCTCGTCGAGATCTACAACTTTCATGTTGAACACTTTTTGATTTGAAGCCGTTTATGCCCCCGATTTGGCCCCCGAAAAAAGTTACGCCGATCCCGAGCGTCCGTACATATGTACGACGTAACTTTTTTCAGGGGCCAAATCGGGGGTCTAAAGTGCTTCAAATCAAAAAGTGTTCAACATGAAAATTGTAGATCTCGTCGAGATTTACAACTTTCATGTTGAACATTTCTCATGAAATTGTACGTATAAGACGGAGTTCAAAATGACGTATATATTCTTATATATACCTTACTCGTATATACAACACATCCTTTTAGGAATTAGAAATCAAATATATTTCTAAATCGATGGATATTTTGTTTAAAGATTTTGGTGCAGACGATGATATTTTGTTGAAAAAATAGTTTTGGACATATTAAACATTTGCGGAATTTTGACTCATTTATAATGCAGACATAAGTGGTTGAATGAATACATTTGAAATCATTTATAATGTCATTATATGCAGCGAGTTATTTTGAAAAAATGAATGTTTTAAACAAAATTTAATTTTTTTTTTTAAAAATTATGTTGGTTTGCTAGTAACAAAATGGTTTTCAAATAGCCATTTTGAAAAATGAGGGTTTGCTAATAGTAATGGTTTGCTAGAAACCAAACTGGGTTTGCTAGTAACAGCACCCTAAAAAAAATGCTAAGAATATAAACATTTAGACTCCGTTTGGAGGGACTTTTTTTTCACCGGTCAAGCGGTTACAACCGCATTAAGGTTCGGTTCATGCGGTCGTAACCGCTTGACCGGTGAAAATAAGTCCCCCAAACAAAGCCTTAATATAGATCAAAAAGGACGGTTCCTAAAAATCGCATTCACTACAGCCACCATCGTCCCTAACGGGCCCTTAGACCCTCTGTGGAGTCGGCCAGCAGACACGTTCAATCTTATCATATAGGGCCAAAATTCTTGGCCACGAGGACTGAGCAACAATGTTATGAAGATGACAAAGTTAGTCCGGTCACATGGGTCTGACCATAACACTATTATTATTATTATTATATTAATATATATATATATATTAAATATATTATAATAAGCTTGCCGGGTTGGGTACGCCGTACGATTCACCGCGCAAATAATGAATTCAGCGATATCCGACAGCTAATTTAAATGTCTGTACCTACTGTATGTCCGTACTGAGTAATTTATCTTCATTATTAATCACAATATGATATGTTTATTTTATGACAAATATATATATATAAACTATCTTGATCTAGAATCTAGATCCATCCCGAGTCCCGACTCCCACACAGCATTTCTACCCAATAAAAACCGGAGGATAGTAAGTAATCTCCGATTTTCAGCAACATTTAACTGTTTGGGATGCCGACGACGGCTTGGAAAGAAGTTGGACGTGACGGAGATAGCCGCTGAGAAAGAAGTTGGACGTGATGGAGGCTGCCGATAGAGGGAGCTGTGTTGGATGGTCCAGAATGAATAAAAAAAGAGATGTCAAGATTAATCTCGCACCGCCTACCAAGACGTTCCACTGGTGCGATGGAGGCTGAGAGTAGAAAGAGCTGTGTTGGACGGTCTGTACAACCCTGTGTTCGCCGAGTGAGTAACTCAGGAAGTCCAAGGCGCAAAAGGATTCTCAGACCTAGACGAGTCGAGTGGGCGAGTAAGACAGCAGGCTCACACTTGCTCAAGGCAACAAGCGGGCAATTGGCGGGGCGAGTTGGGTACCAGGGCCACACTCGCCGCAGGCCGCGAGTGAGAGGCTGGAGAGTGCTAACTTCATCAAGCACTCGCCACTCCGATCGGGGCGAGTCAAAGAGCAGGACCGCACGCGCCCCAGACAAGGAGTAAGAGGTTAGCGAGAATCCGTTTTGTTAAGCACTAGTCGGGTAAGGCGAGGCGAATCGAGAAGCAAACCCTCCCTCGCCCCAGGCCACGAGTCAAGTGGGCGAGTGTCAGCTTCTTCAGACATCCGCCACCCTCGGAGGCTGAGACCTCATCATGACTCATTTTAGAGAATTTTCCATAGAACATTATGCTTGTTTGTGTCTGTCAATAGTTTTTCCAAACAACGAAGTGTGACTATTAACAGATCAATTTGTGATGTGTCTAGTAAAACTAAAGGGCGGGATTCCGCTTTGTGCATGTCACATTTGAAAAACTATAAATAGACTCTGAAGAGCACCTTTGGAGGCATCAAATTCTTTGGCTTCTTCCTCATTAGGTCAGATTTGGTTGGCTTCAAGTGCCCTCCAAGGTGCGGAGCTTTGACCAAGATTTAGGAATGTAAAATGAGTGCAATGGTTTAACAACTAGGCCACGTTAGCGGACCACGCACCTTTTCGCCGTTCTACCTCTTCCCCGTTCTGAATGGAGATGGAGAAGGCGACAAATCAAAAACCTAAAGTTAGCGGTGTTGCAGTGGTGGCGGTAAAGAATGCGATGGTTATGAACCGTCGTTTTTGATCGTCCTACCTCACCTACGGTTGATGGTTGTGATGCCAAACATACATTTTATAGCAAAAGAAAAAGGCATTTATATTGACAGCTCACCTATGTCTATTGAAAACCCAAATATAATAGAGAGAATAGAGATAAGCGGGCTGCCAATAACCATTGGTGGACTGTCAATATAAATGCCCCAAAAAAGTGCACCAAACTGAGCACAGGGAATCCAAATGTAGATGAAGTATACATCAAAATTAATATCATGTGGTTAACTCAAGCTGATAGCTAGGCCCAAGGTTTTTAAGAAGAATTTTAAGTTTAATATGAACCTAATCATTGGTTTATTTTTCTCACTTAGGCTCAGTTTTGCACAGTGGTGACGGTCATAAACTCTATCGATTAAGCCGTCATTCTTTAAGGTTCACCAAACATCATCCATTTGAACATAAAAAGGGGTGAAATTCCTTAGGTGGGCATTCACGAATGACAATTTAACCCCATATGCATGACGGCCACCGTGCCAAATGGAGCCTTAAGTTTCCTCTCGGATATCAGGTTAACAAGTTATATAAGACAGGATATTTTGGGCGGGATCAGCGTGTTCATGAGGTTTGCGATTAGCAAGAGTGTGTTCTTGATCCAGGATATTTATGGGACTTTTGACACTATAAGGTTCGGTTTGGGAGGACTTATTTTCACCAATCAGACGGCTACGACCGCATCTTCTAAATGTTTTAATATTGCATTTTACGATCTAAATGTTTATTTAGAAGGGCGCAAAATAACAAAATTAAATATTCAAAAATAGATGTTAACAAAAATTAGGTAAAGAGAAATTATGAACAATATGACAACTTTATGTTCTGGCATTATATGGGTTGTTTGTGAAAGCCAGCTATGGTTTAGAATCTATAGTATATAAAAACAATAGGAAAATATTTTAATTTTTTTAATAATATTATAAAAAATTTAGTGCTATTTTTAAAATAAACACGGGGCTTTCAGCGAATGCCAATAACTTTTTGACTGACCATCGTCGTGCACTTTAACAATATTTGCGAAATGATGCAGCGGTGCGAAAGTGGATGAAGATTAACAGTAAAAAAAAAAAGGAAGAAGATGGAAGTTTAATGGCGACGGTGGAGTTACCAAGAAGAGCAACGAGACCAGGAGTATCAATTCCCATGGCCGAAAACTTTTCCAGAACAGAGGAGATGCTCTCGTTGTGGTCCGGTAAAAACTTCTCCACCAGATCTGCCCTGCTTTTCCGGCCATCTCTTCTCCCCGTCTTCAAGGGAATGTGCGGCCCGCCGACCTTTAATTTTCCGATCATCACAAAACAAAAGCATTCATAAGCCAAATTAACATGTGAACCATGAGAAGCTAGCCGTATAATTAAAGCTATGGAGATAATAGATCTTACAGAAACGATGCCATCTCTGGCGGAGAGGACCAAAATATCAGAGCAGGAGACGACGCCGGGGCACTCTCTCTCCACCGCATCCTTGATGTCTTCGAGATACCTGAAATTCCTCATGCCGAAGCTCCGATCTGTCTCCTTCTCGGAGATCGTCTTCCTCGTCGAGTCCAGGAGCAGAGAGGCGTCGCAGGACTGGTGTGAAATGGGGGGTTTATTAGTTAATTAGTGAAGCTGTTGAATGTCGCCGGAGTGATTTTCTAATTACCTCGACGGCGCAGTCATGGAAGAGGTTTCTGAGCCAGGAGAAGGCGGTGTTCTTATGGCGTTTGTAGAGGAGTTTGACCTGCTCGCGGATGATTTCCTCGGCCTGAGGGCAGGACTCCTTGTAGAAGTCCATTACGAGACCGGAGGGGGCTTCGCCATTAGAGACGTTGGAGAGGGCGAAGAGGGCGAGGAAGAGGAGAGCCCAGGAGGAGGAGGAGGAAGAAGAGGCCATCCCGGGGTTGGAGATGGATGGATCTGTGCACTCCTAGCCTTGGATCCGGGGATGGTTAAATAGAGCAGAGGAGAGGTTTAGGAGGGGGGAAATGAATTAGTGAGTATGATGATAAGTTATGTAACGGTCACAGTCCTAGCCCCCATTTTAATATCGAGCAATGTTACACACACACACATCATTGAAAGGGAAGCAAGTTCCCTCATCAAAATCCTTTTTGTGATCAGGGGCGGATCCAGAAATTTTGGTTAGGGGTCCCAGTCATCAAGTAAAGTCAAAAAAAATTTTAATACAAACTTAAATATAAAAAATTATATATTTTATATATTCAACAAGCAAAAAATGATACAAGCAATTTCATACATGTTATTTCAATTGTGCACGCTGATTCTTCACCTCATAGAATTCATCTATGATACAATCTTTGTCGATTTTCTCTGTTATTTCTCGTTCAATGTATAAAGTCATGTAATTTGTAAAAAATTCATCATCCATCTTATTGTCAAGTCTGGTTTTAACAAGTTTCATAGCAGAAAATGATATTTCTGTGGTTATTGTTGATACCAGAAAAGTCAAAATGAGTCGAATCAATTTGTCGATAAGATAGTAGGTCTCCGATTTTTTTGTCTGAAAAAGCATGAAAATTGTACACAAATTCTTGAAGTCCTTGTAGGAATAAATATCAAATTGATAATGCTGCAACTGAGTATTCACATAAATTTTATGTTCGCTGAAATCTTTAGGATAGAAATTCTTTGCAAGGGCACATATATCATAAATATTAAAAATTTTGTACTCATCACTTGGATCTAAAGACGTACTTAGACGAAGTAGTTCCATAGAATTTTCACTGAATCTTTGGTTGAGTTCATGCAACACACAATCTATTGTGCAATTGAAAATGTCTACTCGAAAATGATGTTCCACTGTTATGATATCACGTGGACTTCGAAACCGACGATCACTAAATCAAGCCTTCATGTATGGAACTTCGACTTCATTGGCCTTACAAAATATTGTCACAATATTTAAGAACTTTTCCTAGCCAGATTCCTGTAATATCTGAATGAGTGTTTTTGTTGTTGAAACTAAATTTATAACATTTAATATATCCTGAGATTGATGTTACAGTGCTTTGCATAATACGTCACTGATTCCCAGAATTTCTTTCATCAAATGCAAGATAAATACAAATTCGAATACTCTAAGTTTTCTAAACGTTGCTTCAGTATCTCCTCGTGGAGCATATGTCCCTCCATTTTCGCTGATTTCAAGCAACACAGAGCACATGATATTGTATATATTTATAACACTAAAAACAGAGTTCAGATGTGATGACCATCTAGTGTCACCATGTCGTTGTAGTGAACCAATTTGATTGGCTCCCGTTCCTATCTCAATTTCACCTAAAGCAATCATGTGAACGAAATATTCTTTTTGAGCAACTCGTAATTGCATTGCGCTTGGAGAGTTGGAGGAGACACCAACAGTATTAATAATATAAATCAATTCATTGAAAAAATTATGCACTTTTTTCACTTCTCTTGATGTTGCAACAAGAACTAGCTGAAGCTTATGTGCAAAACAGTGAACATAATAAGCTTGTGAATTTTCATTAATGAATAAAGTTTTTAGACTTTTCTATTCACTTCGCATGTTACTTGTACCATCATATACTTGACCCCGCATACCCTAAATAATCAAATTATGATGACAGAGTACTGTAAAAATTTCATTCTTAAGAGTTAGTGCACTAGTATCTGTAACATGAACAAGATCTAAGAACCTTTCCTGCACAAACTCACAAACATCCACAAATTGAATCACGATAGCCATTTGTTGCTCTCTTTTTGATTCATCTCTAGACTCATCAACTATTATGCAATATTTAGAATCATCAATTTTCCTACGAATAATATCTTGCACCATTCTTGGCATAACAAAAAGAAAATCCTTATGAATAATCGGCGATATGTATATAACATTTCCTGTGACATTTTCTAATACAACCTCATCAACATCCTTATTATAAGTTCTAAGTAATTTAATAACTTGGACAAAATTATCATGATTAATTGATTATTCACTTTCATCATAACCTTGAAATGTAATACCTTGAAATGCACAATATCACAAAGTATCAATTGAATTTTCGACCCACAATCGGTTAATTGTGATTTGCTGAGAAGATTGTCTTTCCTCCACTGTTTCTATATGTTGACATTGAGACATTAAATCTGCAGAATATTTGACTGTAATGTTGTGTGGAGAAGAATAATCTTTCCCAACATGAGTAAAAAAAAGCACAATTCTTTTCATTAACTTTCTTCCAGTTCCGAAATCCTTCGGTTGTGAATGAACTTGTTCCAAACCGGTCAGAGATTTGTTTATTGAAGATATAACACATCAAATAATATGCAACATTTTTTGCAGGAGAATACTTCAACCAAGGGAATCTCTCGAACCAGGAACTTTGAAATCTTCGATTATGTTCGCTGGAGGATGGATAGTCTTGAAGCTTGTGTCGATAAGGCTCGGCTTTAACATATGCTCGCCGCATTTCATCTTATTGATTTATTGGATATTCCCAAATTTGAGGACGTAATTCAAGATCACGCTCGAAAGCCAGTGAATAATGCTCAACAAGGGAAGAATCAACAATAACTAAAGGGGATTGAACTTTAATTGGTTCTAATGATGAAGGTGTGTCGACTTCAGTTGAGAACTTCTTGTTGAAAAACGAGTTAATAGTTTTTAACTTCTTCATGAAAACATAATTACATGAATTTAGTTCAAGTGTTTAATATTGAATGAAAAAAAAAACTAGACTAGTAGACTGAAAGTATAATCATTTTAAGAACTATCAAGATTCAAGTATCTTAAGCTTAGGTTTAAAAATTGTCTATCAAGATTCAAGCATCGAGAGATATGATCATAAATGAAAGTATAACAATCTTAAGCTTATAGACATTATCTATTTGAGATAGATATAAGAAATTTAAGAATGAACCAAAAAATTTCAAGTAAATCCATGAAAGTTGGAACTATGAACTATTAATTATGGAAGATGAATGAGATGATCAGAACTCAGAGTCTCAGATTTCAGAAGAACATGCAATGTCTGAACTTCAAAGTGTAAAGGAATCCTTCTGCCTAGGGTTGAGAGTCTCAGATTTCAGAAGAACCTGCAATTGCGGTCTGCAGGAGAGTTTCAAGCTACCGAGCTAGGGTTGAGATTTGAGAAGATAGAGCAAAAGCTAATATACCGCTGTTTATTATAGCAAAAAAATAGGGGAATAGATAGTAGTTTTTATAAAAATCGCTGTCTATTCGAGCATAAACAACGATTTTTATAAAAACCGCTATCTATTCCACCCGAAACCCTAGAATAGACAACGTTTTTTGTAAAAAAAAACCCGGCTACACCCCCCTCGCTCTACACTGCATACGCCCTTGCTTGTGACCTATCCTAAAGTCCCGAACACATGCATTGCATCACGCTACTCCCAGCCGCACACATCCTGATGATGCTACTGTCATTGGTCGGCTTTGAGACCTCCTCCGTTGTTGTCCACCTATGTATCATTTGGTCTCGAAGAACCACTCGATTGGCAAGCCTCTAGCCGCCGCACTTGAAATATTGTCCTTCGATGATAGGTGAACCTGATATGATGTCGTCGTTGATTTATTTGTTGATTTTTAGTAATTATTTCATGTGGATGAATTATTTTTGGGCTCATTCCTAGCCATACTTAGTATTCAACTTTTCTATTTAAAAGATTTTTGGATGAAAGTTAGGAATGTTTTGATTTTATGTTTTATATTTGTATACGATTTATTGTCTGGAATGTATAAGGAAATGCGATTATTATTTTTGAACCAAAAAAATTTTAAAATTTCATTTTGGTGTTTATATATTAATTTTTCCTACAAATTAAATTTATGATGTTCACAACATTGATGTACAACAAGCCAAAAAAAATGTGCACGCAACATCACCCTTATTTTCAAGGATATACAGCTGATTATTCTGCCACTGCTTCTCATCACTGCTTCTTCAGTCTCCCTCACTGGGCAAAACAAAGTCTAAGATTCTTTAAATATAACTTGTGAGAGCAAGTTTTTTTTTCCTAACAATAACTTTTACTTTCACGAGGTAATCAGGTAAATCACATGTATCACAATCAATCATAGTTTTAGGTTTTGCTCGGGCGATAGTCTTATCAGCTCTTTTAATAGTAACAACAAGCATGGAATCTCTTGCAGCGTTGCAGGTTCATTTTGTTAGAGGCTCCACTCAAGATAGTTCATGATAGCTCATTAGATATAGAATGGCTATTTATATTATCTCTAACATAGAATCTTACCCTAGAATGGCACGGAACTCAATAGGTCACTTTGAATCGATCTCGACATGCGCGAACATATAATCTAATTATCCAACAATCTTCTTCTATATTCACAACCAAACATGAATCATTCACAACCGTGTCTAAACACCTGACAAAACATATTAGACTTAAAGGAAACAATGTAGGCACGTATAAGAATAAATATAAATCTCAGCAACATCACATAGTAATTTAAAGTACGATCATAACACAAATTCAACATACCTAGTGACAAATGATCAACAAAAGAACAAAAATAATTCAATCAACAAGTGTTCAAAAGAGCTAAACAATGCTCTAATCAAAGATAAAATAGAAATCAAATAACACTCTAGCTGTCATCACCCTCAGATGTACAATAGGACATCCTCATCAGGAGAAAACAAACCCTCTCGTGGCAGTGTCCACGATTGGCTGATTTATAGAACAAGAGATGACAGATCTGCAAGATGGAAGCAAAATCTGGCTCCGAAAATAGGAATCAACCACAGGGATCGACTGCAGCAGGGATGAACTGTTCCTCTTTTTGATTGGGCTACGATCTCCCCAGATCGTTAGCAGAGAACCAGCGGCAGATCTTCGATCTAGCGATGGGAAAAATTATCCCCTTCCCGATCTGCGGCGGGAATAAAATCGCAGAGACGCAACGGGCTAGATCCAACGACGGAAGCACACGAAAAAACCAGAACGGCGGAGGTCGCGACATTGGGAGAACGACTGGCCCTTATCTTAGATGAGCTCACCAGACATATCCAACAAACAATACCTTGGTGTTTCTTATTTGCGGATGATATCGATTTGGTTGATGAGACACACGAGGGTGTAAACACAAAACTTGGATCTTGGCGAAATACTTTAGAAAAGAAGGGTTTTAGGTTGAGCAGGGCAAAGGTGGAGTACATGAAGCTTAAATTTAGTAGTTCAAGAAGGGCAGATAACTTCATTATTAAGTTGGGTGATCAAGATATTTCCTGTAGTGAGTGTTTTAAATATCTTGGATCAATAGTTCAAAAAATGAAGGTATTGATAAAGATGCGATACATAGAATCCAAGCGGGTTGGTTGAAGTGGAGAGGCGCGTCAAAGATCTTATGTGATTGTAGAGTACCGCTAAAACTTAAGGGCAAGTTTACCGTACTGCAATTAGACCCACGATGCTATATGGTTCTGAGTGTTGGGCAGTGAATTGTGTACATGAGCAAAAAATGGGAGTTGCGGAGATGAGAAGGCATAAGTGGATGTGTAGACACACGAAATTGGATAAAATTTGGAATGAAAATATCAGGTATACGATATGAGTTGCACCAATTTCAGAGAAGATGTGAGAAGCTCGTCTAAGATGGTTTGGACATGTACAAAAGAGACAATTAGAGGCACCTGTTAAGCGTTGTGAGAGTCCAGTCACTAGGCATGTTAGACGAGGGATGGGTAGACCAATAAAGACTTGGAATGGAACTATAAAGAAAGACATGATGTACTTAGGCATTAGTGAGATTATGATAAAAGATATGGCACAATGGCAACAAAGGATCCATAGCTGATCCCACTATAGTGGGATAAAAGCTTGAGTGTTGTTGTAGCTTCTAAACATAAATTAAAATCCACATGACCAAAAATTATTGTATCAAATATTGTTGCAAATAGTGGTCATCAGTTAGGGCGGAATTAGTCTTGCATCCAACATGTGATTGACAAGGGCAGACGAATAGTGAGGATCTAATTGCTTGCTCGGGCTGTTGAATTTTCTCAAGATGATCAACGAGATAGTCTAACGCCAAATTAATATTCTCAGAGCTATCAAGATCACACTTTGATCAAGCGGAAACAGAAAAGCAAGCTCAAAAACCAAAAGCAATCAGAAGAAATAAGCAGATCAAACTTTTATTATCTTCTTTACAGGGCGAGGTATACATGGCGAGACATGATTCCGCCAGTACACAATGGAAAACAGAAAAAATACAAGTATCAACTCGAGCGGACAGAATCGGAGACCACCGAGACCGCCCAGTCCGCTAAAGTTGCCGAGAAAGCCCGAGCTGCTGTAAGGCCACGTATAGAACACGGAGTCCGCCGAGACCGCGAGGTCGCGCAAACATACTGTTATTCGCTGACTGTTGCAAGCTGCTGCCGAACTGAAGAACAGACCGCCTAACCGCCGAGTCCGACGGACAAGTTATTGAACTTGAAAAATGAAGCAGAAAGAAAACTGGTAAGCCGCCGATTGCAATCCGTAAACTTCACTGAAACTGACCGAAATCAGAACCAAACTCCTGGCTCCACAGTGCTAGCCGTGCCACCTGCAAACAACAACCAATTAAGGCTGCTTAAACAGCGTGGATAGGAAAACCGAGTCCGCAGCAATTAATCCGAGTCCAACTTACTGTTCACTCAGTTACAAATGAGGTGCCAGGGGGGTCCTATTTATAAGAGCGGGTTGGAGTGTGATCACCATCCTATGAGATAGGCTAACCGACCTTTGATCGCAGCTAGCACAGCCAGTCCGCAAGGACATGGCCGAACACCAGCCAAACCAAGCACCACAACAATAAGCCAGTCCGCAACCTGGCGAACACCGCACCAGTCCGCACACACAAGTCCACGACTAATATGCACATATCGCCCAGTCAACAAGCGGACTCTGCGGATACCGCGGACACTACTCTAGCTCGCAACGTGTCTAGGACCAATAGGCAGACTGCCCGGTCAACAGCGGACACTGCGGACTAGTAAACACCCTGGACTTGTCACGATATATGATCAAGTCCAGCAATCCACCAACATATGGCGCAAGCTCGGCGGACAAAGCCCAGTCAGTCAGCTACCAAACCAGCCTGCCAAATAAGGCTCCAAACTGCACAACAGCCAAGCCAGAAGCCAACTGTTGGACTCGCAATCAGTCAGCGCAGTCCGCGGATAAGCTCCATCCCGCAAACCAAACTGGTGATAAGTCAGGTCGCAGAAGCAAGCGGACTCCAAACCTATCTGCATGGCTACCTCCATAACACCTAACAGGTCGCCATCACCATACTGCCAGACTGCTTCATCAGTCTGCATGGACAGTCCGCCCAGGCCGCACCACTAGTCCGCCCAGGCCGTCCGGACTGCCTGATCACCCACTTCACTTCACAAATTTCAACACTCCCCCTTAAAGTGATAAGTGGTGATCAAGCCCAGAGACCCCGTTGTCGCTGAAATGGCCCCTTCGACAGCGATTTCGTGAAGATGTCAGCAAGGTTGTCTTCACTCCGAACATGCACGACCATAAGAGATCCCTTCAACACCTTCTCCCTTATGAAGTGGTGCTTGATCTCTATATACTTGGTCCTTGCGTGACAAACTGGATTGTTCACCAGTTTGAGAGCACTATCATTGTCTCCTCGGAGTAAAGTAGGGCCTTGCACTTCCTCATGAACGTCCTCTATTATCCTCCTTAGCCAGATGGCTTCTCTAGCAGCCAAGGTCGAAGCCTTGTACTCTGCTTCTGTAGTAGAGACGGACACCAAGCTCTGCTTCTTGTTACACCACGAGATGCTAGCTGATCCACAAGTGAACACATAACCTGAAGTTGATCTTCGATCATCCGAGTCTCCACTATAATCAGCATCCGTGTATCCTAGCAAAGAAAAGCTCGAGTCCCTCCTATAAAGGAGTCCCATATCAGAACACTTCCATCCCTTCTTCTGATCATTATAGCCTACAAATATAAGCTTCCTTGCTTTTGCATCAAGCTTTGTTCTTAAGGCATCCGGGATATGCACATAGCAAGTTGATCCAAATACCCGAAGGTGTTCCACACTTGGCTTCTCCTTGAACACCATCTCGTGAGGAGAATTCATGTTGATCAGACTCAGAGGCATCTGATTGATGACATAGGTTGCACAGACTATTCCTTCCGCCCAAAAGGACCTGGGAATGCCCTTTGCATGAAGCCAACACTTGCAAGTTTCCGTCAAGTGACGGATCTTCCTCTCCGCTACTCCATTTTGTTGTGGAGTATGAGCACAAGTAATCTCCTTCTGGATGTCTTGCTTCCTGCAAGAGTTAGAGAATTCGGAAGAGATAAACTCACCACCGTTGTCTGATCTAAACTTCTTGATCCGCATGCCAAGCCGGCCCTCCACCAGCTCCTTGAACTCCACAAACAATTGGAAATACGCTGACTTCTCCTTCAAAAAATATACCCAAGTGTATCTTGAGTAATCATCAATCAAAACAAGAATGTATCTGCTCCCTCCAAGACTGGCAGTTGTAGTTGGCCTCATCAAGTCACCATGGATACACTATAATGGTTTCTTTCTCCTCATTTGTGACTTATCAAACAGAAGGCGATGAGCCTTACCGTACATACACCCTGCACAAACGTGACCATCGCCAAAGGATGATAGCTTATACAAGCCTTTCACAAGTCTCCTGCTTGCCACGACTTTCAGCTTATCCATCCCTATATGTCCCAACCTCTCATGCCAAATAACAGCGCTATCATTGGATCTCATCCGATTAACTGAGGAGCTTGTTGCAAGAACAAACAAGTCCTTTACTATCCTCCCAACGTGAGCAATATCAGCCTTTACCGCTGATACGATGCGAAGAAACTTCACTTCTGTTGGCCCAAACAGAACGTGATAACCTGCGTCTACCTCATTGGTCACAAAGAAGAGGTTCTTCTTCATGCCCGGTACATGATACACACTCCTTAACGTGAGTGGACCCTTATCACTACCCAAAGACACAACTCTCTCCTTCTCTACTACATGAACAGTATTATCAGCAGTAATAATAGCTTCGTTACCTGAGTAAGCTTGCAGTGAGGAGAACTTCGACTTGTCTCTGGTGAGGTGATAACCACACCCGGAGTCCACGATCCAGTCGTCTTCAAAGTCGATGGCAGACAAAGCACGAACACAAGTGCCCGTCATAAAAGCTCCACCCCAGCCAGCTTCCTCAGTGCTATAGCAAGCTTCCTCCTTGCCTGCAGCATGGCCAGACTGCAGCTTGACCTTGCAGTCACGCTTGAAGTGACCTGGCTGATGACACCTGTAGCACTTCAACTTCTTCTTCCAATCCTTCTTAGGAGCAACGCTCCACTCTGACTGATAATAAGTTGAAGGCTTATCTTCAACAATGGTCTTCTTCTTCCCTTCCCATCTCTTCTTCTTCTTGCCTGTGAAGAGAGCTTCACTACCTCCTTTAGAGATAATCACTCCAACCATCTGTCTGACAAAACTTTCCTGCGAAGCAAGCAGTTTCTCAAGCTCCAGCAGAGATGGCTGAGTTTCCCAGCCTTAAACTGAAGTTACAAAGACCACATACTCCTTCCGTAAGCCGCAGATTATATGCCTTTTCAACTTAGCCTCCGAGATAGGCTCATCATGATCAAGCGCTGATAACTCAGCACACAGACTCTTCATCTTTAGGAAATACTTAAAGATGGTCAGGTCTCCTTGAGTTATCCTAGCCAACTCATTCTCCAGGAACTGTAGCATAGCTACGTTCTTCCTGTTGAACAACTCATCAAGGGAAGTCCAAATCTCTGCAGCAGACTCACATCTAATGATGTGATCAAGCAGCTCTGGTGAAACAGCCCTCTTGAGGGTAAACTCAGCCTTTGCATTTGTTCTCCTCCAGACTCTCACCTGCTCAGCAGTCCCAAACGCAGCTGTAACCTTTTGCCTTTCGTCACCACCGACGACCTCCCAAAGCTCCTCGCATAGAAGATAACTCTTCATGTACGACTTCCACTTCTTAAAATTAGTCAGCATTAAGAGTTCAATGCCTAGACCTCTTACATAACCCCCTTACATTGCAGTATGTAATGCCCCAAAATGTTGTAGGAGCGACGGGGATCGCTTTTGGCCAAGACAGTTTTTTTGGAGCAGGTGACACGGGTCCCGACACGGCCGTGTCGGCCGTGTCGAGCTGGTCGTGTGGTCGACCATGTTAAGGTCGACGATAGTCGGGTATGGAACACGGCCAGGCACACGGCCGTGTCCCAGGCCGTGTAGCATCGGGTCGTTTTGAAACTTTTCTGAGGTATTGCACATGGGGCATGACACGGGTCCGGACACGGCCGTGTCCCAGGTGACATGGACGTGTCAGGGGCCGTGTCAGAGGCCGTGTAATTCTCTGACTGAAAATGGTGAAAACGGGTGCCGTGACACGGGTCACGACATGACCGTGTGGAGGGAGACACGGCCGTGTCAAAGGCCATGTCAGGAGCCGTGTGCTGGTTTTCGAATCGATCGAGACGGCGAATGGGTAACACGGCCAGGCACACGGTCGTGTTGCAACCCGTGTTCGGCCCAGTTTTGTGAATTTTTAGGCTGAATCGTGGCCGTTCGTTTCTTTGGCTTGAGATCCGACGGCTGGGGGCTGGACCTGAGGGATTATGCTCGGGAATAGGGTTTGAAACCCTCATTTTCCTTTGGGCTTTATCTCTCTTGATTCTAGAGAGAAGGGAGAGCAAGGAGGAGGAAGAAGGCCAAGATCCGGCCGCCGGCGAAGCTTCGGAGGTCCGTTTCGCGAGCGGAGTTTAGATCCGCGAAGGTGGGAGCGTTGCGGTGGTTTCCAACCGAGCAAATCTTCTCCATGGCTAGGAAGAGGGGACGGAAGGTAACGGCACTTCTCCTCTTAGTTTTTAGGATTTAGGATGCATGAATAGCATCCCCTTCCTTTCGTGTTTTGAGCACCGGATCTCTCAAATGAGAGGGATTCGTGTAGCCTTGGTTTAAAAGGAACCTCCGGGTTGATCGTGTTCATCCCGGCATGCTTGCATTAGAGATCCGCTCCGTTAGCGGATTAGGCATTGTGGATGAAGCCGTGGTCGCGACCGATAGTCCGACCCGGTGATGTTGCATAGCGAGCTTCGGTAGAAAATCCGTTGCGACAATACGTCGTTGTATGTATGCGATTTCCCCCTTATATTTGAGTGAGTACTCGTAGTCGGAACCGGACGAGGTTAGCTCCGCTTTGTGCGGTAGATGGTTTCCTTGGAGCACGGGAAAGACACGGTGCGAATGGTAATTGGGGTGGGGAAACCTTGTTTTGTGTTGTGCAAAGGTACGGCTAGGTCTCCGTGGTCGGCTGACTATCCCGTGACGCGCAAGTCATGTGGGGAAAGTGTCCTGGCGAGACTAGCCCTTGTGTGAGACTGACGAGAATGTCGAGCGGAGGGCAAGCCCGGGCAATGTGTCCATGAGCGGGTGGGGTCCAGCAAGGCTTCTTAGAATCGGTCAGTGTGAGACGGAACCCTGACGTGCGATGTCAGAATATGCGGGCAAGCCCGGGGTTTAAGACCCATGTGCGGGTGGGGCCATTGCAAGGTTTCGTGTGACGGCCTGTGTGTCGTTGGGGACATGGTGTTTCCCTTTTATTTGCGGCTTTAAGCCAATGGGGAAACGAAAGTACCCAATGTTTGATGTTGTGCTAGATGCATACGAGCTAGGGTGCCTTGGGTGAAACCCGGGTTGCATTCATGTTGCATAGTAGGCCCCTTTTACTTTGTACAAAACATAGAGAACATGTATGTTGTATGAGACATCCAAGCCTGTTTACCGCTTTAATATATATGCTCTTTTGGTATACGAAGTGTTAACTTGCAGGTGGAGTAGTATCCCGGGGTACGTTAGGGACGGCCGGGAGGAGATGTGTTTGTTACACAGTAGAGGTCAGCCTTTGCTGACCCAAATTACTTCAAATCCTTACAGGGCAAGGATCGCATGCAGGAGCTAGCGCGCCGGGCGAAAAGCCCTAAGCCTCATGAAGTGTTGCTGTGCTTGGCTAGTTTCTTTTCCTTGTTTTGCTGATGTTGTTTGATCATGTCCGGCTTGCATGCCGAGGTATCCTAGGAGTGCTTGGCACTTTTATATTTTTTGGACTTATATTGTGTAAGGCCTTAAGGCCATTTCGATACTCTATTGTTAGTGGATAACTTCTGTCTTTTAGTTTTATGTTTCCGCTGTGTTTGTCTGGAGTTTTGAGTTTGGGTAGTTTCATATCATCTTTTAATACTAAAGCTGTGGTGTCCGTATGTTGTGGGGCCCCGGCCGGACCCATATTATATGGTCTTTACAGGGGAGGTGTTACAATTTGGTATCAGAGGGAGGTTCGCGTTCCAATGAGAAGTTTCGCGGTCGAAAGTATAAGTCGAGTCGCGTATAAGAAGTTATCCACATAAGAGTATCGCGGGACCATGAGTGTCCTTGTGTTCGAGTCTTGCAATTAGAGACTGATTTGTGTTTTCTTGCTTGTGTTTAGAGTGCAAGCAACGAGGCTGGGACCTCGAGGCCAAGAGAAGAGCTCTCGGCAAGTAGTGCGACCGCGCAAGGTCCGCTAGGGATGGGGGTCACACCGGCTGACTTCTGCCGTATGCTTGCAGAAGCGATGATGGCGGCCCAGGCTGCAGCGACAGCACAGGTAGCAGCTCCCGTTGCTCAGGTAGCAACTCCTGCTACCCCGGTCACGGCAGCGACCGTGCAGGTTGAGGAGGCCAGGCGGGCGGAGCCACAGGCCGAGAGAGTGGTTGTCGGGCAGGGGGACCGGCAGATGAAGTACTTTCTGGGCTTTCACCCTCCAACCTTCAAGGGAATCGGCACGCCCACAGATGCAGAGGATTGGTGGGCTAGAATTCAGGAGCTTCTGAGGGTGGCAGAGGCGCCAGATGAGAAAAAGGCAGAGTTCGCAGCCTTTATGTTGGAGGGAGATGCCAAGTTATGGTGGGTGAGCCATAGTGGTCGGCAGTTTCCAGGACGCACACCATCCATCGAGGAGTTTGGGAATGCCTTTCTGAAGAAGTACATTCCCGCATCAACAAGGTTAGCCCTCCAGAGGCAGTTTCTACATCTTGTGCAGCGAGACAAGACAGTGGATGAGTATGTTCAGGAATTTACTCGATTGGGTCGTTATGCGGGGACGACCATGGCGGACGATGAAGAGAGGGACAATCTCTTCTACCATGGATTGAGGGAGAATTTAAGACAACCCCTCATATCGATGAAGCGTGCGGGCTTCAACGAATTGGTGGAGGCGGCCCAAATTTTGGAGAGCGATATGGAGCGATCCTAGCGCCGAAAGGGTTTCACACCCAAGTAGGGGGAAGAGAAGAAGTCGGCTCAGTCCCATGGAAAGGCGGAAGGGAGCCGATGGAAGAAGAAGCCTCTCCCGTTTAAGTCGGGCGAGAAAAGTAATTGGACGTCCGGAGGGTCACGCTCTAAGGGACCGCAGACGTGTTACAGTTGTGGCAAGCCAGGCCACATAGCAAGATTTTGTACCCAAGGGGGCGCTGAGCAAGAGCTAAGGCAGGAGCAGACTGTGCGCTCCGGCCCCAGTGCCGCAGAGAAAGGGAAGATGGCGGAGTCGAGTGCTTCCCGGTTTCAACCAGTGCAGCCAAGGGCCTACAACCTTGGGCAGCAGGAAGCAATCCGTCAACCCGATGTGGTGACAGGTACGAGAATTCAACCTGCACCTTAGATTTCTTCCTTTCAAGCTTTTTTATGTTTGTTGCATGGGTGTAGGCTTTGTAGTGGTATCAGGGTACCCCGCTAGGGTACTTTTTGATACGGGGGCGTCGCACTCCTTCCTTGCGGAAAGTTTCATCCGGAGGATTGGAGTTGAGTCCTTCTCAACGGACTCAGAGTTGAAGGTGCGCATGCCCAATGGGTCATCTATGACTACCAGGGCTAGAGGCCGGATTTGTTGGAGTCTTGAGGGGGTCGACTTCGTGTTAGTAGCGGCGATCTTGCCATTGTCCGAGTTCGATGTGATCTTGGGGATGGACTGGCTAGCGGAGCAGCGTGCCAGTATCGACTGCTTGTCCAAGGTGGTAACCCTGAGGGGCGTAGGGCAAGCGGAAGTCAAGTTTGAGGGCCTGCATGGAGTGGTCTGTTCCCTAGTTTCGGCACTTCAACTAGTGCGAGCTGTTAACCAGGGAGGTGTAGCTCTAGTAGCGTTGTTGGAGGTTAGCCTTTCCAGGCTGTCTCTTGGGGAAGTGCCCGTGGTGGCGGAGTTTGGAGATTTTTTTCCCAAGGAGCTACCGGGAGCACCTCCTCGGCGGGAGATTGATTTCTCCAACGAGTTAGTGCCCGAGGCTAAACCGGTGTCACGTCCACCATTTAGGATGACACCAAAGGAGTTGGCCGAGCTCAAGGTTCAGTTGCAGGAGCTTTTGGAACAAGGGTATATCAGACCCAGCTCTTCACCGTGGAGTGCGCCGGTGTTATTCGTAAGGAAAAAGGATGGTAGTATGCGTTTGTGCATAGACTACCGAGAGTTGAACAAATTGACAATCAAGGACAAGTATCTGATTCCTCGGATAGACGATCTCTTCGACCAGTTGGTGGGGTCGGTGGTGTACTCCAAGTTGGACTTGAAGTCCGGATATTATCAGTTGCGGATTCGTGACGAAGACATACCCAAGACAGCGTTTGGTACGAGATATGGTCATTTTGAGTTCTCGGTGATGCCGTTCGGGTTGACGAACGCGCCGTCTGTGTTCATGGACTTGATGAACCGAGTGTTTCGCGAATACTTGGACAGGTTCGTCGTCGTTTTTATCGATGACATTTTGGTGTATTCCAAGTCGGAAGCGGAGCACGAGGTGCACTTGAGGACAGTGTTGCAAGTATTGAGAGAGAACCAGCTCTATGCGAAGTTCTCCAAGTGCGAGTTTTGGTTGGAGAAGGTGGCGTTTTTAGGCCATGTGATTAGTGGGGATGGGGTGGCGGTAGATCCAACGAAAGTGGAAGCCATCAGAGATTGGCCAGTTTTGAGGACTGTGGCGGAAGTCCGGAGCTTTCTTGGACTAGCCGGGTACTACCGAAGGTTTGTGGAAAACTTTTCGCGGATAGCTCTACCCCTCACTTCGCTAACTCGCAAGGATCAGAAGTTCGTGTGGACTCAAGAGTGCAGTCAGGCGTTTGAAACCCTGAAGGAGAGGCTGATGATGGCACCGATCCTAAGTCTACCAAAGGGGACCGAAGGATTTCAGATTTTCAGCGACGCATCCGGATGCGGTTTAGGGTGCGTGTTGGTGCAGCACGACAGTGTGATAGCTTTTGTGTCGAGGCAGCTGAAGCCACATGAGAGAAATTACCCCGTCCATGATCTGGAATTGGCGGCGGTAATTTTTGCTTTGAAGCTGTGGAGGCACTACGTTTACGGTGCGAAGGTGGAGATCTTCACGGACCACAAGAGCCTGAAGTATCTCCTGGATCAGAAGGACCTAAATATGCGGCAGCGCAGGTGGGTCGAGTTCCTTGGGGACTACGAGGTGGCGATTCAGTACACGCCAGGAAAAGCCAATGTGGTGGCGGATGCTTTGAGTAGGAAATACTCGGGGCAAGAAAATTGGATTGAAGCTCACGATGAGCGGTTAAGACGGGACTGGGAGTCCCTTGGTTTGGAATGTGTGGCAAGAGGCGAGTCTAGCGTGGCTCGGCTAAACTGGATTGAGATGCAGAATGACTTATGCGATCGTATTCGGGAAGCGACCCGTGTGGATGAGGAGTTCCAACCCTTCGTGGAGGAAGCTCTTAAGGGCGAGGGTAGCGCCTGGGAGATGGTCGATGGGGTTCTGAGGAAGGGCGGAAGGATTTGTGTACCGCAGTTCGGCAAGCTCCGCGAGGAGTTGATGTATGAGGCCCACTTCACTAAGTACTCCGTTCACCCGGGTGGTACAAAGATGTACTTGGATTTGAAGAAGTCCTATTGGTGGCCTGGGATGAAGCGGGATGTAGCTTTGTGTGTGAGTCGGTGCCAAACTTGTGCCTTAGTGAAGGCCGAGTGTCAGAAGCCGGGCGGGTTCTTGAAGCCTCTTCCAATCCCCGAATGGAAATTTGAGGACATCTCCATGGATTTTGTGCATGGGTTGCCTAAATCGCAACAAGGCAATGATGTCATTTGGGTGATTGTAGACCGCTTGACCAAAGTGGCACATTTCATCCCAAACCGGAAGGAGGACGGTGTGGAAAAGTTGGTGGAGTTTTACGTCCGGAATATTGTGCGACTTCATGGGATTCCGAAGAGTATAGTCAGCGACCGGGATGGGCGTTTCACGTCGAAGGATTGGCGGTTGGTACAGAAGAGCTTGGGCACAAAACTCAGGTTCAGTACGGCCTTTCATCCTCAGACCGATGGGCAAACTGAGAGAACGAACCGTACTTTGGAAGATATGCTAAGGATGTGTACTCTCGACTTTGGCAAGAAGTGGGAGGATCACCTCTTCATGGTGGAGTTTGCGTATAATAATAGCTACCAAGCTAGTATCAAGATGGCGCCATATGAAGCTCTTTATGGGAGGCGGTGTCGAACACCGATGTCTTGGACAGAGGTGGGAGACACAAAGCTTTTGGGGAAAGAAGTGGCAGCCGACGCTAGTGAGCTAGTGCGGACCATCCAAGAGCGCATGAAGGTAGCTCAAGATCGGCAGTCGAAGTATTTCAATGCTCGCCACAGACATGTGGAATTCACGGTGGGCGACTGGGTGTATCTTAAGATCAAGCCGTTCAAAGGCGTTTCACGAATTCGCCGACTCAAGAAGCTGAGTCCGAGAATTTTGGGACCATTCAAGGTCATCGAGCGAGTGGGAGAGGTAGCGTACCGGCTGGCGTTGTCCACGGAGCTAAGTGGATTGCATGACGTTTTTCACGTCTCCGTCCTGAGGAAAGCCTTGTTAGAGGCCAGCGTGGTGATTGAACCGGCGGTGGTGCCGGTAGAGGAAGACTTGAGGACGCGAGTACGTCCTGTCGGGATAGAAGATTCGGAGGTTCGGCAACTGCGGAACAAGGAGGTCCGACTCGTAAAGGTCCGTTGGGACAATTGTGGCTGCGAGGAGCTCTCATGGGAGCGAGAGCAGGCCATGCTGGAGGAGTACCCCGAGCTTTTCTCCTCAGGTATCGTTTAGAATTTGTGTTCTTTCCATGTTTTAAATTTCGGGACGAAATTCTTTTAAGGGGGGAGAATTGTAACGCCCCAAAATGTTGTAGGAGCGACGAGGATCGCTTTTGTCCAAGACAGTTTTTTTGGAGCAGGTGACACGGGTCCCGACACGGCCGTGTCGGAGGCCGTGTCGGCCGTGTCGAGCTGGCCGTGTGGTCGACCATATTAAGGTCGACGATAGTCGGGTATGGAACACGGCCAGGCACACGGCCGTGTCCCAGGCCGTGTAGCATCGGGTCATTTCGAAACTTTTCTGAGGTATTTCACACGGGGCATGACACGGGTCCGGACACGGCCGTGTCCCAGGTGACACGGGCGTGTTAGGGGCCGTGTCAGAGGCCGTGTAATTCTCTGACTGAAAATGGTGAAAACGGGTGCCGTGACACGGGTCATAACACGGCCATGTGGAGGGAGACACGGCCGTGTCAGGAGCCGTGTGCTAGTTTTCGAATCGATCGAGACGGCGAATGGGTAACACGGCTAGGCACACGGCCGTGTTGCAACCCGTGTTCGGCCCAGTTTTGTGAATTTTTAGGTTGAATCGTGGCCGTTCGTTTCTTTGGCTTGAGATCCGACGGCTGGGGGCTGGACCTGAGGGATTATGCTCAGGAATAGGGTTTGAAACCCTCATTTTCCTTTGGGCTTTATGTAAGATCCCAACCTCGGAGTTGATCGCGGGACGATCAATCAATGCTTTTGGAGGTCTGAACAGGGGCACACGGCCAGGCACACGGCCGTGTGCCTACCCGTGTTCAGTGGTGTTGTGCAGTCTCGAGTCAGAGAAGTACACGGCCTGAGACACACGGCTGTGTCTCAAGCCGTGTGTGGGGCACACGGCCTCGAACACGGCCGTGTTCGAAGCCGTGTTCTGGAAGCCCGACGATCGTTCTGAAGCTCCAGGTAACACGGCCCGTGGAACACGGCCGTGTCAGGACCCGTGTCGATCGGCGAATGAGCTACACGGCCGGGCACACGGCCGTGTGCCAACCCGTGTTCGGCCCAGTTTTAGTTATTTTGGATCTAATCTCGGCCGTTCTTTCCCTTGGATCTGGATCCGACGGTGGGGGCTGCTCCTGGGGGGTTATTAGCCGGGAAATGGGGGGAGAAACCCTCATTTTCATCTTGAGTTTCTCTTTCTTCATCCTAGAGAGAGGGGAGAGCTCCATTAGTGGTGTGAGGCCAAAATCCGGCCGCCGGAGGAGGTTCGAAGCTCCAAATCGCGATCCGAGCCCAGATCCGCGAAGGCGACGACGTTGCGAAGCTTTCTAGCCGCGTAGTTTGCGATGGCGCCGCGGAAGAACGCAAGGGTAACGATTCTTTATCTTGGGCATGTGAAGCCCTCTTTTCCTTGCATAGGAAGCCCGCTCTCGCGAGTGAGCGAAGAGTTGGAGCGCTCCTTGGGGTAGATATGTGAAGTCCCCCTTGTGTAGAGTTCGTATGCGTAAACGGACATAGGCATTGTGTGTGAAGCCTATTCGGACGTGTTGGTCCGAATCGGTGATGTTGCATTGCATTTGAACCGGGCAAGACTCCGGATGTTTGGGTGTTTTCGGGTTTTTCTACGTGGTAGATTGCATCAGGGAATCTTAGAGATTAACTCTAAGGTGCACCCGGAAAACTGGGCAAAAGCGGGTTTTGCCAACACGGAGGCCGGGGAGCCAACGTGAACATAACTGGGTTATGTGATTTTGTAGCGGAAACGGGACTCGGCGAGTCTTGACCTGCGCATATGGCTTAAATTGTCGTTGCGGTATGAGCACGGGTCAAGCGGAACCGTACCCGGTCTATGTCGTTCGGTAGGACCGTTGGCATGGACGAGGGTCTTCGGCGGTCTATGGCTTAAATTGTCGTGACCAAGGCTAAGGAGACAAATTGCTCATATGGATGACCGTCCTAGAGGCGGTGGTGGATCGGGAACGTCTATGGCTTGAATTGACGTGACGTTGGCCGGTTCGCCGAGAATGTGCCCTGAGTGCACGGGGTGTGTGGCCGTGCAAGCCTACGCCTGTGGTGATGTGCAATTACCTTTTATAAATGCCTATACTAATAAAGTGCAGGGAAAAGAGCATCCCCGCCCCGATTGTGGGGGCGGGATCGTTATAATTTGGTCAGCATTGCTGACCGTTGCTATTGTTTGCCACCGGGCGGTGGTTTGTTGCTTGCAGGTGCTGCGGAGCCGAGCGGGAAATAGCGGGCTAAAGCCCTTGTTGCTGTGCCGGCCCGCGAAGGCCTAATTTGTTATGTTTTTCCCGTTCTCTCATGTATGGCCGGCCTGCGAGCCGAGGTCTGAAAACACTATTTTTGTTAAGTGAACAATGTAAGGCCTTAAGGCCAGTTCTCTTTTGTGTATGTACTCATTCCTGGGTTGTAGTGGACATTCATGCTCTTTGGCAGGGTTCTTATCTTTTTGCAACTTAATTAAATTGCTTTCGCTAAGTGTTGTGTAGGACGCTCTGATTGGTTGTATGGTTTCAACGCGTAACCAACCGGTCTGTCCATAGTATATGGCGTCGGGCCCCGGCCGGACCTACTGCTATATGCTATGTGACGGATAGGGGTGTTACAAATTGGTATCAGACTTCTGGTTTCGGTCACGCTTAAATGAATTCGTGGACGAATTCACTTTAAGGGGTGGTGAGCACATTGTGTGCGTCATCGTTATAACATGAAAAGAACCCATGAATGTCCACTTAGGAATGAAAATACACATGTTTGAGGAACCTGCGTGTTCCTATAATTGCTGTTTGCAGTAGTGTTTGGTCGCTTATCGGTGTTTTGCACGATTATAGGTGACCAGAAGTGGCGCTGGGCCGTCTGAACGGCCAGGTTCTGAGGCGAGCAGTGCGCCAAGCGATATGCCTGCAACACCTTTGTCTGCCGAGACCATTAGGTTGGTGGCAGAAGCGGTCATGGCAATGATTAATGCGCAGCCTGCAAGGCAGGTGCAGCAGCCTGCTCCTGCTGTAGAGCAAGTACCGCTTCAGACGGCAGAGCAAAGGAGGGTTGAGCAGGTGGTGGTGGAGCCAGAGTTGCCTCGGAGAGCAACTGAAAAACAACTGAAGCATGTGATGGGCTTTCATCCACCGGTGTTCACGGGGGCAGAAACCCCGACCCAAGCAGAGGATTGGCTCTCAAGGGTCAACAGGGTGATGACTGCGACGGAAACTGAAGAGTGGCAGAAGACCACTATAGCGACGTTCCTTTTGGATGGGGACGCAAGACTGTGGTGGGAGGGCCTAGAACTGCATCAGTTGAGGGGAAGGCCATTGGCCGAAGTACCGATGGAGGAGTTTGCGAGACTATTTATGGCTCGATACCTCCCCTCGGCGCAGAGGATCGCGCTAGAGAGCGAATTCCAGAAGTTGGTGCAGGGTGATAGCACCGTTGATGAATATCTCCACGAGTTTACTCGGTTGGGGAGATATGTCGGCGCTACCTTCGCAGACGAGGAGCGCAAGACGAGCCGCTTTTATGAAGGGCTAAGGGATGATTTGAGGTTGCTGCTATCGGGGCCCAAGGCGCAGGGTTTCATGACCCTGGTCAGTTCGGCCCGGTCCTTGGAGAAGGATATGAGAAACGTGCAAGCGAAGAAGGAGAGGGAATCTGGTGGCAAGAGATCAGAGTTCAAGGCGCCGACTACATCGAAGTCGGGCTACCGTAGATTCTTCAAGAATGCTAAGACATCGGGTCCAGCCCCTTCTGCAGGTGCCTCGGGGACAACTACCAATCGAACCCCGGGCGCTTGTTTCACGTGTGGAAAGCCGGGGCACTTTGCCCGTGACTGCTGGAGTGGACGCTCAAAGTCCGAAAGGAAACAAGGAGCTACCTACGAGGAAAAGGGCAAAGCGGTGGAGTCGACCGCGTCCCACTATGCTCCGACTCAGCCTAGAGTCTACAATTTGGGCCAGCAGGAGGCCATCAAGCAAGCGGATGTGGTGACATGTATGAGTTAATTTATGCAAGTTGACTTGAGAATACTATTACCTATTGCTTGTTAAGCTAATGTCTTTTGCTTAGGCTTTATGGTGATTAGCGATAGTCCGGCACGAGCACTGTTCGACACTGGTGCTTCGCATTCTTTCTTGTCCGAACAGTTTATATCGCGCATCGGAGTCCCTTCTTCGATGACGAAGGACAAGTTAGATGTGTTGCTACCGAATGGGTGCTCGATGCGTGCGGACAGAGTGTGCGCCGTGAAGGTTCACATAGGGAGCCAAGACTTCGACTTGCTAGCGTCATTATTGCCGTTAGTAGAGTTCGATGTTATCTTTGGAATGGATTGGCTGTCAGAGCAGAAGGCTTGGATCGATTGCGACCGTAAGGAGGTCAAGCTGGGTGTAGGGCGGGAGACTACTTTCGAGGGGCTTAAGGGGTCGAGCAAGACACTGATGTCTGCTCTTCAGGTGGTGAAGGCAGTTCGTGCTGGTGCAGAGCTGTTCTTTGCGATAGTGGGGGCTGTGGAGCCAAAGTCCCCGTTGGATAGCATCCCCGTGGTTTGTGAATACCCCGATGTGTTCCCGGATAGCCTTCCCGGAGCCCCACCGCAGTGAGAGATTGATTTTACGATCGAGCTCGTGCCGGGTGCCAAACCTGTGTCACGTGCTCCTTATAGGTTGGCGCCAAAGGAGATGGCGGAGTTGAAGGTCCAGTTGGAGGAACTGATGGAGCAAGGTTATGTGCGTCCAAGTTCGTCGCCTCGGAGCGCACCGGTCCTTTTCGTTAAAAAGAAGGACGGTAGTATGCGGCTGTGCATCGACTATAGAGAATTGAACAAGTTGACGGAGAAGAATAAGTACCCGATCCCGAGGATTGATGATCTCTTTGATCAGTTAGTCGGATCGTCGGTATACTCCAAGTTGGACTTGAAGTCGGGGTACTATCAGCTGAGGATCAGGGAGTGTGATATCCCGAAGACGGCGTTCAGTACGAGGTATGGGCATTTCGAGTTCACGGTCATGCCGTTTGGACTGACAAATGCGCCATCGGTGTTTATGGATCTGATGAACAGGACGTTCAGAGATTTCCTGGATCGCTTTGTGATCGTCTTTATTGACGATATTTTGGTATACTCGCAGTGCGAAGAAGACCACTTCAAGCATTTGTATTTGGTGTTGGAGACTTTGAGGAGGAATGAGCTTTACGCAAAGTTCTCCAAGTGCGAGTTCTGGCTACCCTCGGTAGCGTTCCTTGGTCATATAGTGAGTGGGGAAGGTATAGCGGTGGATCCGGCGAAGATTGTTGCGATACGGGAGTGGCCTGCGTTATCTTCTGTCGCAGAAGTCCGTAGTTTTCTCGGGCTTGCCGGATATTACAGGCGCTTCGTAGAGAACTTCTCGCGGGTAGCGTTACCTCTCACGAAGTTGACAAGGAAGGATCAGAAATTCTTGTGGATGCAAGAGTGCGTGCAAGCTTTTGAGGAGCTGAAGAGGCGGTTGACCACGGCGCCAGTGCTTAGTTCGCCGAGTGGGACCGAGGGCTTTGAGGTGTATAGCGACGCTTCGGGTAGTGGCTTGGGCTGCGTGTTGTTGCAGCATGGTAGCGTGATAGCGTATGGATCGCGTCAGCTAAAGGTGCATGAAAGAAATTATCCGGTGCACGACTTGGAGTTGGCGGCCGTGATTTTTGCACTAAAGTTGTGGAGGCACTACCTATACGGCGTAAGAGTCGATATATACACCGACCACAAGAGCCTAAAATACTTGTTGGATCAAAATGACCTTAATATGAGGCAGAGGAGGTGGATGGAGTTCCTGGGGGACTACACCTTCAAGATACATTATGTACCCGGGAAGGGCAACACAGTTGCGGATGCGCTGAGCCGCAGGGCTCCCGCCCGAGCCAACTGGTTGTCGGTGCATGATGAGCGGCTAGTGCGGGAGTTGGAGGAGCTTGAGATCTGTTGCGTTGACAAGCAGACGAGCGCCAAAGCAATGTTAAACTGGAGAGAGGTGCAGTATGACCTGGCTGACCGGGTTCGGCAGACATTGGAGTTGGATGACTCCATGAAAGAGCTTATGGAGGCCGCTCTGGATGGGTCAAATTCCCAGTTCTCGGTGGATGATGGTTTGTTAAGAAAGGATCATCGGTTGTGCGTCCCGAGTGGGGGTAACCTCCGGGCGGAGTTGATGTACGAGGCTCATCATACCAAGTACTCAATCCACCCAGGGAGCACGAAGATGTATCGTGATCTCAAGAAGCTGGTTTGGTGGCCGGGGCTTAAGAAAGATGTGGCGTTGTATGTGGCTAAATGCCAAACGTGCGCCTTGGTGAAGGCGGAGTGCCAAAAGCCAGGAGGATTTCTGAAATCCTTGCCTATGCCGGAGTGGAAATTCGATGATATATCTATGGACTTTATGCACGGGTTGCCAAGGTCGCAGAAGGGGAACGACGCTATCTGGGTGATCGTAGATCGCCTAACCAAAGTGTCGCATTTCATTCCGCATAGGAAGGATGATCCTGTGGAGAGATTGGCAAAATTGTATGTCGACAATATTGTTAGGCTGCATGGTGTGCCCCGTAGCATTGTGAGTGATCGCGATGGGCGGTTCACGTCAAATGATTGGAGGTTGGTGCAGCAGATGTTGGGAACAAAGTTAAAATTCAGCACAGCTTTCCATCCGCAGACGGATGGGCAGACCGAGAGGGTCAATAGAACGATGGAGGACATGCTCCGCATGTGTGTTCTAGACTTCGGGAAGCATTGGGAAGACCACCTTTATTTGGTGGAGTTCGCGTACAACAACAGCTACCAAGCGAGTATACAAATGGCGCCCTTCGAGGCCCTATATGGTTGGAAGTGTCGCACGCCGTTATCGTGGCTTGAAGCGGGTGAGGCAAGGTTGTACAAGAAGCAGGAGGTGGAGAGTGCTACCTATTAGTGCGGATCATTCGAGAGCGCTTGTTGATCGCTCAGGACCGGCAGGCGAAGTATTACAATGCCAAGCACCGGAACGTGGAGTTCGCGGTAGGCGATTGGGTATACCTGAAAGTGAAGCCGTTCAAGGGGGTTTCGCGGGTGAGACGCTTGAAGAAGCTGAGCCCAAGATACCTTGGACCTTTTGAGGTCCTGGAGCGAGTTGGCGAAGCTGCTTACCGTTTGAAGCTATCAGTGGAGTTGAGTGGATTACATGATGTGTTCCACATTTCTGTGTTGCGGAAGGCGGTGCAGGAGCCTTCGCAGGTGATCGCGGCTGATCAAGTACCGGTTGAGGAAGGGTTGACAACGAAAGTCAAGCCCATATCTATTGAGGATTTCGAAGTCAAGCGGCTTCGGAACAAGGAAATCAGAATGGTGAAGGTCCGTTGGGATAACTGCGGACGCGAGGAGCTCTCTTGGGAGCGAGAGCAGACAATGCGCGAGGAGTACCCCGAGTTGTTCCCCTCAGGTACTCGTTATGTTGATGCTTTTGTGTAGTCTCTGTTCTTAATTTCGGGACGAAATTCTCTTAAGGAGGAGGGAGTTGTAAGACCCCAACCTCGGAGTTGATCGCGGGGCGATCAATCAACGCTTTTGGAGGTCTGAACAGGGGCACACGGCCAGGCACACGGCCGTGTGCCTACCCGTGTTCAGTGGTGTTGTGCAGTCTCGAGTCAGAGAAGTACACGGCCTGAGATACACGGCTGTGTCTCAAGCCGTGTATGGGGCACACGGCCTCGAACACGGCCGTGTTCGAAGCCGTGTTCTGGAAGCCCGACGATCGTTCTGAAGCTCCAGGTAACACGGCCCGTGGAACACGGCCGTGTCAGGACCCGTGTCGATCGGCGAATGAGCTACACGGCCGGGCACACGGCCGTGTGCCAACCCGTGTTCGGCCCAGTTTTAGTTATTTTGGATCTAATCTCGGCCGTTCTTTCCCTTGGATCTGGATCCGACGGTGGGGGCTGCTCCTGGGGGGTTATTAGCCGGGAAATGGGGGGAGAAACCCTCATTTTCATCTTGAGTTTCTCTTTCTTCATCCTAGAGAGAGGGGAGAGCTCCATTGGTGGTGTGAGGCCAAAATCCGGCCGCCGGAGGAGGTTCGAAGCTCCAAATCGCGATCCGAGCCCAGATCCGCGGAGGCGACGACGTTGCGAAGCTTTCTAGCCGCGTAGTTTGCGATAGCGCCGCGGAAGAACGCAAGGGTAATGATTCTTTATCTTGGGCATGTGAAGCCCTCTTTTCCTTGCATAGGAAGCCCGCTCTCGCGAGTGAGCGAAGAGTTGGAGCGCTCCTTGGGGTAGATATGTGAAGTCCCCCTTGTGTAGAGTTCGTATGCGTAAACGGACATAGGCATTGTGTGTGAAGCCTATTCGGACGTGTTGGTCCGAATCGGTGATGTTGCATTGCATTTGAACCGGGCAAGACTCCGGATGTTTGGGTGTTTTCGGGTTTTTCTACGTGGTAGATTGCATCAGGGAATCTTAGAGATTAACTCTAAGGTGCACCCGGAAAACTGGGCAAAAGCGGGTTTTGCCAACACGGAGGCCGGGGAGCCAACGTGAACATAACTGGGTTATGTGATTTTGTAGCGGAAACGGGACTCGGCGAGTCTTGACCTGCGCATATGGCTTAAATTGTCGTTGCGGTATGAGCACGGGTCAAGCGGAACCGTACCCGGTCTATGTCGTTCGGTAGGACCGTTGGCATGGACGAGGGTCTTCGGCGGTCTATGGCTTAAATTGTCGTGACCAAGGCTAAGGAGACAAATTGCTCATATGGATGACCGTCCTAGAGGCGGTGGTGGATCGGGAACGTCTATGGCTTGAATTGACGTGACGTTGGCCGGTTCGCCGAGAATGTGCCCTGAGTGCACGGGGTGTGTGGCCGTGCGAGCCTACGCCTGTGGTGATGTATAATTACCTTTTATAAATGCCTATACTAATAAAGTGCAGGGAAAAGAGCATCCCCGCCCCGATTGTGGGGGCGGGATCGTTATAATTTGGTCAGCATTGCTGACCGTTGCTATTGTTTGCCACCGGGCGGTGGTTTGTTGCTTGCAGGTGCTGCGGAGCCGAGCGGGAAATAGCGGGCTAAAGCCCTTGTTGCTGTGCCGGCCCGCGAAGGCCTAATTTGTTATGTTTTTCCCGTTCTCTCATGTATGGCCGGCCTGCGAGCCGAGGTCTGAAAACACTATTTTTGTTAAGTGAACAATGTAAGGCCTTAAGGCCAGTTCTCTTTTGTGTATGTACTCATTCCTGGGTTGTAGTGGACATTCATGCTCTTTGGCAGGGTTCTTATCTTTTTGCAACTTAATTAAATTGCTTCCGCTAAGTGTTGTGTAGGACGCTCTGATTGGTTGTATGGTTTCAACGCGTAACCAACCGGTCTGTCCGTAGTATATGGCGTCGGGCCCCGGCCGGACCTACTGCTATATGCTATGTGACGGATAGGGGTGTTACACTTTATCTCTCTTGATTCTAGAGAGAAGGGAGAGCAAGGAGGAGGAAGAAGGCCAAGATCCGGCCGCCGGCGAAGCTTCGGAGGTCCGTTTCGCGAGCGGAGTTTAGATCCGCGAAGGTGGGAGCGTTGCGGTGGTTTCCAACCGAGCAAATCTTCTCCATGGCTAGGAAGAGGGGACGGAAGGTAACGACACTTCTCCTCTCGGTTTTTAGGATTTAGGATGCATGAATAGCATCCCCTTCCATTCGTGTTTTGAGCACCGGATCTCTCAAATGAGAGGGATTCGTGTAGCCTTGGTTCAAAAGGAACCTCCGGGTTGATCGTGTTCATCCCGGCATGCTTGCATTAGAGATCCGCTCCGTTAGCGGATTAGGCATTGTGGGTGAAGCCGTGGTCGCGACCGATAGTCCGACCCGGTGATGTTGCATAGCGAGCTTCGGTAGAAAATCCATTGCGGCAATACGCCGTTGTATGTATGCGTTTTCCCCCTTATATTTGAGTGAGTACTCGTAGTCGGAACCGGACGAGGTTAGCTCCGCTTTGTGCGGTAGATGGTTTCCTTGGAGCACGGGAAAGACACGGTGCGAATGGTAATTGGGGTGGGGAAACCTTGTTTTGTGCTGTGCAAAGGTGCGGCTAGGTCTCCGTGGTCGGCTGGCTATCCCGTGACGCGCAAGTCATGTGGGGAAAGTGTCCCGGCGAGACTAGCCCTTGTGTGAGACTGACGAGAATGCCGAGCGGAGGGCAAGCCCGGGCAATGTGGCCATGAGCGGGTGGGGTCCAGCAAGGCTTCTTAGAATCGGTTAGTGTGAGACGGAACCCTGACGTACGACGTCAGAATATGCGGGCAAGCCCGGGGTTTAAGACCCATGTGCGGGTGGGGCCATTGCAAGGTTTCGTGTGACGGCCTGTGTGCCGTTGGGGACATGGTGTTTCCCTTTTGTTTGCGGCTTTAAGCCAATGGGGAAACGGAAGTACCCAATGTTTGATGTTGTGCTAGATGCATACGAGCTAGGGTGCCTTGGGTGAAACCCGGGTTGCATTCATGTTGCATAGTATGCCCCTTTTACTTTGTACAAAACATAGAGAACATGTATGCTGTATGAGACATCCAAGCCTGTTTACCGCTTTAATATATATGCTCTTTTGGTATACGAAGTGTTAACTTGCAGGTGGAGTGGTACCCCGGGGTCCGTTAGGGACGGCCGGGAGGAGATGTGTTTGTTACACAGTAGAGGTCAGCCTTTGCGGACCCATGTTACTTCAAATCCTTACAGGGCAAGGATCGCATGCAGGAGCTAGCGCGCCGGGCGAAAAGCCCTAAGCCTCATGAAGTGTTACTGTGCTTGGCTAGTTTCTTTTCCTTGTTTTGCTGATGTTGTTTGATCATGTCTGGCTTGCAAGCCGAGGTAGCCTAGGAGTGCTTGACACTTTTATATTTTTTGGACTTATATTGTGTAAGGCCTTAAGGCCATTTCGATACTCTATTGTTAGTGGATAACTTCTGTCTTTTAGTTTTATGTTTCCGCTGTGTTTGTCTGGAGTTTTGAGTTTGGGTAGTTTCATATCATCTTTTAATACTAAAGCTGTGGTGTCCGTATGTTGTGGGGTCCCGGTCGGACCCATATTATATGGTCTTTACAGGGGAGGTGTTACACAGCAAACCTGGTCTAAGCTTTTAGAAGCACAGAGCACAACACACGTTGATCACTGCTCAAGCAACTGAACCCCCCTCTGATACAATGTTGAATTTTCTCAAGATGATCAACGAGATAGTCTGGCGCCAAATTAATATTCTCAGAGCTATCAAGATCACATTTTGATCAAGCGGAAACATAAAAACAAGCTCAAACACCAGAAGCAATCAGAAGAAATAAGCAGATCAAACTTTTATTATCTTCTTTACAAGCCGAGGTATACATGATGAGACATGATTCCGCCAGTACACAATGGAAAATAGAAAAAATACAAGTATCAATCCGAGCGGACAGAATCGGAGACTGCCAAGACCGCCCAGTCTGCTGAAGTCGTCGAGACCTCCCGAGCTGCTGTATGACGACGAATAGAACACAGAGTCTGCCGAGACCGCGAGGTCGCGCAGACACACCGTTATTAGCTGACTGCCGCAAGCTGCTGCTGAACTGAAGAACAGACCGCCTAACCGCCGAGTCCGACGAACAGGTTATTGAACTTGGAAAAATGAAGCAGAGAAAAAACTGGTAAGCCGCCGATTGCAATCCGCAAACTTCACTGAAACTGATCGAAGTCAGAACCAAACTCCTGGCTCCACAGTGCTAGTCGCGCCACCTGCAAACAACAACCAGTTAAGCATGCTCAAACCGCGTGGATATGAAAACCGAGTCCGCAACAATTAATCTGAGTCCAACTTACTGTTCACTCAGTTACAAATGAGGTGTCAGGGGGGGTCCTATTTATAGGAGCGGGTTGAAGTGTGATCACCGCCCTATGAGATAGGTTAACCGCCCCTTGATCGCAGCTAGCATAGCCAGTCCGCCCAGTCCGCAAAGACATGGCCGAACACCAGCCAAACCAAGCTCCAAGGCAATAAGCCAGTCCGCAACCTGGCGGACACCGCACCAGTCCGCACACACAAGTCCACGACCAACATGCACAGATCGCCTGGTCAACAAGCGGACTCTGCGGATACCGCAGACACTACTCCAGCTCGCAACGTGTCCACGACCAATAGACAGACTGCCCGGTCAACAACGGACACTGCGGACTAGCAAACACCATGGACTTGTCACGATATGTGATCAAGTCCAGCAACCCGCCAACATATGGCGCAAGCTCGGCGGACAAAGCCCAGTCCGCCAGCTACCAAACCAGCCCTCCAAACAAGGCTTTAAACTGCACAGCAGCCAAGCCAGAAGCCAACTGCCGGACTTGCAATCAGTCCGCGCAGTCCGCAGATAAACTCCATCCCGCAAACCAAACTGGCAATAAGCCAAGTCGTAGAAGCAAGCAGACTCCAAACCTATCCGCACGGCTACCTCCAGAACACCTAACAGGCCGCCATCACTAGACTGCCAGACTGCTTCATCAGTCCGCATGGACAGTCCGCATGGACAGTCCGCATGGACAGTCCGCATGGACAGTCCGCATGGACAGTCCGCCCAGGCCGCACCTCCAGTCCGCCCAAGCCGCCCGGACTGCCTGATTACCCACTTCACTTCACAAATTTCAACAGAGCGGAGGAGAGGAATGAAGCATCTGACCGACGTGGGATGGATGTGGGCAGACGATCAGTGAGGAACTGATTGCTTGCCTGGGCGGGCGGCGGAGTGGGATGAAGTATCAAACTGACATGAGATGGACGGGGGCAGACAGACAGTGAGGAACCAAATACATGTCTGGGTGGGCTGCAGGGAATGATCCGCGCCGTAATTCGCGGGGAATGATCTGTGTCGTTGAAATTTGCGATCCTACGGCTGATCTGCTCACGCACCTCTGAAAATAGGTAGTACCAAAAACGGATTCTTGTTAAAAACTGTTAAGATGCACGCTGGAGTAAATTTTGAGTACAAACACACTATAAAAATATTGTGTGGGGGAGATATCAGCCCTTCGATCAGCATGGATGACCAGCAAAAAACCAGTTAAAAAACAAAATTTTCGGTCAAACGGCTGTCAGTAATCCAACCAGCACAGTTGCTTTTTTTTTACACTACCCGTACCTAAAAAACGGCAAGGTGTGTGAAGAAAGTCAATCCCGTTTTCGGCTCAGTCTTTCCTAGACAGGATTCCGAGGCACCGGAGCTCGCCGTCGACCACCGCGCCTCTCCTTTGTCGTGGCCTAAGTATTGTTGCGAGGGGCCGCGCACTGCCGAGATCGCCAGATCGGAGCACCGTTGCTCTTGGTCGTAGGTGCTGAGCCCAATGCCTCTCTCACTCATACTATTAAATGAAAAAAAAAACTTGCAGAAATTGGAATCGCTTAAGGCGCCAGCGAGTGGAATGATTAGGCCAGGGATGTTGTGGGCGGCATCGGCATAGCCAAGCTCTAGATGGGTGCGGATATCTGGTGGATGGGTTGGGTTGCTATGAAAGGAATTAAAAGACCTAAAGAATAAAATTAATTCATTTTTATTGGCTAATAGCGTGTTTTAATTTTCCTCTAACAATCCTCATTATTAAATCACAACCAATATACTTGTGCCATGTGGCGCAGGTCGATCACCTGACCAATTTATTATTATTATTATTTGTTCTCTTAATTATCCCTTATTGGGCTTTTTCAATTTGTTGAAAAGCATTCAATATACAATTTTTTTTGCTACGCCAACTATTATTTGATGTGGATATGTATATATATAAATACAGATAAACGATAGCCGACTCATTCATAATTTCATATAACTACTATGAAAAGGAATTTTTTGATAGAAAGGCTAGCACAATTCATAAATAGATCTTAGTCCCCTAAAAATTCTATTGCACCAAATGCAAAAGTCAACAAAATTGAATGACACCAGAGTGTTTTATTAAAATTTAAAAATATACAAAGTATAAATTTAGGAATTGTTTTAAGTGATGAGGTTTCGATTGAATTGTAAATTCATAAAGCGCAGACCAGTCCGCCAGTCGCACTCGAGCGAATCCCTGTGCACAGAGCCGCCTACCGCGAGCCCGTCCTAGCGGCTGCGAAGCTGAGTGGGCTCGCCCCCGCCTGCGCAATGCTGTGCGCGGCGAGGTCCAGCGTGCATGCGGCCTCTTCTTTGCGTGTTCCCTCACATGCCTCTTTCTTGCGCGTTCCCGCGCGTGTCTCTTGCTTGCACACTCTCACACACGCATCTTCTTTGCGTGTTCCCGCGAGTGTCTCTTCCTTGCTCACTCCCACACATCCCTCTTCCTTGCGCGCTCCCGCGCGCGTCTCTTCCTTGTGTGCTAACGTGTGTGCCTCTCCCTGACACGCTCCCGCGCACTCTCCTCCAGCAAGCGCCCCGAGCTCTCCTCCAACAAGCACCCCACGCGCTCACCTCCAGCAAGCGCCCCACGCACTCTCCTCCAGCAAGCATCCCACACAGCAAACACGCTGCGCGCTCCCCTCCACCGAGGGTCCCGCGCGGACTCCTCCAGCAAGCGCCCCGTGTTCTCCTCCAACAAACACCTTGCGCTCTCTCCTCTAACAAGCGCACTGCGCTCTCTCCTCCAGCAAGCACCCCACACGCTCTCCTCCAGCAAGGATCCTGCGCAACAAACGCGTCGCGCGCTCCCCTCCAGCGAGTGCCCCACGCTCTCTCCTCCAGCAAGCGCCCCACACGCTCTCCTCCAACAAGCATTCCACGCAGCAAATGCGTCGCGCGCTCCCCTCCAGCGAGCGTCCCGCGCGCTCTCCTCCAGCAAGCGCCCCGCGCATTCCCCTCCAGCAAGCGCCCCACGCGATCCCCTCTAGCAAATGCCCTGTGCACTCTCCTCCAGCAAGCGTCCCGCACGCTCACCTCTAGCAATCATGTCACACACTCTCCTCCAGCAAGCGCTCCACGCGCTCTCCGCCAGCAAGCGCCCCATGCGCTCTCCGTCAACAAGCTCCCAACGTGCTCAAGAGCAAGCGCTCCAACCATTAACAGGACAACTGCACCAAACTTCTCCTATAAACACAACATGAGACAAACCACAGAAGATAAGTGTTGAATTTTTTGAAGTGAAAGTGACAGTCTGAGCGAACTGTTCGCGCGGTCAGTGCTGACAGTATTGGCGGTTTGGGTCAGACCGCGCAGTCTGTGCGGAAAGAGCTGGCGACTAGCCAGGTCGGCCAGCGTTCTACAAAGTTCACCAGTGGTTCCAGGCGGATAGGCCTTGTATCCGGGATTGGTGCATTCTGGTGGAGTTTTCCATGCTGGACGGACTGGTGTTGGAGTCCGCTTGTTCCAACAGTCTGTTGGTGAACTTGGTGTTTGTACAACCCCGTATTCGCGGAGTAGGGTCATTTCGGCAGGCGCAGAGCCAGTTTTAAGCTTTTAAGCTTTTTGGATATTTTGGACTCTTGGTGGCCAATTTTGGCTCTAGCATGGAAATATACTAGTAGGGGGAGGAAGAATTTGCCTCCCCCTTACCCCCCTCTTTGAGGGGCGGGAGCGGCAGGTTGGCTGCCCCCCCCCCCCCCGACTTGATAAAGCGTGAAGTGGGGGCAGCGGGGTCGACGGGAGGTCAAGGTCTCATCACCCCCAGATGCGCCTTAGTTCTGAGCTAGAGCCCAGGGCGAGCTTGCGGGGCGAGACCGCCGGCCTGGCGGGTTCTCGCCCGCGCGGCCAGCTTGCGGGGCGAGACCGCCGGCCTGGCGGGTTCTCGCCCGCGAGGCCAGCTCGCGGGGCGAGACCGCCGGCCTGGCGGGTTCTCGCCCGCGCGGCCAGCTTGCGGGGCGAGACCGCCGGCCTGGCGGGTTCTCGCCCGCGAGGCCAGCTCGCCGGGGCGAGACCGCCGGCCTGGCGGGTTCTCGCCCGCGAGGCCAGCTCGCGGGGCGAGACCGCCGGCCTGGCGGGTTCTCGCCCGCGCGGCCAGCTTGCGGGGCGAGACCGCCGGCCTGGCGGGTTCTCGCCCGCGAGGCCAGCTCGCCGGGGCGAGACCGCCGGCCTGGCGGGTTCTCGCCCGCGAGGCCAGCTCGCCGGGGCGAGACCGCCGGCCTGGCGGGTTCTCGCCCGCGAGGCCAGCTCGCCGGGGCGAGACCGCCGGCCTGGCGGGTTCTCGCCCGCGAGGCCAGCTCGCCGGGCGAGACCGCCGGCCTGGCGGGTTCTCGCCCGCGAGGCCAGCTCGCCGGGCGAGACCGCCGGCGAGGCGGGTTCTCGCCCCGAGAACTCCTTGGGGCATGCGTTTACCGTTTTACCCCCGGGGTGGATTTTCCCTCTTTGCCCCCCGGTGTGGAGGTTTCCTATTGGCTGGAGGCATTTTGGCCCCAGGGGCGTTTTGGTCATTTTACCCCTAAGACTTGGAAAAACTATAAATAGACCCTTAGGGGTGCCTTGAAGGAGGACGGACTTGTCATTCTTTCCTTAGCCACAAATCTCTTTGGCTTTCTTCCTCCAAGGCACCTAGCTCAAGCATTGGCTAGGGAGGGGGAGACCTCAAAGGTCTTCCGGGTGTGAGGTGGGACCTCCACGCTAGAGCCGAGGGTCAGTTCATAGCTTCCTAAGTCTTCGGTCCGTGACGTTCTTCTGAGTGTAGTAGGTGTGAGGTCACCCCTTTCCCCAAGGGTCGAACTCCACGGAAGTCAATTTTGGCTTCGGTCATTTTTGGCTTCAACAGTTTTGGTGCGGTGAGCGTGGAGAGTAACCAGCACAGAAGATCTCGGGAGAGTGTCATGGCTGGAGATCAGGGAGGTAGTGATGATCTCGGTGGTTCCCCCAACCCAGGACCCTTTGTAGGAAGGGAGGAGTTCATGGCTTCCATCGAAGGCATCATGGGGATGCTTAGAAGCATTGCCCCTCGGGCTGACAGCTTAACCCCCACCCCCCAGGGACTAGCTCCCAGGGGTCTCGGCGAGCTAACCCAGAGTGGTCTCGGCGAGCTGGCTCCCAGGGGGCAAGGCGAGATCACCCCAGCAGGGGGAGAAGTGAGTATGCCGGATAGGAGGCCTGGGAAGGAGAGGATGGTAGAAGGGGTTGAGCGAGACCTCTCAGGCCGGGAGCTGTTCCCAAGCCCGGCGAGAGCTAACCCCCCAGGCGAGCAGGTCGCGCGAGTGGAGGTGGCGAGAGCTCCCCTTAGGGGGTCACCCTTCAGTGAGTTGATCATCTCAGCTCCCATTCCCGAGGGGTTCAGAGAGCCAGACATGGTTTACTATACCGGGAAGGATGACCCCGTCCAGCATCTGCAATGGTTTGAGGATGCCGTCTCCATCAGGCCGATGACGGACGCCTTCAAGTGTCGCCTCTTTGCGATCACCTTGAAAGAGAAGGCGAGGGACTGGTTCCATCAACTCCCTCCGAGGTCCATCTTCGGGTTCGAAGACTTGAGCCGGAGCTTTTAGCTTCGCTTCTCCACCTCCAAGAAGAGGAAGAAGGGTCCTGAGTCCCTCTTCCTGTTAAAGCAAAGGGCTGAGGAGTCGCTGGCCCACTACGTTGACAGGTTCCAGGAGGAGGTCCTTGACATCCAAGAGGTGCCAGGGTATGCCCTCCAGATGGTGTTCACGGTAGGATTGCGCGAAGGGTTCTTCAAGATGAGCTTGACTCGGAAGGCCCCCCTTTCCTTCGAGGAGCTGATGGAAAGGGCGGCAGAGGAGATAGCCATGGAGGCAGCCAACCCGGCCTTTGTAAAGAAGTTGGCAAATTTGACAGAGGTGGAGTCGAAGGAGCAGGGTGGCTCAAGGCATCATGAAGGGAGAAGGAGAGAGGAGCATAGAGCTCAAGGGTTCCAGAGACAGGAGGGTCCGGAGCCAGGCTGGAGGCAGCAGGGAGGACCTGCCCATGGTCCAGGAAGGGCTCTCATCTAGGATGGAGGGAACCATCATGGGGGCCAAGGGAGGTTCAACTTCCAGAGGCAAGCCCCAAGACAGCTCCTGCCCCCACCCCAGCAAGCGATGGCGATTGGCCGAAGGGATAGGAGGAATCGCAAGGGGAGAGGGGGAGGCAGGGTAGAGTTGCCGTACTGTGACTTCCACCAGGTGGAGGGGCACGCAACAGCTACCTGCCCTGAGTTCCTGGAAGTAAGGGGGGCGAGAGCTCCAGTCCAGCAGCCGCCGGAGCAGATCGAAGCTCTGCCCCAAGAAGGTGGAGGAGGTGATGATGTGTGTGAGGACCGGGTTGATGTAGGCCCCCGAGGTGGTATATCTGTGATCCACGGGGGGGTGGGGATCGAAGCCGCTCGGAAGGCAAGTCTTCATGTGATGTATCGGCGGAGCGTCGCCTCGACATCCCAGACCCCTCCCCCGGAGGAAAGGGTCACCTTCTCATCAAAGGACATGCCAGAGCATGAGGATCCCTTCTGCGACGCCCTGGTCATCCAAGCAGCCGTCGAAGGCTTCACCGTCTCCCGGATTTTGATTGATAACGGAAGCTCGGTCAACGTCATTTTCAAGAAGGCGTTCGAGGGGATGAAGGTGGAGGCAAGGAGGATAGTGGCGTCGGATGGACCTCTGTTCGGATTCTCAGGGGAGAGAAAGGAGGTGGAAGGTGGAGTCGGACTCCAGGTGAAGTTGGGAGGGACCTCAAGGAACTGCAGGTTCGTCATTGTTGACGCTCCAAGCAGCTACAATGCCATCTTCGGAAGGCCCCTCATCAGCGCCTTCCGGTGCGTGCCCTCATCCTTCCACCAATGTCTCAAGTTCAACTCAGATGGGATCCAGGTCAGGATCAAGGGAGACTCCAGGATGGCGAGGCAGTGCTACGTCACGGCAGTCAACACCATCTCTTGGTTGGCTAAGGCAGAGGAGATGGAGAAGATCATGAAGAGCCTGAGCAGGGTTGAGGTGGCCAGTGGGATGGAACCTGATGGCAACCACTAGGCCCAGGCCCCCTGAAAAAGCCTCGCCTCGGCGGAGTCATGTATCTTTCTTTTATGTCGTTGTAATGAGTCCAACCTCCGGCCGGTAGGGTCGAGAGGGTCATGTAATCCAACCTTTTCCCCCTTTTGAGGATGTTGAATTTTGGCAGAGTTCAGGTGACATGCCCCAAGTCCCTTAGCTCCGAGATGATTCCGCTGCCAGGCTCTCACTAGCTGGTGGGTTCAGGTTGATCTCTCGTGGGAGCCAAGTCCCTTAGCTCCGAGATGATTCCGCTGCCAGGCTCTCACTAGCTGGTGGGTTCAGGTTGATCTCTCGTGGGAGCCAAGTCCCTTAGCTCCGAGATGATTCCGCTGCCAGGCTCTCACTAGCTGGTGGGTTCAGGTTGATCTCTCGTGGGAGCCAAGCCCTTTTGCTCCGAGATGATTCCGCTGCCAGGCTCTCACTAGCTGGTGGGTTCAGGTTGATCTCTCGTGGAAGCCAAGTCCCTTAGCTCCGAGATGATTCCGCTGCCAGGCTCTCACTAGCTGGTGGGTTCAGGTTGATCTCTCGTGGGAGCCAAGTCCCTTAACTCCGAGATGATTCCGCTGCCAGGCTCTCACTAGCTGGTGGGTTCAGGTTGATCTCTCGTGGGAGCCAAGTCCCTTAGCTCCGAGATGATTCCGCTGCCAGGCTCTCACTAGCTGGTGGGTTCAGGTTGATCTCTCGTGGGAGCCAAGTCCCTTAGCTCCGAGATGATTCCGCTGACAGGCTCTCACTAGCTGGTGGGTTCAGGTTGATCTCTCATGGGAGCCAAGCCCTTTTGCTCCGAGATGATTCCGCTGCCAGGCTCTCACTAGCTGGTGGGTTCAGGTTGATCTCTCGTGGAAGCCCAAGTCCCTTAGCTCCGAGATGATTCCGCTGCCAGGCTCTCACTAGCTGGTGGGTTCAGGTTGATCTCTCGTGGAAGCCCAAGTCCCTTTTGCTCCGAGATGATTCCGCTGTCAGGCTCTCACTAGCTGGTGGGTTCAGGTTGATCTCTCGTGGAAGCCCAAGTCCCTTAGCTCCGAGATGATTCCGCTGCCAGGCTCTCACTAGCTGGTGGGTTCAGGTTGATCTCTCGTGGAAGCCCAAGTCCCTTAACTCCGAGATGATTCCGCTGACAGGCTCTCACTAGCTGGTGGGTTCAGGTTGATCTCTCGTGGGAGCCAAGTCCTTTTGCTCCGAGATGATTCCGCCGCCAGGCTCTCACTAGCTGGTGGGTTCAGGTTGATCTCTCGTGGGAGCCAAGTCCTTTTGCTCCGAGATGATTCCGCCGCCAGGCTCTCACTAGCTGGTGGGTTCAGGTTGATCTCTCGTGGGAGCTGAGTCCTCTAGCTCCGCTGCCAGGTCAGATCCTTTTACCCTGAGGGGGTCTCGCCACCCAGGCTCTCATCAGCTGGCATGGCAGGTTGACCCCCCCTGGAGGTTAGATCCTTTTACCCTGAGGGGGTCTCGCCACCCAGGCTCTCATCAGCTGGCATGGCAGGTTGACCCCCCCAGGAGGTTAGATCCTTTTACCCTGAGGGGGTCTCGCCACCCAGGCTCTCATCAGCTGGCATGGCAGGTTGATCCACCCAAGGAGGTTAGATCCTTTTACCCTGAGGGGGTCTCGCCACCCAGGCTCTCATCAGCTGGCATGGCAGGTTGACCCCCCCAAGGAGGTTAGATCCTTTTACCCTGAGGGGGTCTCGCCACCCAGGCTCTCATCAGCTGGCATGGCAGGTTGACCCCCCAGGAGGTTAGATCCTTTTACCCTGAGGGGGTCTCGCCACCCAGGCTCTCATCAGCTAGCATGGCAGGTTGACCCCCCCAAGGAGGTTAGATCCTTTTACCCTGAGGGGGTCTCGCCACCCAGGCTCTCATCAGCTGGCATGGCAGGTTGACCCCCCCAGGAGGTTAGATCCTTTTACCCTGAGGGGGTCTCGCCACCCAGGCTCTCATCAGCTGGCATGGCAGGTTGATCCCCCCAAGGAGGTTAGATCCTTTTACCCTGAGGGGGTCTCGCCACCCAGGCTCTCATCAGCTGGCATGGCAGGTTGACCCCCCCAAGGAGGTTAGATCCTTTTACCCTGAGGGGGTCTCGCCACCTAGGCTCTCATCAGCTGGCATGGCAGGTTGACCCCCCAGGAGGTTAGATCCTTTTACCCTGAGGGGGTCTCGCCACCCAGGCTCTCATCAGCTGGCATGGCAGGTTGACCCCCCCAAGGAGGTTAGATCCTTTTACCCTGAGGGGGTCTCGCCACCCAGGCTCTCATCAGCTGGCATGGCAGGTTGACCCCCCAGGAGGTTAGATCCTTTTACCCTGAGGGGGTCTCGCCACCCAGGCTCTCATCAGCTGGCATGGCAGGTTGACCCCCCAAGGAGGTTAGATCCTTTTACCCTGAGGGGGTCTCGCCACCCAGGCTCTCATCAGCTGGCATGGCAGGTTGACCCCCCCAAGGAGGTTAGATCCTTTTACCCTGAGGGGGTCTCGCCACCCAGGCTCTCATCAGCTGGCATGGCAGGTTGACCCCCCAGGAGGTTAGATCCTTTTACCCTGAGGGGGTCTCGCCACCCAGGCTCTCATCAGCTGGCATGGCAGGTTGACCCCCCCAAGGAGGTTAGATCCTTTTACCCTGAGGGGGTCTTGCCACTCAGGCTCTCATCAGCTGGCATGGCAGGTTGACCCCCCCAGGAGGTTAGATCCTTTTACCCTGAGGGGGTCTCGCCACCCAGGCTCTCATCAGCTGGCATGGCAGGTTGACCCCCCCAGGAGGCTAGATCCTTTTACCCTGAGGGGGTCTCGCCACCCAGGCTCTCATCAGCTGGCATGGCAGGTTGACCCCCCCAGGAGGCTAGATCCTTTTACCCTGAGGAGGTCTCGCCACCCAGGCTCTCATCAGCTGGCATGGCAGGTTGGCCCCTCGGAAGAGGCCTCATAATCTTTCGACACCGCGAGAGTAAGCTACACTCAGCGAATACGTTGGGTTGGACGTTTCTTTCCGAGCTTGTGCCAACCTCGAAAAGAGCGGGGATTGTGTACAACCCCGTATTCGCGGAGTAGGGTCATTTCGGCAGGCGCAGAGCCAGTTTTAAGCTTTTAAGCTTTTTGGATATTTTGGACTCTTGGTGGCCAATTTTGGCTCTAGCATGGAAATATACTAGTAGGGGGAGGAAGAATTTGCCTCCCCCTTACCCCCCTCTTTGAGGGGCGGGAGCGGCAGGTTGGCTGGCCCCCCCGACTTGATAAAGCGTGAAGTGGGGACAGCGGGGTCGACGGGAGGTCAAGGTCTCATCACCCCCAGATGCGCCTTAGTTCTGAGCTAGAGCCCAGGGCGAGCTTGCGGGGCGAGACCGCCGGCCTGGCGGGTTCTCGCCCGCGCGGCCAGCTTGCGGGGCGAGACCGCCGGCCTGGCGGGTTCTCGCCCGCGAGGCCAGCTCGCGGGGCGAGACCGCCGGCCTGGCGGGTTCTCGCCCGCGCGGCCAGCTTGCGGGGCGAGACCGCCGGCCTGGCGGGTTCTCGCCCGCGAGGCCAGCTCGCCGGGGCGAGACCGCCGTCCTGGCGGGTTCTCGCCCGCGAGGCCAGCTCGCGGGGCGAGACCGTCGGCCTGGCGGGTTCTCGCCCGCGCGGCCAGCTTGCGGGGCGAGACCGCCGGCCTGGCGGGTTCTCGCCCGCGAGGCCAGCTCGCCGGGGCGAGACCGCCGGCCTGGCGGGTTCTCGCCCGCGAGGCCAGCTCGCCGGGGCGAGACCGCCGGCCTGGCGGGTTCTCGCCCGCGAGGCCAGCTCGCCGGGGCGAGACCGCCGGCCTGGCGGGTTCTCGCCCGCGAGGCCAGCTCGCCGGGCGAGACCGCCGGCCTGGCGGGTTCTCGCCCGCGAGGCCAGCTCGTCGGGCGAGACCGCCGGCCAGGCGGGTTCTCGCCCCGAGAACTCCTTGGGGCATGCGTTTACCGTTTTACCCCCGGGGTGGATTTTCCCTCTTTGCCCCCCGGTGTGGAGGTTTCCTATTGGCTGGAGGCATTTTGGCCCCAGGGGCGTTTTGGTCATTTTACCCCTAAGACTTGGAAAAACTATAAATAGACCCTTAGGGGTGCCTTGAAGGAGGACGGACTTGTCATTCTTTCCTTAGCCACAAATCTCTTTGGCTTTCTTCCTCCAAGGTACCTAGCTCAAGCATTGGCTAGGGAGGGGGAGACCTCAAAGGTCTTCCGGGTGTGAGGTGGGACCTCCACGCTAGAGCCGAGGGTCAGTTCATAGCTTCCTAAGTCTTCGGTCCGTGACGTTCTTCTGAGTGTAGTAGGTGTGAGGTCACCCCTTTCCCCAAGGGTCGAACTCCACGGAAGTCAATTTTGGCTTCGGTCATTTTTGGCTTCAACAGTGTTGGTTCCAAGTCTAGCTCAGTGCGCGCTGTGCTGGCCTCAATGTGTGCGGACTGGAGTGTGTCCGCATAGATGTGCGGACTATGGTGGTATTCGCAGGGTTTGCTGGTTGCGACCTCCCTGACTTGGGTTTTGGTGACAAGGCGGATAGATTTCTATATCCGCCCTTGTTGATTTGTGGCAGTCTGTTTGACCTTCTTGTCACGACGGACTGATTTTGTATTCACGGGGCTTTTGGATACACTCTGTTCTTGCTACGAGCTCAAGTGGTGTTCCTATCGTTAGGGTGGTGACCACACTTCTCTCCGTACCTATAAATAAGACCCCTTGGCACATCTACAGTAACTGAATAAATAGCAAGTCTACTCGCGATTAGTTGCTGCGGCCTGGATTTTCTTTTTTCTATCCGCACTGGTTGAAGAGGTTAACCGGTTTTTTGCTATGCAGGTTGTGCAGATAGAACTGAAGAGCCAGAGATTTGGTTCTAAGGCTTTGCGGACTCTGCGGATTACAATCGACAGTTTACAGCAGGTCGCTTGCGACCAGACAGTTTCTCTTCTACAACTTTTCCCAGTTCAATAAGTTGTCTGCTCTGGCGGCTTGTTCAGTTCGACAGCAGCAAATCGGCGAACAGAGTTCAACCTTGGAATAATGGGCAATCTGCACGGCAAGGTGTCTGACGACCTATCAGTTGAGCGGACTCCATAGCGGCTAACAGCAAAGTCGGCGGCTTCTCTCTTAGTCCGTGCGACTTGTTTTTTCAACTTGCTTGTTCTTTTCTTGTTGTCCTCGGGTACATCGGCGAAGCATGTCTCGCCATGTATGTCTTGTTTTGTAAAAAAGATTTTTGATATTACATGATTTTTGCTCTGCTTTATCCATTTGGTTTATTTGACTCAAGAGGGTTGAGTGTTCTTGCGGCTGCTTTTCTATTTTTCGCGATTAACAATTTTTTTTTTCATGGTATCAGAGGGAATAGAGGTCTGAGCAGTGTTTAACCTCAGCTTGCTTTTTTGCTTCTGTGAGTCTAAGTAAACCAAGGGTAGTGCAATGGAAGCAGGGTATGCAAGGGGTCTTGGTATCAAGCTTCTTACACCGACTAAATTCAAGAAGTGGAAGTTGTGTATGGAGAGCTATCTTCTGGGGGAGGACTTATGGGATGTCATCTGTGGACACAATACGCAAGAAGCGGCCACTGCTGTTGGTGTTGAGGCCTTGAGAGCTTGGAGAAAGACTAACACGAAAGCTGAGTTTAATCTCAAGCGGGCTATTTCACTTGAACTCTTCGACCACATCTTAGGATGTCGGTCTGCTGCGAAGATATGGACTTCCCTTGATGGGTTGTTCAACAGGAAGAACGTACATGGAAAATGAGTTGGCTAGGGCAACTCAAGGAGATCTACCCATCTCTACATTATTTCTAAAAATGAAGACCTTGTGCGCTGAGATTTCAGCATTAGATACTGATGAGTCCATTTCTGAAGCCATGATGAAGAGACACAGAATCCGTGGTTTGTAGAAGGAATATATGGCCTTTGTAAATTTTGTTCAAGGCTGGGCCACTCAGCCATCTTTGTTTGAGCTGGACAACCTACTGACTTCGCAGGAAAGCTTGGCTAGACAAATGGAGGGGATTACTATCTCTAAAGGAGGTAGTGAGGCGCTCTTCACGGGAAAAAAGAAGATATGAGAGAAGAAGATTGTTGCTGAGGATGAGCCTTCAACTTCTTATCAACAAGAGATGAGCACTGCTCCTAAGATGGGCTGGAAGAAGGAGTTGAAGTGCTACAGGTGCAATCAGTCGGGTCACTTCAAGAAAGACTTCAAGGTCAAGCTGCAACCTGGGCATGTTGCAGACAAGGAGTGAGCTGGTTCCAGTGCTGAGGAAGCCGGGTGGGGAAGTGCTTTTCTGACAGGTATGTGTGTCCGTGCTCTTTCCACAATCGACTACCAAGATGACTGGATCATTGACTTGGGGTGTGGTCCCCACCTCAATGGAGACGAGTCAAAGTTCTTATTGCTGCAAACATTCTCAGGTAACGAAGCTATTATAACCGCTGATGATACTGTTCATACATTAGAAAAGGAGGATGTAGTGTCTTTGGGTAGTGATAAAAGTCCACTCATGTTAAAGAGTGTTTATCACGTACTGGGCATGAAGAATAACCTTTTCTCTGTGACCAATGCGGTTGACGCAGGCTATCACGTTCTGTTCGTTCCGATATAAGTGAATTTTTTTCGTAACGTATCAGCGGTGAAGGCTGATGTTTCTCATGTTGGGAGAATGGTTAGGGACATGTTTGTGTTATCAATAAGTTCCTATGTTAATCGAATGAGGGCCAACGATAGCACTGCTATGTGACATGAAACACTAAGGCACGTTGGGATGAATAAATTGAAGGCCATGTCGATTAGGAATCTTGTGAAAGGCTTACCTAAGTAGTCATCCTTTGGTGATGGTCATGTCTACGCAGGATGTCAATACGGAAAGGCTCATCGCCTTCTGTTTAACAAGTCTCAGACTAGGTGTAAAGCACTATTGGAGTTTATCCATGATGATCTGATGGGACCGTCGTCACTGCCAGTCTTGGTGGCAGCAGATACATGTTGGTGTTGATTGATGACTAATCAAGATACACTTGGGTGTATTTCATGAAGGAGAAGTCAGATGCTTTTCGGCTGTTTGTGGAGTTCAAGGAGCTGGTGGAGGGCCGGTTTGACCTACGGATCAAGAAGTTGAGAACGGACAACGGAGGTGAGTTCAGTTCTTCAATATTCTCTAACTTCTGCAGGAAGTATGGAATCCAGAGAGAGCTTACTTGTGCTCATACTCCACAATAAAATGGAGTAGCAGAACGGAAGATTCGTCATCTGACGGAGACCTGCAAGTGTTGGCTTCATGCAAAAGACATTCCTAGGTCCTTCTGGGCAGAGGGAATGTCTTGTGTATCTTATGTCATCAATCAAATGCCTCTGAGTCCGATCAGCATGAAGTCTCCATTTGAGATGATGTTTAAGGAGAAGCCCAACGTTGGACACTTTCGAGTATTTGGATCAACCTGCTGCGTACACGTCCTGGATGCTATGAGGACTAAGCTGGATACAAAGGCAAAGAAGCTTGTCTTCGTGGGCTATGACGAGCAGAAGAAGGGATGGAAGTGTATGGATCCAGTGACAAAGAAGTTCGTCGTCTCCAGGGACACGGTCTTCGACGAATTGACGTCATATGTAGGTAGCTCATCTGTGGAGCTACAGGAGAACAGGTCTGATGAAGGACATAAGGAGGCTGCTGAAGATCTCATGGTGGAGTTGCCTGTATCACCAAGAACTCCAGGTGTTTCTAGCTCGGATGCAGAATCTTCTGGTTCAGGAAGTAGGTGGGCGATGCTCCAGATTTGCCCGAGAATGGAGCTAATTCAGAAGAAGCAGTAGAGGTGGTTAACAAGGGTCAAATTCTTCGGAGATCAAAGAGGACCATTAAGCACCAGCTCGGTACTGTGAAGGAAACACGATGATCTTTGTCTCTTGTTTCTTCGCAGACCCTCTAGACGAGCAAGATCATTCTAGCTTTAATGAAGTCATTGGAGTTAAGGAGTGGGAAGATGTCATGTATGAGGAGATGACTGCTCTCAAGAAAAATGAGACCTATGACATTGTGCCCAAGGTTGATGACGTTACTCATGTGACTTGCAAGTGGGTATATAAGCTGAAGAAGAAGGCGGATGAGAGCATCGAGCGGTACAAGGCTCGCCTTGTAGCTCGAGGGTTTTCTCAGAAGAACGACGAAGACTACGAGGAGACGTTTAGCCTTGTTGCTAAAATGATTTCAGTTCGTGTGGTGATGGCCTTGGTAGCTTGTCAAGGTTGGAAGATGTGACAGCTAGACGTAAAGAATGATTTTCTTTACGGGAAAATCGACAAAGACATCTTCATGGATCAGCCACATGGATACGTGTCTGAAGATCATCCAGGCTACGTCTATAAGCTCCGGAAGGCCCTTTATGGTTTAAAGCAGGCTCCTCGAGCTTTGTATGAGAAGATCGCAAAATACCTCCAGTTCTGCGGTTATGTTGCTTCTAACTCAGACTTGAGCTTGTTCATTAAGAAGAAGGAGGAGCTTCTAGTCTTGGTGCTAGTGTACGTGGATGATATGATCATCACGAGTAACTCTGAGGAGGAGGTAGCTACGTTCAGGGCAGAGCTAGCTATAAGGTTCGAGATGAAGGACTTGGGTGAGATCCAACACTTTCTTACACTCGAGGCGGAGAGGAAAGAGAGTGGTATACTTGTTTCCCAAAAAGCTATGCGGAACGGATCGTTCAACGATTCGGCATGAGGGAGGGGAAAAGTAGCTCTACTCCACTTGACGTTGACATCAAACTTCGGCGATATGAGGGGAGGATTCTTTCGGATCCTCTTGGGTTTCGTGCTCTGTTTGGGAGCCTTATTTACTTGACGATTACATGGCCAGATGTGAGGACCCTGATCAGCCTGTGGCTCGCCAGCGCTGCTATTCGTCCCAGGCCCTCATCATGGACTGCAGTCAGTGCCACCCAAACCCCTCTTCGTGCCCCTTTGGCCACAGCGGGTTGTTGGAAACCACATCGTGAAGACCCTGACCGCATCGCACCTGCTTACTGTGTTTTTCGTCCCAGGTCCCACAGACTACAATCCTCCTTTTGACGAGAAGTGATCCAGTTAAGCGTCCCTACGGGGACTTCCCAGGAGATCACTCATCCTGGAATTGCTCCCGTACGAGCACGCTTAACTATGAAGTTCTTTCACTTCTCATCATCAATTGAGCTGCACCATATACATGGTGCATTACAGGCTCATAAATAGAGCAGGCATTCCAATTACCACAAGAATGCGCTACCGGAAGTGCAAGCAGTGGTGTGAAATGCCTACTCAGTTCAATCGCGATTGTTGCTTCAAGAATAAAGAAGAGACAACATAAGATAAGTTGAAAGAAGAAGCCAATTTTACTGAGAAAGTGCATTCAGAACTGTTCTTCTACTAAAGTGGGAACCCTGAAATGAATACTGCTGATCTATGCTTTAGGTCTCCATGAGCCATAAAGAGGTTGCATAAAATGTGTAGAGCTACAAGTCTCCATGAAAAGATTTAAAAAATTCTAAAAAAATGTCTTACGCCCATCTCGGGATCCCGCCCGGCCTATACAGTGTTCTTCCGCGCCGGCCACCGGCGGGTTCTTCCGCGCCAGCCACCGGCGGGTTCTTCCGCGCCGGACCCCGAAGGGTTCTTCCGCGCCGGACCCCGACGAACTCGTCTGGAGTTGTCCAGCGGCGAGCGGGCAGGGCCACCATCGGGGTCCGGCGAACTAGTCGGTGGGTGGCGGGCAGTCCGCCGGCTGCTCTGCCGCCTGCCGCTTTTTCGGCGGCTGCGAGGAAGAACCGTGAGTGCAGGAAGGGTTTTTTTTTTAAAAAACATGCTGTGTTTGCCAATGGTCCCACAACACCGAAATTGGATGAGCGTCATACAGAGGAGACTCCTGGTTATTTTTTTTTATTGTTGGGCTTTCTTAAGATCAAGGTTGGCGAGCTTTCTATCGTTTGTAAATGGCCTTGGTGGGCTTTTTACGTGCCCAATGGGTCCTTTTTTATGTGTGTCCACCCTGTTACACCGGGCGATGTAAATATAAGGTGATGTTAAAGACACATCATCTTTAACTATATGCATATCCATCAAAAAAAATAACCCATAATGATGAAATAAAAGAAGGAAAATGAAATTTGAGGAGCAGTTTCCCTGCAAATGTTCTCCTCCAGCTGAAGCGGCTGAACTGTACTTCCAATGCCCTCAAGCTCAACCTAGCAAGATGCATCCGTCTTCCTCGCCCCTCCGCGAAAACCCTAATTCCAAACCCAACACCAACAAACAACCATGCTCCGATCTGATAACCTCTCAATCGCCACCCGCACCAGCTTCCGAATCTCCAAAATTCTATTCTCCTCCACTACCATCACCCCCGACCCCGCATCCCGCGACACAAGAAATGGGCATCCAGAATCCTCCGGCCCACTCGCCGACGATCTATTCCGATCTCCCTCACGCTCCGGCGGCTACACGCAGGGCGACGCCACCTACCTCTCTCTCGCCCGCTTTCACTCCAATCCCCCAAACATTCCCGCCCTCCGCGCTCTGCTCGATCGAATGCGCTCCGATCATCGTCCCTTCCACGAGCGCCTGTTCCCTCCAATCCTCCGAGCTTTCGGCCGCGCCGGGCTCCCCCTCGACGCCCTCCACCTGTTCGACGAAATGCTTCCCTCATTCCGCTGCTCACCGTCTGCCTTCTCCCTCAACTCCGCTCTTTCGTCCCTCCTCTCCTCCCCCAATTCCCTTCTCGCATTCCCCTTCTTCCGACGCGCCCTTCGCCGGAATCCATCCCTCCGCCCCAATCTCCTCACCTTCAATCTCGTCCTCAAATCCCTCTGCTCTGCCCCTTCCCCTTCCCTCCCCATTGCCCTCAATCTCTTCCGCTCCATCCCTCTCCGCGGCCTCCGTCCCGACGCTTACACCTACTCGACTCTCATCGCCGCCCTCGCCCGCGCAGGCCGTCTCGACGACGCCTTCGCACTCCTCAACGAAATGCAGCTTGACGGCGTCACTCCCCATTCCATCACCTTCAACTCCCTGCTTCACACCATCATCCTCGCCGGCAATCTTCGTCGCGCCGCCAACCTCACCCGGTACATGATTCTCAAGGGCTGCCCGCCCACTCTGGCCACCTACAACACCCTCATCCACGGCCTCTGCCGCCACGGCCGCCTCGAAGAAGCGCTCTCCCTTATTGATCGCATGGTCCTCCACGAAGGCCTCGCTCCGAACGAGATCACGTACGGCGGGCTTGTCGACGGCCTCATTAAACTCGGCCGCTTCGTCGACGCACGCCGGGTGTTCGACCTAATGCGTGAGCGAGGAGTCTGCGCCAACGAGTTTTTGTACTCCTCAATCATCTCCGGCATATTCCGGTCCGGCGATCCCGAAGAGGCGCTGGGAATGTGGTCGGTGATGCTATCAGAGGGGGTCAAACCCAACGAGGTCCTCTACACCGCCCTCGTCGACGGGCTCTCCAAGAGCGGTCGTGTGGCGGAGGCGGAAGACGTGATCACTCGAATGATTGCAGAGGGATGCTCCCCGAATGTGCGCACCTACAGTGCGCTCATGCGAGGCCATTTCAGATCTGGCAACAGCGAACAGGCGCTCGCCACGTGGACAAAGATGGTCCAGTGCGGGTGCGAGCCTAATGCGGTGAGCTACAGCATTTTGATCCACGGGCTGTGCGAGGAGGGGAGAGTGAGGGAGGGTATGATGGTGTGGAAGAACATGATTGGCCGCGACTGCTCCCCCGACGTGATGGCCTACACGGCAATGATCCGAGGGCTGTGCTCCGCCGGGAGGGTGGATGGAGGGATGAGATTGTTCCATGACATGACGGCCCGTTGGGACTTGGAGCCGGACGCGGTGGCGCACAATGCACTTTTCGATGGATTGATTAACGCCGGCAGGCTCGGTCAAGCAGTCGATCTGTTGCGTTCCATGGTGGAAAGAGGGTGCGACCCGGATGAGGTCACCTGCAACATATTTTTGAAAGGATTGGGGTGGGACAAGAAGAAGGGTCTAGACTTGATGGAGGGTATGGTTGTGAGGATGATGGCGCGAGGGAGAGTTATCGGCGCTGCCGATATAATTTTGGTGATGGGCAAGAAATACATGGCGCCGAGGGCCACAATTTGGGAGAAGGTGGTGAGGGTGGTTTGCAAGACAAAGAGAGTCCAGAGAGAAATTGATGAGTTTTATGATGCGCTAAAAGTGGAAATTGAACATTGATCGAAAACATCTGACAATATGACCCCACATTGGGTCCCATAAAGATTAGTACTCATTGACGACAAATCAATCTTTTGTTGCCAATAATTTCATTGTATTATGTTGATTGTGAATGTTTTTTATGCAATTAATCATATTGAATTGATGGTAGGGCTATGTTGAGAGATGTTGTAATGGATGTTATGGTTTGGGATAGTTTAGTTTGGTGGGTGCACTCAGGCCGGGAACTTGTTCGATAATAGTCACAGCAATCGATGTGGTGGGTGCGGGAAACAAGAAGCAAGAAGATTACGAGTTTTAGCTTAGGGTGGATGCTTCAATATTTAACGGACGCCTCGACATTTAGGCTGCGTTTGGCGCAGCTTATCACAACTTATTTGCTCTGGTGAGGTTGAACAAAAATGTCATTGTCATTGAATGTATGTTTGGTATGACAAATGTTACAAAAAGGAAATAAATTTGAGACATAAGATTTTTGCATGATAATGACATTTTTGTCCAACCTCACCGGAGCAAATAAGCCACGATAAGCCGCGCCAAACGCAGCCTTAGAGTTCCCGACCCTCAGACTCTATTTTGGGGCATGAATGTGGTTTCATTCCAGTGGTAAATGCAGGTCCTCCTCTCCGTCGAGCAGCACTGTCTCATCGGGAAGTTATCTTCTTTACCGCCGGAGGCTCGCGGATTGTCTTGATCATGCTTTCTCACAATCTTAGAACATGAGATGCTTGCTTGAATCTCGATGTCATCATCTTTTTCAAATAAAGTTTTTCTTTGAGGATGCTATAAACTTTTTCCGGGCTAAATTATAATGACAATGATTCTCGAAAGAAAGTGTGTCACTGTGACGAGCGATACTTCTTCATGAAAAGCGAAGATCTTATTGATGTTTCAAAGTTCCTCTAAAGATTCCAGAGTTGGCTGATATTAGGGCATCGTTGGAGTCGGACAATACACTCATGGTAACATTCTTGGAAGAAAACTCGATCAACTCAATCGCCTCAAGTTACAACAGTATCTGAAAGAGATTCATATCATGAGACATGAGATAAAAGGCAAGCCCTTCGATGGAACCTTTAAAGAATACACATCTAGCCGTGTAAGTCGAGGCTGATTGCCGAATCTTCTTCCACCATGTGGTGGTCGAGGAGGATGAAATTCCATAGGTTTCTCCTTGCGTTGTTTGTCGAGTGACTACATGCTTGTAGTAGTGACAAGAGCGCCCAAATAATACAAAGGTGCTGTTGAGTGAGGAAGATATTACTAAATTACAATAAAGTAATTATTCATTTGAATTTAATTTAGTAATTATTTAAAATCTGCCACTATTTATTTCGAAATTTCATATAGAACTTAGGCTCTGTTTGGTAGGGCAGCGGCGGCTAGGAACCCAACAAAGACTCTTAATTACTGCCAGTTCAAGGTTCAAATATGGGGGCTTCTTTGCAATTTATGTCCTCAGCAGAGGTCTGGATGATTGGGAATAAAATTGGGTGATATATCGACACAGAGGTTAATCAGATTGGTGTTGTTCGGGGATCTTCGTTGCGGATTTCTGGCTAATTAATGTGGAGATCCAGCTACTTCGAGTTGTGAAGTTAGGAATTGTTAATGGAGATTCGTGCTTGTATGAGCGGCTACCAAATTTTTGCTACTTAGGTGCCTTATTGGGCATTCTCTCTCGATGCGCCCCTCCTAACTTGATTTGAACTTCAGCGATCCGGGAGATAACCCTCCATTTGGTCATTGGTTGTGCGCTCTTATATCAACATCTTCGTACAACCCCTTGCAGAGCCACCTGAAACCAACCTTCATATCTTCACCTCCTCCAACTCCCTCACCCAACCATCATTGCCCTTTGTATGATCAACATACTTCCCTCACTGCTACCACCATTTCCGGTCTCTCCACTTCATCATCGTCATCCTATCATGCACATCATTACGACCCACATCCCTCTAGTTCTCCCCCTCTAGCTCTGTCATCACTCTATTTCATGAAGCATTACTCCCACCTTTGGTTGATGTTGGCGGGAGGAACCACCCCCGTCACTCTCCCCATCACTTGTCTCTTTCATTTCAATTCATGTAGCTTTATCACATAATTGGACACTATCTGACTCTTGTATACCTCCTGCTTCTATTGTTGATTTATCCCACTCTCCTTCCTCCCAGCCTATAGCTCGAGTATCCCTTTTTTTGCGGGTGGTTCCTCAGGATATTCCTATGGTTCGACCTCGTGTTGGTCGATCGCCTCGGTGTCGGGTCTCTATCACCCGGGGCAACCACCAAAGCAGGAAGAGACCAGCCTCATCTGTCCTGGATTAAAGGTTTTTCATGTTGACAAGAAAAGTAAAGGCGTAGCTATTGAAAGTCTTTGTTTTGGTCAAGTTGTGTATTAGATTTAGTTGTTTAGCTTTCAAGAGTCACAACAACAAGCAAGAATGTATAGTGGTTCTCCTACCTAGCAGTAAGCTAGATTCGGCTAACTCCTCCTTTTACTCGACTTCCTGAGCTTACACCTCAAATCTCTCAGGATCCTACACCTCAGAGTGAAACTCACTCCTACAACTCAGAGTGTAGCAACTCCTTCCTCAAGTTTAGCAGCCCTATACTCAGAGATTCACAGATCTCCTACCTCAGATCTACACAGAGATCCTACCTCAGACACAAGGCTTATCTCAAATCCTAAACATGATCCTACAACTCAGAGACTCAGCTCCTACACTCAGCCATTAGAACACAGGCTTACAGCTCAGATCAAACAATGGTCCTATAGATTGAGTAATGATTTTGTGATGTTTGACTCCATAGAAATGGTCATCTGAGTCACTTTCCTGAAGAGTAAACCCAGCCCTAACTCTTCACAACTACAATATTATAGTTCTTCGGATTAATTCTGCTTGTGCTGAGAAGAACTGATGCAGAGCTCTGTTTCATCAAGCTTTAATATATTAATGTTGAAAGCAGTAGCTTTGAAGGTGAACAACAACTTTCTTGAATATTTTTCTACTCCACATTTTACAAAAAATTAGGTTTTCTGTTCTTGTTGAAGACGACTTAGAGATTTTTGATTCTTATCACTTCAATCAGCAAGCAACTTTATGTATTCTGTAACTCTTTTGTAAATCCGTGAGTGATGGATTCAGAAGCCCTTTTTAATTTCTTTATAAGGACTTTTTATATCCCGCCATCCAACGGCTCTTTGATATATATGGGCAAGCTGAAATAGCAGTTGTAAAGTTATTTTAACTTTAACTGTTGTTCAGAAAGTATTCTACGTCATTTGCCTTCTAGTGCGCAAATCACGCTTAATTTGAAATTGGATGACGTCAACGTGACTCAGCGCTTGTGGACTTAGCAGTTTTCATAGTCAATCTGCACAGGCGTTGAGTGAAGCTTTATGACTCAGTGCAAAAACACTTAGTAGAAAATCTGCTTCTTGAGGCGTTGAGTAAGCCTTCATCTCTCAACGCTTTTGTCTCAGACAGCTAAACTGATAAGGCCTTAAGTGAACCTTCATCACTCAACGCATTTGTACTTGGAGAAATTATTCTGGTTGAAAGCGTTGCGTGGAGCTACTTTACTCAATGCTTTTGGACTTGATAGTTATCCTGACTGAAAGCGTTAAGTGAGTCTTCTACACTCAACGCTTCTAGACTTGTATTGAATTTCTGAATGTAGGCGTTGAGTAAAGTTTTGCTAAAGATAAATCTATAGGTAGTTAATCACCTAGAGGGGGGTGAATATGTGTCTTTTAAATTTATTTTTCACTTATATTAAATGTTCAACAGACACTTGAAAAATAAACATTCACAAAAACACAGCACAAACAATTCACAGAACACAGAGAATTTATAGTGGTTCCCCTATCTAGGGTACATCCACTTTCCCCCTTTTTCCTCACTAGCAATGTGCTAGATAAAGTTATATCTCCTCCTTTTCAACTCAGATCAACAGATCTTATATGCTCAATTTCTGTTAAGAAACCTACAACTCAGACCCACTGGTCCTACCTCAGAGATCCACCCAATCTCCTACCTCAAGTCCCTCAAGAACCCTACCTCAAACTATACAAGTACACCTCAGTGATTCCACACAAATCACCTACCTCAGGTCACCCTATCTCAGCCTTTAAAATACAGGCTTACAACTCAGAGAATTTATCTCATACTCACTCAGATCTCAAAGAGATCTTACAAAATTAAGAGAAAAGTAATTTTAAAAAACAACAATTCTGTGATCTGACTTATCTGAGAATTCAGATTCTTCAATTCAGTAGCAAAGGATTGATTCTTGATGAGCAGGCTGGCTGAAATGATTCTTCACTGGATCTGTAAAGTTCTTGATGATGATCGGCTTGATTTCCATGAAAAACTTGTAGAATAGATACACCTTAATCCTCTGATCGACTTGTTGAAAGGATAAAAAGACTTTCTTGAAGACCCGCGTCTTCCTTCTTCTTGTAGTTGTTGCCCTTCTTTGACTTAGAAGAAATTAGAATGAGAGAAATGATTGATCGATTGATTCCTTTATTTTTGTGTGGACGACCTCTCTATTTATATCCTTCACGGGTTACTGGCTTCTGAATGATGACATCATACTTCAAGTTTTCCTTCAAACTGATTCTGATGAGATATCAAGTCATTGTAGCTTACATGACACTTCTGAGTTGACTTGACACTCAGCTGTGTTGACTCTGTTCAACTTCAGGATCAAAAGTTTCGAGAAGTCTAAAGTGTCTCAATACAATATTACTTAGTGTTCTTAGAAGGTGTCGAGACATCTTAGCAGTCTCAACCCATCTGTTAACTGCAAGGTGTCGAGACAGTTAACTTGTCTCGACACAACTGTTTACTGAGTGTCGACATCTTTAAATCTTCACTATTGAATTGTCTCGACACTACAGTCTGTCGGGTGTCGACATCTTTAAATCTACACTGTATCGAGACAGTTGAATTGTCTCGACACTATAGTCTGTCGGGTGTCGACATCTACTTTTAAATCCTCACTTTGTCGAGACAGTTGAATTGTCTCGACACTTCAGTCTGTCGAGTGTCAACATCTGCTTTTAAATCCTCACTATATCGAGACAGTTAAATTGTCTCGACACTTCAGTCTGCCGGGTGTCGACATCTTTAAGTCTACACTTCAGTTCTTCATTGTGTCGAGACAGTTGTATTGTCTCGACACTACTGTCTTAAGGTGTAGAGATATCTGACTTATCTCGGCACTGCTTACTTGATCTTCAAGATGTCGAGATAACTAACTTGTCTCGACACCACTCCTGCAAAGGTGTCGACATAGTTGTGAAGTGTGTCGACACTTTTATACTTAGTCATTTCTTCTGTGCTGCAGCTTAATATTTGGCTTTGACAGTCCTGACTTCACTCAGCACTTTTAGTTATATGGCGTTGAGTTAACTGGCTTCACTCAACGCATGTGGACTTAGTCAATTTTCTTCACCAATTGCCTTGATATTTGGCATTGAGTGGGCTTACTTCACTCGATGTCTATGGACTTAGGCAATTTCTTGCCTTTCTAGTCAGCTTCTTTGAGTCCATTTGCCAATATCACTTGGACCACCTGTCCAATCAATATGACATAGACTGACTTGCATGCATGAACTGAAACATACATCAAATACATATTTGTGTATATCATTGAGTTGAAAGAGCTTCTTTAAATCAAGTATATTGTTTCCAATATACTCAACACTTTGTGATTCAACGCTTCTGTACTTTGCTGAATTAATGATAAGTCATTGAGTGAGCCTTTTTCACTCAACACTTCTGTACTTAGACAGATTTTTTTTGAGTATGCGTTGAGTGAACAACCTTCACTCAATGCTTTTGGACTTAACCAGATTTGAGTCCAGCACCACTAAGGCTTTGAATGCTTGATATTCTGTCAACGCTTTTAAGTCTTCTAACATTGAGTGAAGTGTACTCACTCAATGCTTCTGGACTTAGCTAGATTTCTGCTTTTCTGGTATCATGCCTTGAGTTCAAATGACATTCTGACCCTAACAACCTGTTTAATCATGGAACAATTGACAACCTGCTTATATTGAACTTGAACATATATCAAATACAATCATGTATATACTATTGACTTGTGTGTCTTCTTCAAATCTGGGACATTGTGATCAATGGACCCAATAATCTTCCTCTATTTGAAGAAGTCAGAACCCTAGTCAATGATACACACTACCACATAGAAGAGATAAATTTCATAGTAAATAGGAGCAATAAATAATACATAATCAAGATATGATTAACACATAATGTGATAATTATAAACAAAATGTGTGTTCATAATATTGTTCATATATATTCTTAAGGCCCTAAGGAACCTAATACACAAAATAATTTAGGTTCCTGGTTCCTTGATGACTACGTCACTGCTTGGCCTCTTAACAAACTTCTCATCAGCTTCAATTTTCTTTTGCCTTTACCTTTCAAAATAGTTGTAAGGCTTTGGAAAATACTTGCTAGGCTCTAAGACATCTGATGGCACTGCACTTGTCTTCTTATCACTTTTGAATTTTCTCCTTACTTCTTCATTCCTTTCTAGTTTGGCTCATTCCAGGGAGCTGTATAGCTTTCCTCTATCTATTTTGTTCTCTTTGATTTGGTCCCAGACTGACAGAATAATAGTCCTAGATTAAGGACTCCATCTCTCAAAGTCAGGCTTGGATTCCATTTCTTCTCTATATCTCTTCTTGCTTTATTTGAGCTCTTCATCTTCTTCAGCAGTAGTCTTGTCTTTCATCCTTGATATTTGTTTAGTGGTGGGGCTGAAGGTAAGAACATCAACTACATAGAGTTCATCCCCATCAACATCAGTCCGTCCTTCAGGAGTAGGAGCATCATCATATGTATAATGATCTAGACCCAATGATCCTCTTATAACATTTATGGTCCAGATAGCATTGGATGTATCTACCTTGATCATTGATTTATCCCCCTTTATGACTTCTTCACAAATGACAGTAGTTAGGGAGTCCTTGTTAAAGGAAATTCTATCAGGCAAATAGTTTACTTATTTGGTAACATGATTTTTGACTTCTAGCATATGATCATCTAAGATCTGTGTACAAGCATCCATCCTACTCTATAGAGTGATTTTGTTTATTTTCATGAGTTGTTTTGCACATTATACTCCATTTCCATATTGCTTGTGATGATATTTTGATTCTCTATTATGTAATTTTGTTTTTGTCTGATCTACTCAAACTTTTCTTTAGTATAAGTCACAGTAGGAGCAGGTCTTGTGAAGAATGCAACAGTGTTGACTTTTAGCATATTCACTTCAAATCTGATAGACTTGATCTCAGAAGATAGATCTTGTCTTAGTCCCTTTATAGAATCATCTACATAGTGCTCTATCTGTCTCCTCTGGTCATCTAGAAGTTCTTTCAGTTGAGCCAGGAAAGTGTAAAAATTTATTGAAAAGCGGAAAACGGGAAACCAGGTTGCAGGAACACTCAACCAAACCAAGCCAAATAAACCAGATGCAAATAGAAGAGCAAGTAAATCTTGTACTATCAATCTTCTTTACAGTGCGAGACATACATGGTGAGACATGATTTGCTAATGTACCCGATGGAAGAAAAAACAAGGCAAAACCTAGCCACGCAGTTAGAAATAGTAAGCGCTGACTCTACCGAACTGAACTAAGGAGTCCGCTAAAGCCGTCAAGTCGTCAGACCGCAACCTAACTGCGTAGAAACCTTGTTATTCTAAGCTGAAGATCTCTGTCCGCAATCTGCAAGCCACCTAACCGCAAGGTCGCCTAACCGCTAGATAATCTGTGAATTGCTGCTGCTGAACTGAATAGACCGCCAGAAGCGGACAAATTTATTGAACGGGGAAAGATTACTGATGAGAAGACCGTCTAGTTGCAAGCCGTGACCCGCTGCTAACCGCCGATTGTAACTGCAGAGTCCGCACTGATCCCTAATGCAAGTAAGAACCAAATCCCTAGCTTCTTAGCGTTATCCACACAATCTATAACACCAAACACACGTTAATTTCTCAAACCGCGCAGATACAAAAACCTGTCCGCAGTAACCAGCCGAGCTCACCTACTATTCATTCAGTTGGAGTTATGATGTGATAGGGGGTCCTATTTATAGGCACTGAGATAAGTGTGGTCACCGCCCGAACCGATATGAACACCACCCATCTTGTAGCTAGCACAAGATGTGTCCGTACAACACGAACACAAAGCCAGCCTGCCTTACCGCCCCAACAAGGCCAAATAAGCTAGAACTTGGATCAATCCTCTATATCCGCGGACACTGCGGATACTGCAACAGTCCGCAACATCCTGCGGATACTGCTTCAGTCCACACACCATATCCCGAGACTAAGGCACAATCCCGCTAAGTCAAACTGTCTGATATACAGGCAGCCCGCAGACTCCGAGCCCGTGGCTAGAGCATAAACCAGGCTCAGCCAAGCTGCCGAACTCGGCGGATAGAAAAACAGTTTTCACTACCCGATGAACTCTGCGGACTTAGCATAACCAGACTTGGTACAAATCAAGAACAATCCACACCACCAAGAGTCCAAAGAGCGGATCCAAACCAGCGAACAAAAGAACTAGTCCGCATAATCTGGCGGACAACAACACCAGTCCGCACAATCTGGCGGACAACAACACCAGTCTGCACAATTTGGTGGACACCAACACCAGTCCGTACAATCTGACGAACTCTGCGGTCATAAACAAACCGCACCACCAGAACAAGACTAAGGCACAGACCATGCCGATCTCGCGAGTCCGCAACAAGCTGAACTCGATGAACTCCAGCTGAGTCTGTATTCCCACAGATAAACATCCTATCCGTCTAGTTATAACCTGGGAACAAGCTGATGCTGATCCTTGCCGACCTGGCTAGTCGTGTAACGACCCCATCCGTTAGATGACGTATAGTAGAAGGTCCGGCCGGGGCCCCACACTATATGCCACAAACAGACGGTGAGGTCACAGGATAATACCAAACCATACGAATCCTAACTCAGAGCATTCTAGCGGAAGCTTTAAGTTACAACTTTGAACTCTCAACCGGAATGTCCAATATATAAAACCACCTTTATATATAAATACTACGGAATGTACACAACCACAAGAATTTGGCCTTAAGGCCTTACAGTTCCTCTGAACATACATCATGTTTTACAAACCTCGGCGCGCAGGCCGGCCATACATGAGTAAAAAGAGAAAACAAAACAAAGCCATTCGCTTAGCCTTCCAGGGCTAGCCGCAGCAGCAGCAGCAACAGCAGTAGGGCTTCAGCCCATCATTTACCACTTGGCTCTCCAGCACCTGCACGGGAACAATCCACCCAACCGGTGGCAAACAATGCAACGGTCAGCATTCAGCTGACCCAATTATAACAATCCTACCCCTTTCTCGGGGCATGAGCATTCTTTCCCTGCAAGCATGGCATCATCAAATAGCAACTATGTGCGCGCAGGCACATTCAAGCCATCACAACCATCGGCCACCCGGCCCGACAGTCCGTGCACTCAGGGCACATTTTCGGTGTACCGGAATACCAGGGTCAACACCACCGTCTACACGGTATTTGAGCATTCTAGTCTTTCCGGCGCGCGGGCCTAAGACTCTCATTAGGCGCTCCAACAAAACCTATAACCAGGCTTCCAAGTCGGACGGACCTAACGCAGGTACGGATCAGCCACCCCCCGTTGCTCAAGTCGCCGAGCCACCTCGAATACGGAAGTATCCATGGCTTTTTATAGGCACGAGTCGGTTTCACCTTTCCTGTTCGGCAATCTGCCTTTTCATCGAGTTGCAGCCCAACGGCTCAACTACTCACAAAGTGGCAACACACGGCCACAAGAGTTGCATCCAACCCTCTTCATTTCCTGGACATCGTCCAGTACTTCCTGCCGCACCAAGCAACAGGTAGGAACAAGGCATCACAAGCCATAGGCATCACAAGCCATTATCACGGAGCCTTCTCCGATATGCAAACAAGCATCACCAATCCAGATTACATCCAGATGGGCTTCACACAGCATGCCTAGATCCGTACTCCAATTCCGGACTCTAACAAGGGGGACTTCACATATCTACCCCAAGGGACACCACAACCCACCGCACACTCGCGAGGAAGGGTTTTCCCTATGCAATGCAGAAAAGAAGGACTTCACATGTCCAAGGAGGGAGATCGTTACCCTTGTCGATCTCTTCGGTGCCATCGAAAACTAGCCGGTGAGAAAGAACCGCAGCAGCCTTGCCTTCACAACGCCGGCTTCGGATCACGAATCGGACCACGGGAGCTCCGCCGGTGGCTTGCTCTCCTCCTCCTTCTTCTTCTTCCTCTCTCCTTCTCTCTTCCTTAAGGACAAATGAAGAATGACCTCTTCATTCTTCCTTCACGATTTAATCCAGCCAGGAAACCACCTGAGCCCTTGGATCAAAAGAGAGAAAACTGAACGGCCAAGATGTTCCCAAAAACCCATTTTTTGGCCGACACGGCCTGTGACACGCCCGTGTCACAGGCCGTGTACCCTTTAAGCAGCACACACAGTTTGAACCGACTGAACAACACGGGTCATCGACACGCCCGTGTCGGACCTGACACGCCCGTGTCAAACCTGAGACACGCCCGTGTCTCCTGCTTCATCGAACTGCAACCAGTACACGGGTCGGAACACGGCAGCTGACACGCCCGTGTCCAGCCTGACACGCCCGTGTTCAAGGCCGTGTTCAAGGCCGTGTCCGGCTCTGACTTGAATAGGCCAATTTCGCAAAATAATTCGAACACGCCCTGGGACACGCCCGTGTCCCAGGCCGTGTACACCCGACACGCCCTGGGACACGCCCGTGTCCCAGGCCGTGTAAACCAGCCTGCTACTCAAACTCATCTTGAGTCTTTTTGGGGCCTTTTTGGGGTGTTACAACCCTCCCCCCCTTAACAAAATTTCGTCCCGAAATTTGCACGGTAAGGAAACAAAACCAGCAATGCTATAACTCCGTTATAACAAAAAGTACACGGTCTACAGTTTAAACAAACAACTCGGGAAATTCAGCTCGCATGGTCTGCTCTCGCTCCCATGTTAGCTCTTCACGGCCACAATTGTCCCAACGGACCTTGACCATCCCGATCACTTTGTTCCGCAACTGTTTCTCGGCTCGATCCTCGATCCGAATGGGTCTAACCCTCGTCGTTAGCCCATACTCGACCGGTACCCGATCATTCTCCACTACTTGAGCTGGATCCTTCACCGCCTTACGAAGGACTGAGATGTGAAACACATCATGTAATCCACCCAAGTCCGCTGAAAGTGCTAGTCGATAAGCAGCTTCCCCAACTCGCTCCACCACCTCAAACGGACCAAGATACCTCGGACTTAGCTTTTTCAAACGCCGGATCCTGGACACACCTTTGAAGGGTTTGATCTTCAAATATACCCAATCACCCACCGCAAACTCCACGTTCCGGTGCTTGGCATTGTAGTACTTTGCTTGACGATCTTGGGCTATCAATAGCCTCTCCCGAATAGAGCGTATGAGCGAAGTAGCTTCTTCAACTTCCTTTTTCCCATTCAGCATCGATTCGCCTGCTTCTGCCCAAGCTAACGGTGTACGGCATTTCCGACCATACAACGCTTCAAATGGTGCCATACCAATACTCGCTTGGTAGCTATTATTATAGGCAAATTCAACAAGAAATATATACTCTTCCCATCGCTTACCAAAGTCTAGGGCGCACATGCGGAGCATGTCCTCCATCGTCCTGTTGGTTCGTTCAGTCTGGCCATCCGTTTGGGGATGAAAGGCCGTACTAAACGCCAATTTTGTACCCAACATTTGATGAACGAGCCGCCAATCATTCGATGTGAACCGCCCATCACGGTCACTAACGATGCTCCGAGGAACACCGTGCAGTCGAACAACCTGCTCCACATACAGCTTGGCCAAGGTTTCCACTGAATCGTCTCTTCTGTTTGGAAGGAAGTGCGCCACTTTCGTCAACCGGTCCACAATCACCCAGATTGAATCATGACCGCGTTGAGATCTCGGCAACCCGTGCACGAAATCCATCGAAATATCATCGAACTTCCACTCCGGAATAGGTAACGACTTCAGAAACCCGCCAGGCTTCTGGCATTCTGCTTTCACCAACGCACAGGTAGTGCATTCAGCCACATAACGAGCGACATCTTTCTTTAGTCCGGGCCACCAGAACAGCTTTTTCATATCCCGGTACATCTTTGTGCTCCCTGGGTGAACTGAGTACTTGGCAAAGTGAGCTTCGTACATCAACTCTTCCCTCAATTTACCCACACTTGGGACGCACACTCGACCATTTCTCCGTAACAACCCGTTATCCCAAGAGAATTGATCATCCGGCCCATCCTTAGCATAGCGCTGGAGACTTTCATCAAGCTCCGTTGCTCGCCGAACTCTGTCCGTAAGGTCATATTGCACCTCCGTCCAGTTCAAGCATGCATCGGTTGACGCACCCTTGTCAACACACGATATCTCCATTGCTTCCAATTCCTGGATCAAACGCTGATCATGCCTCTGCAACCAGCTTGCCCGTACCGGAGTCTTTCGACTCAAAGCATCAGCGACTACATTTCCCTTCCCGGGAGTATAGTGAATCTCGAAGGTGTAGTCCCCGAGGAACTCCATCCATCTTCGTTGTCGCATATTCAGATCCTTCTGATCCAACAAATACTTTAGGCTCTTGTGATCCGTATAGATATCCACTTTAACGCCATATAGATAGTGCCGCCACAACTTGAGCGCAAAGATTACCGCCGCCAACTCCAAATCATGGACGGGGTAATTCCGCTCATGCACTTTCAACTGACGCGAGCCATAAGCAATCACTTTACCAAATTGCAGAAGAACGCAGCCTAAGCCGCTCCCAGATGCATCACTATAGATCTCATACCCATCGGTACCACATGGCGATGTCAACACAGGCGCCGTGGTCAAACGACTCTTCAAGTCTTCAAAAGCTCGCGCGCACTCCGGCGTCCAAATGAACTTTTGATCTTTTCTCGTCAGCGTGGTGAGAGGTAAAGCAATCCGTGAGAAGTTTTCCACAAACCGTCTATAGTAGCCCGCAAGTCCAAGGAAGCTCCTGACTTCGGCCACTGAAGACATCACTGGCCAATCTCGAATGGCACTTATCTTCAACGGATCCACCGCGATACCCTCTCCGCTTACCACATGGCCTAAAAAGGCTACTGAAGAGAGCCAGAACTCACACTTTGAGAACTTGGCAAAAAGCTTGTTCCTTCGCAGGGTATGCAAGACCAACCGCAAATGGTTTGCGTGATCCTCTTCCGACTGAGAGTATACTAATATGTCATCGATAAACACAATAACAAACAAATCCAAATACTCTCGGAACGTTCGATGCATTAGGTCCATAAATACCGAAGGCGCATTACATAGGCCAACCGGCATTACCGTGAACTCATAATGCCCGTAGCGTGTTCCAAACGCCGTCTTGGGAATGTCACCTTCCCGGATCCTTAGCTGATAATATCCCGATTTCAAATCCAACTTGGAATAGACCGTTGATCCCGCCAGCTGATCAAAGAGGTCATCAATCCTCGGAATCGGATATTTGTTTTTCTCCGTCAGCTTATTCAACTCGCGGTAGTCAATACACAACCGTAAGCTACCGTCTTTCTTTTTCACAAAGAGAACAGGTGCGCTCCAAGGTGACATACTTGGGCGTATATATCCCTGCTCCAACAACTCTTGCAATTGGACTTTCAACTCAGCCATCTCTTTTGGCGCGCCGCGATATGGAGAGCGGGCCACAGGTTTCGCACCTGGCACCAACCCAATAGAGAAGTCAATCTCCCGCTGGGGTGGTAGCCCAGGAAGATCTTTAGGAAACATATCGGCAAACTCTAACACAACTGACACTTCACCGACACTGGCCTTTGGCTCAACAGCCTGAATTAGCGTGAAGAATAACTCCGCGCCCTTCCGAACAGCATTGACGACTTGGAGTGCAGACAACAACGTTCCGCCAACTCCTCGCATACCAGCGAACTTCGTCACAAGCCCGGTATTCTGGCCCAGTGTAATCTCTTTGGAGTTGCAATCAATAAAGGCATGCTGCTCCGAGAGCCAGTCCATACCAAAGATCACATCAAACTCCGATAACGGTAGCACAGCTGCACTCAAACCGAAATCCCGACTTCCTATTTGCACAACCACATCGCAAGCCCTATCCGCAAGCATCATACAGCCATTCGGCAATAGCACCCTTGTACTATCCACCGTCACATGACTCGGTACCCCAATGCGAGATACGAAATCCTCAGACAGAAAAGAATGCGAAGCACCCGTATCAAACAGGGCTCTCGCTAAATTATTCCGAATCAGGACAAAGCCTGCAGCACACACACATTATGCACAAGCTAAACATAACCAAAACCAAAAGCACAGCAAGTAAACTAACTCAACTCGTACCTGTGACGACGTCACTTTGCTTAATCGCTTCCTGTTGGCCAAGTTGATAGATTCGGGGCTGCGCCTGGGAAGCAGAGGAATCCACCACCGCTTTGCCCTTCTCAGCATAAGACGCACCCGTCTTCTTTTCCCCTTTGGGCTGCACAACCCGACAGTCACGAGCAATATGCCCCACCCGGCCACAGTTATAGCATGTACGAGCATCCGGCCTTCATGTCGCTCCCGACACCACGGTCGTCGTCACTTGCCCGGATGGCTTGGACCTCTTACCCCCTTTCTTCTGGTAAAACGACTTGCTTGGGCGAGGTGCTTGAAACTCTGGCTTTGACACAACCAATCCCTTGTTCCCTTGCACTCGCCTCATGTCCTTCTCCAACACGCACGCAGTATCAACCAACGCCTGAAACCCTTGGCTCACAGAACTCGAAAGCAGGAATCGCAACTCATCCCGCAATCCTTCATAGAACCGATTCATTTTCCTTTGGTCATCCGCGAAGATTGTTCCCGCATAACGTCCCAACCTGGTAAACTAGTGCAAGTAGACATCCACACTATCTTCCCCTTGCTTTAACCGTTGGAACTCATTTTCCATAGCAATGCGTTGCGCCGCTGGGACATGTTTCGCCAGAAATATTCGAGAGAACTCCTCAATCGACACTTGTGTTAATTGCCTGCCCGCCAAATGGTGTAGCTCAACCTCGTCCCACCACAACCGCGCCTCCCCTTCAAGCATGAAGGTGGCTAAGGTGACCTTGAGAGTTTCCTCCGCCCTGATCGCTGTCATTATCCTCTTGACACGCGATAACCAATCTTCCGCCTGCGTTGGGGATCCCATTCCCGCAAACGTAGGAGGACTGAAGCTCATGAATTGCTTCAACTGTCGGTCAGCTGCTCGTGGATCTACAGCCTCAACCGGCTCGGGTCTTACATCAACACGAACTGGCACTACCGCCGGCTGCGCTTGCCCGGTCGGCTGAATCATGGCAAATAGCGCCTCAGCCACTAAACGAACAGTTTCCGCAGATGGAGGAGGTGTGGGCACCTCAGCTGGTGCCGCACTCTCATCAGAGCGCTGGGGCTCAGACTGCCCAGCACCACTACGTGTCACCTATAGGTGGACAAGACACACATTAGCGAACGTATGCAAGCAAAACAACACAAAAAGGAACGCGCAGATTCCTCAAACAAGATTTTGTACATTCCTTAATGGACATTCCAGAGTTCATTAGCGTTACAGCAGGTCGCACAAACACGTGCTCGCCACCCCACAAAAGAATTCGACCACGAAGTCGAAAGAGGAAGACCGAGAAAAGCTGATACCAAAATGTAACGACCCCATCCGTTAGATGACGTATAGTAGAAGGTCCGGCCGGGGCCCCACACTATATGCCACAAACAGACGGTGAGGTCACAGGATAATACCAAACCATACGAATCCTAACTCAGAGCATTCTAGCGGAAGCTTTAAGTTACAACTTTGAACTCTCAACAGGAATGTCCAATATATAAAACCACCTTTATATATAAATACTACGGAATGTACACAACCACAAGAGTTTGGCCTTAAGGCCTTACAGTTCCTCTGAACATACATCATGTTTTACAAACCTCGGCGCGCAGGCCGGCCATACATGAGTAAAAAGAGAAAACAAAACAAAGCCATTCGCTTAGCCTTCCAGGGCTAGCCGCAGCAGCAGCAGCAACAGCAGTAGGGCTTCAGCCCATCATTTACCACTTGGCTCTCCAGCACCTGCACGGGAACAATCCACCCAACCGGTGGCAAACAATGCAACGGTCAGCATTCAGCTGACCCAATTATAACAATCCTACCCCTTTCTCGGGGCATGAGCATTCTTTCCCTGCAAGCATGGCATCATCAAATAGCAACTATGTGCGCGCAGGCACATTCAAGCCATCACAACCATCGGCCACCCGGCCCGACAGTCCGTGCACTCAGGGCACATTTTCGGTGTACCGGAATACCAGGGTCAACACCACCGTCTACACGGTATTTGAGCATTCTAGTCTTTCCGGCGCGCGGGCCTAAGACTCTCATTAGGCGCTCCAACAAAACCTATAACCAGGCTTCCAAGTCGGACGGACCTAACGCAGGTACGGATCAGCCACCCCCCGTTGCTCAAGTCGCCGAGCCACCTCGAATACGGAAGTATCCATGGCTTTTTATAGGCGCGGGTCGGTTTCACCTTTCCTGTTCGGCAATCTGTCTTTTCATCGAGTTGCAGCCCAACGGCTCAACTACTCACAAAGTGGCAACACATGGCCACAAGAGTTGCATCCAACCCTCTTCATTTCCTGGACATCGTCCAGTACTTCCTGCCGCACCAAGCAACAGGTAGGAACAAGGCATCACAAGCCATAGGCATCACAAGCCATTATCACGGAGCCTTCTCCGATATGCAAACAAGCATCACCAATCCAGATTACATCCAGATGGGCTTCACACAGCATGCCTAGATCCGTACTCCAATTCCGGACTCTAATAAGGGGGACTTCACATATCTACCCCAAGGGACACCACAACCCACCGCACACTCGCGGGGAAGGGTTTTCCCTATGCAATGCAGAAAAGAAGGACTTCACATGTCCAAGGAGGGAGATCGTTACCCTTGTTGATCTCTTCGGTGCCATCGAAAACTAGCCGGTGAGAAAGAACCGCAACAGCCTTGCCTTCACAACGCCGGCTTCAGATCACGAATCGGACCACGGGAGCTCCGCCGGTGGCTTGCTCTCCTCCTCCTCCTTCTTCTTCCTCTCTCCTTCTCTCTTCCTTAAGGACAAATGAAGAATGACCTCTTCATTCTTCCTTCACGATTTAATCCAGCCAGGAAACCACCTGAGCCCTTGGATCAAAAGAGAGAAAACTGAACGGCCAAGATGTTCCCAAAAACCCATTTTTTGGCCGACACGGCCTGTGACACGCCCGTGTCACAGGCCGTGTACCCTTTAAGCGGCACACACAGTTTGAACCGACTGAACAACACGGGTCATCGACACGCCCGTGTCGGACCTGACACGCCCGTGTCAAACCTGAGACACGCCCGTGTCTCCTGCTTCATCGAACTGCAACCAGTACACGGGTCGGAACACGGCAGCTGACACGCCCGTGTCCAGCCTGACACGCCCGTGTTCAAGGCCGTGTTCAAGGCCGTGTCTGGCTCTGACTTGAATAGGCCAATTTCGCAAAATAATTCGAACACGCCCTGGGACACGCCCGTGTCCCAGGCCGTGTACACCCGACACGCCCTGGGACACGCCCGTGTCCCAGGCCGTGTAAACCAGCCTGCTACTCAAACTCATCTTGAGTCTTTTTGGGGCCTTTTTGGGGTGTTACAAGTCGCCACTCTTGTCCACCACTTCAAGCGAACAGTCCGCCCAGGCCACCACTTCTGTCTTCCCAGTCCGCGCGGACATTCCACCTAAGCCGCCACTTTCACTTCAAAAATTTCAACAGAAAGTAGAAGACATAACATCAGCTTGGTGTGATTCCCCTTGGAAGCAGACATCCTCATCCTCCTTCCTTATATCTCCCCTGGTTTTTCAGTCAGCCATCATGAACCCAGAGGAATGACCAGCAACATCAGCAACTTGCTTATCAGACTTATATATTTCAACAGTATTTACAGTCTCTTGAGCAGGGAGCTCTGTATGAATCTCTCCCTCAACCTCAGCACTATCCATTGTAATTTGCCGGCCTTTAACAACTGTGTTGAGCTCATCTTGTTCTACTGAAACTGGAATCTACTCCCCCTCAGCTTGAGTACTGGAGGGCAGCAACTGAGACGCATATGGAATTTGATCTATCCTTCTCTGCAGATTATCCAAGAAGGAGTCAATCTTGTCCTGTAAAGATTGAACTTGATCCCCCTTAGTAGGAGCATCCAACCTGAGAGTCTCCCCCTCAATCTCTGTACATAATCTTTCCTCCACGTCTCCAGCCAATTTTTCATTTGTTTCTGCTGGAATGTCTTTAGACTGAGAAACATTACTTGGTACAGTACTTGCTGCAGGTTCTGATGACATAGACACCTGAGCACTCACATCTCTTCTAATGTCTGTAGAAGATTCAGACAAATGTGGGTCATGAGGTTCTTCTCCTATGCTCTCAGAAGAGCTGCTTTTAGAACTTTATTCAGTGATTTTGATTGTTTTCCTTTTCTTTTTATAAGCTGCTTGTTGGTGTGGGAGCAATACTTTGTTACACCTATCAAACATCTTGGAGTCCATCTTTCTCATGTGATGTATCTTTGTTCCTAGCCTCACATTGAGGATCCCTGGAATAAAACTATGCAAGTACTTCAAAGTACTTCAATATCTGCCTAACCTCCGGCCACAGGGGCAGACGGAGGCCCGCGTCAAAGTGGGCAATGGGGATGGCGAGCTCCCCAACGAAAAGATCATTGATCTTCTCCCGCTCTCTAGGTCGCCTCGCCTCAAATTTAGGCGGGATGTAGTCGCAGATCACTTCAAGAAATTCACCTTCGGTAATGCTGGCGAAAGAGAAATAGTGGTCGGAGAAGGTCCAGACGCACTTGCTTCACCCATCAGCATCACCACCACTGCCGCCCATCTCGCAGACTTATCACCGAGCGGGACGCTGTAGTTCTCGAAAAAACGGGCGGGCTGGTAGTCGCAGGATGTAAAGAAGGAGCATGAGGTCTTAAATGCAGTACGTAATAAGAAGGGTCGTGGCCTATTTATAGAAAAAGAAAGGGGCGCGAAAACGTCCCGTCGGCGGGAAAAGTGCGGATAGCAAAAATGCGCCCTAATGCTTCGACTTTCGGGCCCGCCACTTGTTCCCACCAGCTCGCCACATCCCTGCAAAATTTATTCGACAGCGAGTTGTGCTGACTCGCGTCCGCCCAAGAGGCGGGCGAGCCGCAAATTGCGTCCACCAAAAGAAGTAGGCGAGTCACGTTGACTCGTGTTCGGCAGATGGTTTGCTCGCTCCCGCCAATCCCAGACGAGCGAGCTGTGCAAGCAAGCCAACAGCCTCGCGCCCGCCTGAGGAATGGGTAGGCGAGCAAGGGCATCTCGTCCACACTCGCCTAAAGAAAGCTAATCACTGACAAGCTATGAAAATAATATACAACAAACATAAGCCCATCATCGGGCGAGAAGTCTTAAATGATCACGAATAACGAATAGTTTGATGCTCTTGAGGAAAGAATAAAAATTCATGGCCCGATCGCACGGGCTGATCCAAGATATATATATGACCTAGGCCTGATGGCCGGTAGCGAGGAAGGGGTGGGTGGCTCAGTACTGAATCCATTTCCACCTGCCTGCCCCACTCGTCACGAAACAGGGCGGCACACGAGGGTAGAAATACTCGCGAACCGCCGCTAGCTCCCACTAAGCCAAGTTGACCTGCTCCGTGGCGTGCCTGAGTCGTTCCTCCGCTCGCATAATGTGCACCCCAGGAGAAGTCGTCCCATCACCATCAGCTGGACGCCTCATGCCCTCTAGTGCCGCGAACCTCTCCTCCGCCTCAGCCTTATCCTCATTCACCCTGTCACAAATCTCCTGTAGCATCAAGGATTGCATATGGAACAGACGTGTCACCCGCCTCTTCATCCCCTCCGTATCCAGCGGGTCACCCAGATATTCCGAGATGTGGTCTGTAGAAGGGGGATGCGAATATCCCCCGCTAATATCGACATCAGAGGAGGAGATCATAGTGAAGCCTGCAAAAGTAAGATCAGAAAGAGTAGACGGTCACAAACAAATGAGAGTGCAAACTCACCAGGGATTGGCACGTCCCCCTCCCTAGCATGCGGGCGGGAGGTACCTGGCTGGCCTTGGAAGGGCTCACCTTCAAGAGCTGCAAAGGATTTCCCTAGCCTAGGGGGGCTGGCAATGGAGGAATCGCTGGAGGGGCATGCCCCTGGGTCGAAGGGCTAGCGACCCGCTCAGTTATCAATAGAGAGGAATGCCCCAGTTCCATTTTACTGCCTCCATCATCGCGGGGTGTCTCTTACAGGAAAAAGAAATTAGAAGTAGAGTGACGAATCAGGCAAGAGGCCCGCATACCTCATGAGCGGCCTCGACACCGGCCGACGAACTGGATGCAGGAGCATCATTTTGGGGAGACTGCCTGATCATCTTCCCTTTTTTTGGCCTAAAGAGGGGGTTGGGTGATCCGCGCGCCAGCCACGGGGCAGCATCAAGGACCTGCTCCCTCGTCCCCTCCCTCGCGGTCGCTAGGCGCTCTCGCATCTCTTCTGACATAGGCATCGCTCAGCCACAGTTCACAAAAAAGATTGAAGAAAGAAGACGGGATGTTTCCCGTAGGCTCGGTGGCATATTTATAGCGTATTGGTGGGACCCACCAAAAGATTCCCTCCAGCTCAGTAAGACACTCACCAAACACGTGGGGTTGGATGATTCTTTCCAAGCTTTTGCAAAACTCAAAAAGAGCGGGGATTGTGTACAACCCAGTGTTCGCTGAATGGGTCCGCCAGGCAGGCGAGCGAGCCGGGACAGATTTTTAGCCCATCTTCTTGGGCGTTGAGTGGAGCTCACCCTATCAATGCCATCTTCTTAGGCGTTGAGTGGAGCTTGCCCTGTCAACACCATCTGCTTAGGCATTGAGTGGAGCTCGCCCTGTCAACGTCATCTTCTTAGGCGTTAAGTGGAGCTCGCCCTGTCAACGCCATTTGCTTATGCATTGAGTGGAGCTCGTCAGGGCAGTAGGCCCGCTTCCGCCAGGCGGCGCGAGCGAGCCGGGCGAGCCAACGCGACCAGCTAGCGCTCGCCTAGAAGGCAGCCCGCATCTAGCACGAGCCAACTTGCTTGTAGGCGCCGGACCGCCTCCGCACGAGGCGAGCCGCGGGAGCCCGGCTCGTGCTCGCCTAGAGAGAGGCGAGCTGCGAGCTTTCAGGCCGCGTCCGCCCAATAATGTGGCGGGTTGTTCCCATTTTCCCCCTATGCATAGGGGTGCAGGTATCGTGTGGTTAGCTTAATTTGTCCTACTAAAACATGATTAGGTCAGCCTTTAGCTCTCCAGAGCAGTGGAGTTACGCTATTGGCAGACCACTTTTGGCTACATATAGTCGTTCCAAATAACGGATGTGCGCTGTTAGTAGACCAACTTCAAAAAACTATAAATAGACCCAAGGGAGTACCTCGGAAGGCATGCTTACTTGTGTCATAGTCTTATTGCGCTTTCTGAGGCATCCTTAGCTCAACACTTGGTTAAGGAGAGGAAGCGCTCTAAGATCTTTTGGGTGTGTGGTGGGGCCTCCGTGCTGGAGCCTTGGGTTTGTTTCTTATGCTAAGTCTTTGGTCGTTCAGTTTGTGAGAGAGAAGTAAGTGTACAATCACCCCTTCCCCAAGGATTGAACTCCACAAAGACCAACTCTTCGGTTTCAACAATCGATCCGCGAGACTGCGAATGATCTTGCTTTTACAGCTATTACTCAGACCTTGGGCACTCTCGCCATTCAAATTCCTTCCGCCTCCCAAATCCGCGACCAGATCTCCTTTCCTCCCGGTCTTGGAAAATTGCTCTCGCTCCCCTTCAGCAATCCCTTCTAGGGACGACCTAGCCTATCTCGTTGTCGTGCCGGCAAAGAAGTCGGTCCCTCTCATGGTTTGTTGAAGCACTTGCCCCCTCTTCTTGATGGTGCCAATTTTGATATTCGTTCTCCCCCTTTTCAGATAGTCAGGACATCTTGGTGGCCGAGTCCTCCGATAAGGGAGCGTGCTCGCCGCCTCCCTCTCCCAAAGCGATGGAGGACTTTCTTGGTGTTGCAAGTGATCTTGAGGGGATGAAGAGGCGGGTGACAGAGGTTCTGCATACATATGGACATATGCTCCGCGAGATGCAGGTGGAGCGAGTCACCAACGAACAACTACTAAGCAACCTAGAGAGAGACTACGTACTGCTGGCGGTGGAGGCGAGATAAGGAGCAAGCGGCGAGGCGACTTCTCATGGGGTGCATATCGAACGAATTGAGGAACATCTGCGCGTTGTGCAACTAGAACTCAACATGGTTTGAGAGTACAATAATCCCCGCCATCCTCTCGGGGTGGGGCCGCGAGGACAAGGGGGATGTAAATGACTCCAATTCTGAGCCTACCGGCTCCCCCCCCCCCGCACCCGCCCTTTCTCCATTCTTTCTCTTCGTTTAGCGAGTGCTTGAGATTTCCTATATTAATTTAAGGTACTTTCTTTTTGCACTGAATTAGCTTATTATTGAATTTCTACTTGCTTAGCGAGTGTCTGTGATTTGTGTTTTATGTGTCATTGTGTTGAAATTCTCTTTTGTGAGTTCTAACACGAGACACAGTGATCCTTAGGCTCAGACCAAAGCCAGGTGGGGGGTCATGGGGCTGGCCTGCGGGTGAGGTCGGGGAGTGGCGAGTTGGCTATCCGCACTCACGACCCCTCCCCCCTTTCCTTTCTCATCAATCATTTTTGACGCTATCTATAAATAGCCCCCCCCCTTCTTTTTTACCATACTTCTCAACCACCGTATTTATTTCTTTTGTGATCTCGCCCTACCTTATTTTTGCTCTCATTGTTACTTATTTTTTCTTTCTTCTCGATCTGTTGTGATGGGAGGTGACGACGAGCTGGCAGATGGCATGTCAAAGTGTGTGCAACAATTCCTGAACCACTATTTTTTTTGAAGGCAACTAGACCAAGCATGGATATATTTCTTGTGTTGTGAAGTATGTCCCTCCGGGGTTCATTGCATGTGCCTCGAACAAAGGTGGGGCGATCAACACCATATTTGAAGACGAACGCACGATCCTTATCTCGCATTTTGAGGCGGGCCTCCATATTCCTCTGTGGCTTGAAGTGCGCCAGGCCCTAAAGTACTTCGGTGCCATCCCCACGTAACTAAACACCAACGCAATCGTAATGCTGGTGGCATTCGCTTGCTTCATGCGTGAGGAGCGGATTGAATTCTACCTCACCGCCTTTTGCAAGTTCTTCATCTACCGAGTGACCAACGACGACATTGCATTCTTCTCTGGCTCACATTTTAAGGTATGTGAGGCCGCCAACAAACACCACCACTGGATCACAACTTTCATTTTTATTAAGGGGAATTTGGGAAACATCTCAAACTCGTCGCTCCAGCAGGACGAGCCGACTTACCGCGTGTCGCAGATGGGCGATATGGACGCAAAACTGCACCAGTTCTTCCTTCAGAAGAGATTTGAGGTCGTCTACTTAAAACAAAATGCCAACTCGCTTCACCCGGTGCTTCCTGGTGAAGGTACAATCTAACTTACATTCTTCCGACCACCCACCTATCGCAACTTACTCTCCTTTCTAGTGATAACTGACCCCTTGCGATGCAGGTGAGCGGTTCATCCCCGTGAACCCCCCATATTCGAGTGCTCGAGTCCCTACCGTTGAGCTTGCATGTGCTAAAAAGTATGCAGCAGCCTACCGCGAGGTACAAGGTTCCTTTGATCCTTCCAGCATCAAGAAAAGGACAACAACCGCCAGCCACGACTCCCCCGTCCAACAGTCCTGCCCAAGCAGATGAAGAAATCCTCAGCGACCAAAGATAAGGGGGAGAGAAGGCCCCCAAAAGAAGGCGTACAGGGGGAGAAGCTCCCGAAACCCCCCTGAGTCGGGATTACCAGAACCATAAAAAAGGGTAACCTGACTCGCACCCCAAATTTGGGATGGGGCAAAAGGTCAAGGATAGTTATGGCTAGCTGATGGTCTTCTGGGATAGGAAGTCTGACCGGGTCTTTATCTCCACCCTCTTCCCTTCCTAGTCGGACCGGATCCCTCCCAGCGGGCATGCTTATGCCCTCTGCTTTGGGATCTATGAGCGGCGGAATATGGCGAAGTATGCCGGCATGTCTGCCCAAACTCTGGCCCGCTAGAGCGTGCGGGCTCAGCTGCGAGCACTCGAGCTCACTCACATGCACTCATATCGCATCTTGCACCTCCAAAGGAACTGGTATCAAATTGAGGCTGTGCGGGAGGCTGCGGTCGAGGAGGCAAAGGGTCTTGCGCTGCAGCTGGCAACTGCCGAGAAACTCCTAGTGGCAAGTACTGGCAGGGTGGTAGGTCTTCAACTCTTTCTAGACACTTGTAATATCACTCTCTTTCGTTGTTCTAACCGCCCTCCACTCACCATTTCGCAGGTTTCCACCACTGCGGACCGACTGAACGTACGTATCGCCTGCCTGGAAGAGAAGAACAAGGGCCTGAAGGCCGATGTTGCTCTGCCTTTCGCCACTGTTCTCCCTCCAGAGCACGGCGAGTCATCACACAAAAGCGTTCGTGAAAAGCAGTTTTTTGAGCGAAAGGTGGATAAGATGATGAGGACCACCGCCATAATGGCCGCCAAGCATACGCTTCACATGATCCAGACACTCGGAGGGGTACAAGCAGATTGCGAGAAGAATACTATGAAAGACCTGCTCCCCAAGCTATACCTCCCAGCCGACTCGTCGGAAGAAGAGTTCGACTCACTTTTTAGTGACGGGGATAATGAAGACGATAGTAGTGGTGACGGAGAAAGTCCTGAAGACAGGGACTTAGAAATATTTTTGGCCCGCACGCCTTTTTCTTTTTGTTGTATTACCTGTCTTTCTTCCTTTTTACTTTCATACATTCGCTGGTGGGGATAATTTTTGTAAAAGAACTATTATATTATATAAGTTGACTGTTTTCTTTTCGGACTTGTTATTTTCTTTGCATATATTAATTTTCCTTCTCACTCGTGACTCGCTTCGTGGACTTAGATTTGTTTGGTTATGGAATGTCTACGTTTATTTTGAGCGCGTGTCAATCCTCCTTGCGAGTTGGCACTTTGTCGCGCTTAGACCGATAGCCTTTCGCTCGTGCTTACTTAGTACTAGGACGATCTCGCATGTGTATTCATTGCTTTTCCGCAACCGCGAGTCTCCCACACACGTGAGTGCCACACACACTTGAGTGCTAGTGAGAGAGAGAGAGAGACGTTTGCCGATCCCTTTACGTCGCGAGTGAAACTCAAAATTCGACTTTAGTCTCTGAACTTTGTCTTGTACTGAACTCCTTTCACTCACAACCCGCAATTGAGAGTATGAATTCTTCTGTCACTTCAGTCTAAGTTCTGGCTGCAATTACAGTCTAATTTCATTGTGAAAATGCCTTGTCGGGTTTTGCTCGGCCTCCCGTACCAACAATTTTAAGGTTAAATGGGTCTTGCCCACTTGTCGCCCATGACCACTCACGACATTGAGGGGTCTTGCACGATTCATTTTTTTTTCTTCCTGCATGGACATGTGTCAGCACATGCGAGTCGAGTTATTAGTGTTGGACTCACCTTCGACCCTTTCGGCGATAACCATTTAGCGTGGAGGGCGGTGATCTCATCAGGCGAGTGAGTTGCGGCTGATTCCACTCGCTCCCCCTTATATATTCATAACCTGTCCTTAAGTGACCTCCCGTCCTGCCAGTTGGTGAGATCCTGGTCAGCGGGTCTGCCCGGGGTCAATGCTCCAACATCTCTTTCTTTTCACATCCTACCACCGAGTGAGCCTTCGGACCTGCCAGCTAGTGAGAGCTTGGTCAGCAGGTCTGCTCGGGGCTAACATTCCAACATCTCTTTCTTTTCATAGCCTGCCACCAAGTGAGCCTTCAGACCTGCCAGTTAGTGAGAGCCTGATCAGCGGATTCGCTCGGGGACATCATTCCAACATCTCTTTATTTTCATAACCTGGCACTGAGTGAGCCTTCAGAACCGCCAGGTAGTGAGAGCATGGTCAGCGCGTTTGCTCAGGGCCAACATTCCAACATCTCTTTCTTTTCACAACCTGCCACCGAGTGAGCCTTTGGACCTGCCACCGAGTGAGCCTTCGGATCTGCCAGTTAGTGATAGCCTGGTCAGCAAGTCTGCTCAGGGCTATCTTCCCAATATCTCTTTCTTTTCATAAACAGCCACCGAGTGAGCCTTCAGACCTGGCAGCTAATGAAAGCCTGGTCAATGAGTCTTCTCAGGACCAACATTCCAACATCTATTTCTTTTCATAACCTGCCACTGAGTGAGCCTTCAGACCTGCCAGCTAGTGAGAGTTTGGTCAGTGGGTCTGCTCGGGACCAACATTCCAACATCTCTTTATTTTCACAACCTGTCATTGAGTGAGCCTTCAGACCTGTCAGCTAGTGAGAGCTTGGTCAGCGGGTATGCTCGGGGCCAACATTCCAGCATCGCTTTCTTTTCACAACCCACCACCGAGTGAGCCTTCAGACCTGCCAGCTAGTGAGAGCCTGGTCAGCGGGTCTGCTCAGGGCTACCATTCCAACATCTCTTTCTTTTCACAACCTTCCACCGAGTGAACCTTCTAACGTGCCAGCTAGTGAGAGCCTGGTCAGCGGGTCTGCTCGGGGCTATCCTTCTAACATCTAATTCTTTTCATAACCTTCTACTGAGTGAGCATTCATACCTGACAGCTAGTGAGAGTCTGGTCAGCGGTTCTACTTGGGGTTATGTTTCCAACATCTCTTTTATTTTCATAACCTGTCATCGAGTGAGCCTTCATACATGCCAGCTAGTGAGAGCCTAGTTAGTGGGGTCTACCCGGGGCCAACATTCTAACATCTCTTTATTTTCATAACATGCCACTGAGTGAGCCTTCAGACCTGCCAACTAGTGAGAGCATAGTCAGCGGGTCTACTCGGGGCGAACATTCCAACATCTCTTTTTTTTCACAACCTGCCACTGAGTGAGCCTTCAGACCTACCAGCTAGTGAGTTCTTGGTCAGTAGGTCTGCTAGGAGATATCAATAATAAGTATCATTTTATTACGGTAGAACACCGATAAGATAGATAAGAGAAATAAAGTTGCACATTTAAACATTCTTATTATTCGAATTTATGGGTAGAAACGTTTCAAATTATCACCACTTCAAGTATGACCAATGGATACCCCCTTCGCATTTTGGAGGCAATATCCCCCGACCTCAGGGCTTCCTCAATTACATATGGACCCTCCCAATTGGGATTGAGTTTCCCCACAGTTGCCGACCTTTCAGCTGCATCGACCTTCTTTAAGACGGGATCTCCCTTTACAAATTGCTTAACCCGGATGTGCTTGTAAAAATACCTGGCCATCCTGTGCTTTGCATCTTCTTGTCGGACGGCTGCGAGGTTGCGGAACTCTTCAACTAGGTCAAGATAGAGTCATAGTTCTTCTTCATTCTCCTCCCTCCACTCATCATCTCCTTCTCCTGTGGTGATCACCCGTGGTGATTTTACTTCAAACTCCATCGGCAGTATGACCTCAGAGCCATGAGAAAGCTTGAAGGGGGTCTCCCTAGTGACCATGTTGGGTGTGGTTCTTAGGGCCCAGAGGACCAATGTGAGCTGATCTACCCAGTTCCCTCTCAGTTTTTCCATTTTTTTCTTTAACAGGCCCACAATGATCTTGTTTGCTGCCTCCACCTGCTCATTGCTCCAGAGTTGGTGAATCGAGAAGAACCTGAGATCTATCCCTAACTGGCCGTAGAAGTTCACAAACTCTTCACTAGAAAACTACGATCCATTGTCTGTGACTATCGCCAAGGGTAATCCGTGCTAGCAGATTATTTCTCCCCATACGAAATTGTGGATTACCAGGGAAGTCACCTTGGCCAATGCCTTGACCTCCAACTATTTTGAAAAGTAATCAATCATGACTAGGATGAATCTCCTCTGCCCACTACTTGAGTAAATGGGTCCTACCAGGTCCATCTCCCAAATGACAAAGGGCTATGGTGTCACGATGCTCTTGAGCCTCTGGGCTAACAACAATTGGAGTGGAGCGAATATCTGACACTTTTGAAATTTCTTCGTGAACTCTTCTGTATCTCTCCCTATGGTGGGTCAAAAGTACCCTTGCCATAATATCCTCCCTTCCAGGGTTCGGCTCTCGGAGTGACTGCCGCACTCCCTAGAATGTGTTTCCTCCAAAATCCTTAGGAACTCCTATTCCGACACACAGCGTACCAAGAGTCCCGAGAGGGTCTTTCGATATAGATCCCCCTCTCGCAATTGGTAATATGTTGACTTATAACGAAAAATCTTTTTATCTTGGACCTCCTACATGAATTTACCTATGGCCAAGAAAATCCTGAAGGGGTCTATCCATGAGGTGCGTCGATCTATCTCCATCAACTCTCCTTCCTCGATGGATGGACGGAACAAATCTGTCACGATTCCCCCTGCCTGGGGTCCGAACTTGGTCAATTGGTCGGCGGGAGCACTCTCCCGGATCAACATAGAGTATGTGAGCACTACACATCGTGCACCCCCAATTCCCTAGCCAGACGCAATCCTGTGATCATCACCTCGTATTCTGTTTGGTTGTTTATGATGAGGAAGTGTATCACCACAACTTGCTTTATCTTTATCCACCGGGCACTTTCCAAGATCACCCCCTCCAAGAGAGTCTTTACCTGAAGCTCCACCTATCAACACCTTCCAAGTTACCTGCTGAGAAGACCACGACTCCTCCATCTCGACCATATAGTCGGCTAAGAAATTTACCACCGCCTGAGCCTTTACTGATAGGTGAGGGACAAACGAGATGTCTAACTCCCTCGGTTCTACTGACCATTTCACCAGCCTACCTGAGTGCTCCACTCCCTCAAAGATATTATGGAGAGAGTGGTCGGTCACCACTCAGATCAAGTGTGCTTGAAAATAAGGCCTTAGCTTCTGGGCCGAGATGACCAGGGCAAATGCCAGCTTCTCCAGGATGGGTTACCTGAACTCTGTCTTCTTTAGGACCCTGCTAACGTAATAGATTGATAACTTCTTCTTTCCTTCCTCCGGGACTAGGACGAAGCTCACAGCCTCTGTTCCCACCCTGAGATACAGTGTCAGGTTTTCCCCCTCCTTTGGACCTTGGAGTAGTGGAGTCTTGTGTGTTGATCCTTTTGGGATCGAAAGGCCTCCTTACACTCCTTGGACCATTCAAACTACTAACTATCATGTAATACTTTAAAAAAAGGGAGCACTTCTCCCCTGCCCAAGAAAGGAATCTGCTCAAACCTACAAGCTTCCCGGTCAGGCGTTGAATCTCCTTGGCATTCCGTGGCGACGCCAGTTCCAGTATTGCCTTTACTTTATTGGTTTTAGGCTCCACCCCGGCCAGAGTGAGGAGATGACCCAAGAGCTTACCCCAGCCGACTTTGAAGACACACTTCAGGAGGTTCAACCTCATCTTAAACTTTCGCAGCATGGCAAAGGTTTCTTCCAGATCCTGTAGATGAGAGCTTACATCCATGCTCTTCACCATTAGGTCATCTTCGTACACCTCCAAGTTCCTTCCCCTCTGATTCTAGAAGACTCGATATATCATCCTTTAGTATGTTTCCCCTGCATTCTTTAGCCCGAAGGGCATCATTCGGTATCAGTAGCATCATTCTCTCGTGCTGAAGGAGACATCTTTAAAATCCGTCGGGTGCATGCGGATCTGATGATAACCTGAAAAAGTATCCAAAAACTCATCACAAAAAAAAACGACGGCTAAATAAATCAGCGCATCAATTCTAGGCAAGGGATAACAATCCTTAGGACATGCTTTATTTAAGCGAGAAAAGTCTACACACATCCTCTACCTTTTATCCCCCTTCTTTACATTACCACTGTTAGAATCGAACTAAAACAAGTCGGAAACGGTTTAAACTGAAACTTTATTATCAGTAAAAGGTGTCTATTACAAAGGTATGGCCTCCCTTATATAGAATGGAGGAGAGAAGAGAGAATACAAATAAGAGATGTGAGACTAAAAATTTACATGACACACGCGGACTGTACAGGCACAAACCGCACAAGCCGCGCGGTTAGACAGAGGGGCTAACCGCTCGGCAACTGCCAGAGAGAGAGAGAGAGAGAACGTCATGTGAGACCGCCAGACCGCCCGGTCTCCAAGACGCCAGTGACAAGCCGCTAGACCGCTTGGACCTCAGACAGCAGCACATAACAATCAACCCGCTGAAGGGAAACCGCCAGACCGCCCGGTCATCAACCCGACAAGCCAGACCGCCAGACCGCCCGGTCACCACTTCAACACTCTCCCTCAAGCTGGAGCATATATATCGATCATGCCCAGCTTGTCACAAATATGAGAAAACGAGGCGGATACTGGCTTGGTGAAGATGTCAGCCAGCTCTTTTTCAGAGGTGACAAAGGGAGTGCAAATTTGTTCTTTTAAGATCTCTTCACGAATGAAATGACAGTCAACCTCAATGTGCTTGGTTCTTTCATGGAAGACTGGATTTTTGTAGATATGTATCGCAGCCTTGTTGTCACAAAACATAGGTAGAGGATGGTTGTAGATCTCTCCCAAATCCAGCATAAGAGCCCGTAGCCATTTTAATTCACAAGTGGTCGATGTCATACTTCGATACTCTGCTTCAGCACTAGACCTGGAAACAACAGACTGCTTCTTGCTTTTCCAGCTTACCAGATTTCCCCCAACAAAGGTACAGAAACCAGAGGTAGACTTGCGATCACCTTTGTCATCAGCGTAACTCGCATCTGAGTATGCTTCAACCTTCAGATGTCCATTCTTCTGAAATAGTAATCCTTTCCCAGGGGCTGCTTTGACATACTCCAAGATCCGCAATGCGGACTGTAGATGGCACTCCCTGGGTGCTTGCATGAATTGACTTACCTTGCCCACAGCATAGGAAATGTCGGGCCTGGTCACTGTGAGATATATGAGCTTACCAACCAGACGCCTGTACCGCGAACTATCTGAAAGAGGAGGCGAATCATCTGTCCAGGTTTTGTCTTCTCCAGTTGCCATGGGGCATCTGGCAGGTTTTGCTCCAGACAATCCTGCCTCTTTTAAAAGATCAAGGGCATACTTACGATGGGAGAGAACTAATGAGCCGGGCTTCCGAGAGATTTCGATCCCCAGAAAGTACTTTGGAGAGCCCATATCTTTTGTGACCAGATGTTGACGAAGATGTCGCTTTGTCAGGGCTACCCCTTCCTGGTCATCGCCAGTGAGAAGAATATCATCGACGTACACAGCAAGAACAACCAGCCCAGAGGGGGTTTTGCGAATAAAGAGAGAGTGATCGGCGGAGCTTCGCACAAAACCAACAGCCGCCACGATGCCGCTGAACTTGTCAAACCAAGCTCGAGGGCTCTGCTTGAGGCCATGGATTGCCTTCTTCAGCCGGCATACTCGAGTCTCCCCCTGAGCAACATACCCAGGAGGTTGCTCCATGTAGATGACCTCCTGAAGATCACCATAAAGGAAGGCATTCTTGACATCCAGCTGGGAAATCGGCCAATCCCTATTTACCGCCACAGAGAGAAGGACCCGGATAGTACTGATACGAGCCACTGGAGAGAAGGTGTCAAAGTAATCAACCCCATAGGTCTGAGTAAAGCCCTTAGCAACAAGGCGAGCCTTATAACGATCCACAGTGTCGTCTGGGCCAAATTTGACCACAAAGACCCAGCGACAGCCAACAACATTAGTGCCAAAGGGAGGAGGAACAAGAGTCCAGGTACCCCGCTCAGTTAGGGTAGCCATTTCCTCATCCATGACCATCTTACAATGAGGAATAGCAAGGGCCTCCTGGTAGGATCGGGGGGTAGCAGTGGCAGAAATAGCCAGTGCAAAGGCCCTGCGAGAAGGGGTAAGACGATCATATGAAACAACAGCAGCAAGGGGGTGTAGGGTACACGTCCGCACCCCTTTGCGAAGAGCTATAGGAAGATCCAGGTCAGCGGGTCCCTCGGCATCCGGCGCATCCGTGGCAGAGAGAGCTGGCCAGGGAGTAGAGAACGACGGCGGCGGAGATGAGGGAGATGGTGGCGGAGAAAGAGTCGGAGTGAGAGGAGTGGACGGAGACGGTGTAGGGGTGGAGATCGCAGTAGAAGACGAGGGAACGAAGGGAACAATAGGAGAATCAGAAGCTGGGAGACGAGGAGAGGAGTCAGCCGAGAAGTAGGAGGTATTCTCGAAGAAGGTGACGTCAGCAGAGACGAACTGCTTACGAAGGATGGGATCAAAGCAACAATAGCCTTTCTGAGTGGTGGAGTACCCCAGAAAGACACATTTGGTGGAGCGAGGGGAGAGCTTATCACGGGTGGCAGAAGGGGCGTGCACAAATGCAGTGCATCCAAAGATTTGGAGAGGGACAGGAAACGGTTCCTTGCCCGGATACAGAATGGAGAATGGGGTATTTCCGTGGAAAACCGTGGAGGGAATGTGATTGATAAGGTAGCAGGCAAGGAGAACAGCATATCCCCAATAGGAGCGAGGAACATGCATCTGGGTCATCAAGGTGCGAGCGACATCGAGGAGGTGACGATTTTTGCGTTCTGCCACACCATTTTGTTGTGAAATATAGACACAACTAGTTTGATGAATAATCCCATTTTGCATGCAGAAGGCAGAAAAATCATGACTGATATATTCTTGGGCATTATCAGATCGAAAAACTTTAATATAAACATTAAACTGAGTTTTGATCATGAGATCGAAGGACGTCCATACAGAGAATAATTCGGAGCGATCTTTTAACAGATACACCCACGTACAGCGAGAGAAATCATCAATGAACGTGACAAAATATGAACTACCCCGACCAACGGTAAGAGTAGGAGAAAGACCCCAAACATCGGAGTGGATGAGATCAAACGGCCGGGTAGAGCCACGAACGTGTTTTGGAGGAAAGGAGGAGCGGTGATGCTTGCCAAGCTGACAGGCCTCACAGTTGAGCGGAGGACTTTATGGAGGAAGGTGGGGCAGAAGTTGAAGAAGAAGGCGTGGAGGAGCATGACCAAGGCGGAGATACCATTGGAGAAGATCTGTGGAGGTGGTGGAGAAGGTGGAGAGAGCGGAAATGTTGTCCAAGAAGTATAGGCCGCCACTCTCAGTCCCAGTAGCAATCGTCCGTTGGGAGTCCGGATCCTGAAAAGAGCAAGAAGTAGAAGTAAATGTGACGGAACATTGTAATTGCTTGCATAGAGAGGTAACAGATAACAAGTTGCACGAGAACTTGGGCACGTAGAGAGTATCCGCCAAGCGAAGAGACGGAGTGACATGAACAATCCCCGTCCCATGGACCGATGATGAAGAGCCGTCAGCGAGAATAACCGGGGGCGACCGACCATGTGTTTCTAGGAGAGAAAAACACTGGAGATTGCCGGTCATATGATTAGTAGCACCGGTGTCGATCAGCCATTTTCCTTGAGTAACAACGTGGGCACTACCAGAAGACGTGACCACCGAGGAGAATGGTTTTGAGGAGTATATGCAAGCCATGAAGGGAGGAACCAAAACACTGCAGCGGTTACGGTGACAGCACACCAGCGGCAAGAAGGGCCACGACCAAGGTGCAGAGCAAGGCAAAGCGGAAGAAGAGGGAAGCACAAGCCGCGCGACTAAAGCAGAGGTCGCGGGGACTAACAAGCAGGAGCGGCTAAAGGAAGAATCGTATAGAGGAGATCAGGCCACTGCGACTTAGAGACAGGTCGCGGGAACTAAGAGAGAGAGCGGCTAAGGAAGCAGGGCAGAGAGGCCGCCAAAACAAGGAAGAACCCGTGCGAACAGAGGGAAAACGCAGCGGTTAGAAGAAAAAAGATCTGCAGCGGTCACGAGGGGGGACAACAGCGGCCAGAAAAGCTACGACCAAGCCGCAGAAACAAGCAGAGGGAAAGAAGTCGAGCGGCTAGATAACAGACTGCGCGAACAGAAGAAGCCCGCTGGGAGGCAAAAGACGGCGAACAAGGCAAACAGGCCGCGGCAACAGACCGGGGCGACTAGAGAAGAGGAGCAGCTAGAATGGAGGGCGCGACGACTAAGCACAGGTCGCGGCGAGAATAAGGAGAAACAAGGAGGTCGCGCACACAAATGGCAACGACAAGGAGAAAAGAAGCCGTGTGAACAGGGCACAGACCGGAAGAAACAAGCCGCGAGAATAGGCCGCGAGAAGAAGTAAGCCGCGCGGACAGGTCGCGCGGTTAGAGAGGGCGCACAGAATCAGGCGGAGAAAACGGAGTCCTCTGATACCATGTTAGAATCGAACTAAAACAAGTCGGAAACGGTTTAAACTGAAACTTTATTATCAGTAAAAGGTGTCTATTACAAAGGTATGACCTCCCTTATATAGAATGGAGGAGAGAAGAGAGAATACATGTACAACCCCGTATTCGCGGAGTGAGGATCCCAAGCATGGCGCAGGGCCAGTTTTAAGCTTTTATGCTTTTTGGATATTTTGGACTCTTTGTGGCCAATTTTGGCTCAAGCTTGGAAATATACTAGTAGGGGGAGGGAAAAATTTGCCCCCCCTTCCCCCCCTCTGTGAGGGGCGGGAGCGGCAGGTTGGCTGGCACCCCCCGACTTGATAAAGCGTGAAGTGGGGGCAGCGGGGTCGACGGGAGGTCAAGGTCTCATCCCCCCAGACGCGCCTTAGTTCTGAGCCAGAGCCCAGGGCAAGCTTGCGAGGCGAGATCGCCGGCCTGGCGGGTTCTCGCCCGCGTGGCCAGCTTGCGGGACGAGACCGCCGGCCTGGCGGGTTCTCGCCCGCGCGGCCAGCCTGCGGGGCGAGACCGCCGGCCTGGCGGGTTCTCGCCCACGCGGCCAGCATGCGGGGCGAGACCGCCGGCCTGGCGAGTTCTCGCCCGCGAGGCCAGCTCGTCGGGGTGAGACCGCCGGCCAGGCGGGTTCTCGCCCGCGAGGCCAGCTGGCCGGGGCGAGACCGCCGGCCAGGCGGGTTCTCGCCCGCGAGGCCAGCTCGCCGGGCGAGACCGCTGGCGAGGCGGGTTCTCGCCCCGGGAACTCCTTGGGGCATGCGTTTACCGTTTTACCCCCGAGGTGGATTTTCCCTTTTTGCCCCCCGGTGTGGAGGTTTTCTATTGGCTGGAGGCATTTTTGCCCCAGGGGCATTTTGGTCATTTTACCCCCAGGACTTGGAAAAACTATAAATAGACCCTTGAGGGTGCCTTGGAGGGGTTGCTTTTTCATTCCTTAGCCACTTGAATCTCTTTGGCTTTCTTCCTCCAAGGCACCTAGCTCAAGCATTGGCTAGGGAGGGGGAGACCTCAAAGGTCTTCCGGGTGTGAGGTGGGACCTCCACGCTAGAGCCGAGGGTCAGTTCATAGCTTCCCAAGTCTTCGGTCCGTGACGTTCTTCCGAGTGTAGTAGGTGTGAGGTCACCCCTTTCCCCAAGGGTCGAACTCCACGGAAGTCAATTTTGGCTTCGGTCATTTTTGGCTTCAACAGTTTTGGTGCGGTGAGCGTGGAGAGTGACTAGCACAGAAAAACTCGGGAGAGTGTCATGACTGGAGATCAAGGAGGTAGTGATGACCTCGATGGTCCCCCCAACCTAGGACCCTTTGTAGGAAGGGAGGAGTTCATGGCTTCCATCGAAGGCATCATGGGGATGCTTAGAAGCATTGCCCCTCGGGCTGACAGCTCAACCCCCACCCCGCAGGGACTAGCTCCCAAGGGTCTCGGCGAGCTAACCCAGAGTGGCCTCGGCGAGCTGGCTCCTAGGGGGTAAGGTGAGATCACCCCAGTAGGGGGAGAAGTGAGTATGCCGGATAGGAGGCCTGGGAAGGAGAGGATGGTAGAAGGGGTTGAGCGAGACCTCTCAGGCCGGGAGCTGTTCCCCGGCCCAGCGAGAGCTAGCCCCCCAGGCGAGCAGGTCGCGCGAGTGGAGGTGGCGAGAGCTCCCCTTAGGGGGTCACCCTTCAGTGAGTTGATCATCTCAGCTCCCGTCCCCGAGGGGTTCAGAGAGCCAGACATGGTTTACTATACCGGGAAGGATGACCCCGTCCAGCATCTGCAGTGGTTCGAGGATGCCGTCTCCATCAGGCCGATGACGGACGCCTTCAAGTGTCGTCTATTTGCGATCACCTTGAAAGAGAAGGCGAGGGACTGGTTCCATCAACTCCCTCCAAGGTCCATCTTCGGGTTCGAAGACTTGAGCCGGAGCTTTCAGCTTCGCTTCTCCACCTCCAAGAAGAGGAAGAAGGGTCCTGAGTCCCTCTTCCTGATAAAGCAAAGGGCCGAGGAGTCGCTGGCCCGTTACGTTGACAGGTTCCAGGAGGAGGTCCTTGACATCCAAGAGGTGCCCGGATATGCCCTCCAGATGGCATTCACGGTGGGGTTGCGCGAAGGGTTCTTTAAGATGAGCTTGACTCGGAAGGCCCCCCTTTCCTTCGAGGAGCTGATGGAAAGGGCGGCAGAGGAGATAGCCATGGAGGCAGCCAACCCGGCCTTTGTGAAGAAGTTGGCAAAGCTAACAGAGGTGGAGTCAAAGGAGCAAGGTGGCTCGAGGCATCATGAGGGGAGGAGGAGAGAGGAGCAGAGAGCTCAAGGGTTCCAGGGACAGGAGGGTCCGGAACCAGGCTGGAGGCAGCAGGGAAGACCTGCCCAAGGTCCAGGAAGAGCTCTCGTCCCAGGTGGAGATAACCTCCACGGGGGTCAAGGGAGGTTCAACTTCCAAAGGCAAGCCCCAAGACAGCTCTTACCTCCGCCGCAGCAAGCCTTGGCAATAGGCGAAGGAGGAAGAGGTAACAGGAGAGATCGCCCAGCCCGCCGAAAGAGGGTAGGAAGAACCTTGTCATACTGTGACTTCCACCAGGTGGAGGGGCACGCAACAGCTACCTGCCCCGAGTTCCTGGAAGTGAGGGGGCGAGAGCTCCAGCCCAGCAGCAGTCGGAGCGGATCGAAGCTCTGACTCAAGAAGGTAGAGGTGATGATGAGTGTGAGGACCGAGTCGATGTAGGACCCCGCGGAGGTATAGCCGTGATCCACGGGGGAGTGGGGATTGAAGCCGCTCGGAAGGCAAGTCTCCATGTGATGTATCGACGGAGCGTCGCCTCGACATCCCAAACCCCTCCCCTGGAGGAAAGGGTCACCTTCTCATCAAAGGACATGTCAGAGCATGAGGATCCCTTCTGTGACGCCCTAGTCATCCAAGCAGCCGTCGAAGGCTTCACCGTCTCCCGGATTTTGATTGATAACGGAAGCTCGGTCAACGTCATTTTCAAGAAGGCGTTCGAGGGGATGAAAGTGGAGCCAAGGAGGGTAGTGGCGTCGGATGGACCTCTGTTTGGATTCTCAGGGGAGAGGAAGGAGGTGGAAGGAGGAGTCGGACTCCATGTGAAGTTAGGAGGGACCTCAAGGAACTGCAGGTTCGTCATTGTTGACGCTCCAAGCAGCTACAATGCCATCTTCGGAAGGCCCCTCATCAGCGCCTTCCGATGTGTGCCCTCATCCTTCCACCAATGTCTCAAGTTCAACTCAGATGGGATCCAGGTCAGGATCAAGGGAGACTCCAGGATGGCGAGACAGTGCTACGTCACGGCAGTCAACACCATCTCTTGGTTGGCTAAGGCAGAGGAGATGGAGAAGATCATGGAGAGCCTGAGCAGGATTGAGGTGGCCAGTGGGATGGAACCTGATGGCAACCACCAGGCCCAGGCCCCCTGAAGAAGCCTCGCCTCGGCGAAGTCATGTATCTTTTTTATGTTGTTGTAAGGAGTCTAGCCCCCGACCAGTAGAGTCGAGGGTGTCATGTAACCCATCTTTTTTCCCCCGTTAGAGGATGTTGGAATTGAAAAAGCTTAGGTGACATACCCAGCTCCTAACCCCCGAGAGGATCTCCTCATACCAGGCTCACACCAGCTGGCAGGGTTGAGAGTGCTTCGGGGGGTGGCTCATTTTTCCTTAGCTCCGATGATGATTCCGCTGTCAGGCTCTCACTAGGTGGCAAGACCGGTTGATCTCTCGTGGAAGCCCGAGTCCTTTGCTCCGATGATGATTCCGCTGTCAGGCTCTCACTAGCTGATAAGGCCGGTTGATCTCTCGTGGAGGCCCAAGTCCTTAGCTCCGATGATGATTCTGCTGTCAGGCTCTCACTAGCTGACAAGGCTGGTTGATCTCTCGTGGAAGCCCAAGTCCTTTGCTCCGATGATGATTCCGCTGTCAGGCTCTCACTAGCTGACAGGGCCGATTGATCTCTCGTGGAGGCCCAAGTCCTTTGCTCCGAGGATGATTCCGCTGTCAGGCTCTCACTAGCTGACAAGGCCGGTTGATCTCTCGTGGAGGCCCAAGTCCTTAGCTCCGATGATGATTTCGCTGTCAGGCTCTCACTAGCTCTTAAGGCCGGTTGATATCTCGTGGAAGCCCAAGTCCTTAGCTCCGATGATGATTCCGCTGTCAGGCTCTCACTAGCTGACAACGCCAGTTGATCTCTCGTAGAGGTTGTCTTTTTACCCTGATGAGGTCTCGCCACCCAGGCTCTCATCAGCTGGCATGGCAGGTTGACCCCCAGGAGGTTAAGTGTTTCTACCCTGAGGGGGTCTCGCCACCCAGGCTCTCATCTGTTGGCAGGGCAGGTTGACCCCCCCAGGAGGTTAAGTGTTTCTACCCTGAGGGGGTCTCGCCACCCAGGCTCTCATCAGCTGGCATGGCAGGTTGACCCCCCAGGAGGTCAAGTCTTTTTACCCTGAGGAGGTCTCGACACCCAGGCTCTCATCAGCTGGCATGGCAGGTTGACCCCCCCAGGAGGTCAAGTCTTTTTACCCTGAGGAGGTCTCGCCACCCAGGCTCTCATCAGCTGGCATGGTAGGTTGACCCCCCAGGAGGTTAAGTCTTTTTACCCTGAGGAGGTCTCGCCACCCAGGCTCTCATCAGCTGGCATGGCAGGTTGACCCCCCCAGGAGGTTAAGTCTTTTTACCCTGAGGAGGTCTCGCCACCCAGGCTTCCATCAGCTGGCATGGCAGGTTGACCCCCCCAGGAGGTTAAGTCTTTTTACCCTGAGGAGGTCTCGCCACCCAGGCTTCCATCAGCTGGCAGGGCAGGTTGACCCCCCAGGAGGTTAAGTGTTTTCACCCCGAGTAGGTCTCGCCACCCAGGTCCTCAACAGTTGGTATGGCGGGATGACCCCTCGGAAGAGGCCTCATAGTCTTTCGACACCGCGAGAACAAGCTACACTCAGCGAATACGTTGGGTTGGATGTTTCTTTCCGAGCTTGTGCCAATCTCGAAAAGAGCGGGGATTGTGTACAACCCCGTATTCGCGGAGTGAGGATCCCAAGCATGGCGCAGGACCAGTTTTAAGCTTTTAAGCTTTTTGGATATTTTGGACTTTTTGTGGCCAATTTTGGCTCAAGCTTGGAAATATACTAGTAGGGGGAGGGAAAAATTTGCCCCCCCCCCTCCCCCCCTCTGTGAGGGGCGGGAGCGGCAGGTTGGCTGGCACCCCCCGACTTGATAAAGCGTGAAGTGGGGGCAGCGGGGTCGACGGGAGGTCAAGGTCTCATCCCCCCAGACGCGCCTTAGTTCTGAGCCAGAGCCCAGGGCAAGCTTGCGGGGCGAGACCGCCGGCCTGGCGGGTTCTCGCCCGCGCGGCCAGCTTGCGGGACGAGACCGCCGGCCTGGCGGGTTCTTGCCCGCACGGCCAGCCTGCGGGGCGAGACCGCCGGCCTGGCGGGTTCTCGCCCGCGCGGCCAGCTTGCGGGGCGAGACCGCCGGCCTGGCGAGTTCTCGCCCGCGAGGCCAGCTCGCCGGGGCGAGACCACCGGCCAGGCGGGTTCTCGCCCGCGAGGCCAGCTAGCCGGGGCGAGACTGCCGGCCAGGCGGGTTCTCTCCCGCGAGGCCAGCTCGCCGGGCGAGACCGCTGGCCAGGCGGGTTCTCGCCCCGGGAACTCCTTGGGGCATGCGTTTACCGTTTTACCCCCTGTTGAAGCCAAAAATGACCCCAACGAATGTTCACAAACCAAAGTGCAGCCGACGCCTACTTCTCTCTTACCCCGACCCTTGACTGGCTGCTAAGGTCAAAAGACTGACCCAAAGCCTCAGCTGGGAGGTCCCACCACACACACGGAAGATCTCTGAGAGCTTCCCCTCCAAAGCCAAATGCTGGGCTGGGAGCTCCTCAGAAGGCACTAGAGTTGGAGAATAATGAAAAGCCCGCCTTCCAAAGAGCCCCTATGGGCCTTTTTATAGTCCTCCTTTGACCTGAAAATACTGAAATACCCCTGAGGGGTCTGCTAATAGCCAAATCCCGCTGTCATCCCAAGGGTATTTGGGTAATTCTACCTCGGGATAATATATTATAAAATAATCCCCTTTACGGGCGCCGGGCCCTACCACGTGGGCCCACTTGGCGAGAACCCTGGCCGTGAAGGCTCTCGCCGGACCCCCACCTGGGCCAACCCTGGCGAGACCCCTTGTCAGGGAGGTTCGCGCCCTTCACGGTCTTAAAGTTACCGCGACTGAAGGCCTACTTGGGGCCTTCTCGCCTCCCCTGGGCGGGAGCTTGCCCTAAGGCGGAAGCTTCCGTGGTCGACGATCTCTCCTACCGAGAGCTCGAGTATCTGCTTTGGTTGGTCGACGATCTCTCCTGCCGAGAGCTCGACTATCTGCCTGGGTCGGTCGACGATCTCTCCATCTTTTCCCTGCCCTTGGCGGGAGCTCCTACGGGACGAGAACTCCACAAGTATGCCTTAGGGTTAACCCAAGGCTAACCTGAGGCTAGCCCAATTCCTCAGTGGTGTCTCCGGGTCCCACCCAGCGAATATGGGGTTGTACACAATCCCCGCTCTTTTCGAGCTAGCCTTGCGCTCGACAAGACAAGTCCAACCCCCGAAATATTCGCTGGACACGTGCCCGCCTACCGAGGGAATCTTCTGGGGGGCCCCACTGCGGCTATAAATATGCACTGATAGGCGTCCATACGCCCTGCCCTTGAAGTACGGTTTTCCAGCTGAGCTCTCGCCTCAGGGATTTTTGCGCGAGCTTACCATGCATCCCAAACATGCTGCCAAACCGCTTCCGCAAGACCTCCAAGACCGGTTAGCCGCTGCCCAAGTGCGGGTCTTGGCTAACTGTGCGGCGGTGGCTCCATGGTTAGCGAGAAAGACTTCAACCGCCGGGCCTTCCGAGCCGAAGAAGAAGGAAAAGAAAAGGGCGAAGGTGGTCCGGCGGGACCTTTCTCGCGAGAACAGGGATCCTCCTTCCCCCACTCCCAATCCTGCGGGGGATCCTTCTCCGCAGAAGGTAAGCCTTTCAACCGTTCCTATCGATCTGATTGTGCACTAGATCCGACGGTTAAAGTAAGCTTTTGCAGGAATCCGCTCCTAACGAGGACGCCGAGATCCTGCCAAGTTCTTCGAACCTGCCCGCTCATTCACCCAAGGACCAAACACGGGTCTCGGAGATGATTCCTCCGGCCGAAACCGGAACGATAGGTACATTTTCCCTTGTCAATATTTCAACCCGACCCTTTCTTTTCTGAACCGTCTTCTCGCAGTGCCAACTCCCGCCGACCCGGGTCTAACCACCCGGGAAGATGAAGCGAGAACCGTTGAAGTGCCTCCTGCGGTGGCCAATCCTATCCTGCAGGCGGGAGGGGCGGCTTCTGAACCTTCCGCTACTCTCAAGGATGCTGATCGTCCCTTGAGAGAAGACAACTCCCCTCATGCTTCCGGCCAGGCCGGGATCATCGTGCGCGAGCCCTTCCGCCCGGGGCTGGGCAAGCCTCTTCACCTCCTTTATGGAACCAACGGAGGGGCCGGGCCTTCTCGTCCAACTTTGGTTGACGGTTCTCGCCCAGCCGCAGGTATGCGAAAACTTTTCTGGACTGTTGATTGTCATGCCTTGACCAAAATTCTCGTGTGTTTCTTTCGCAGGTGATCCTGGCTTGCGGTCGGGAGTCAACGAGGAAGGAGAAGAAGAGGAAGAAGAAGAAGAAGAAGAAGAAGAGGATGAAGAGTCCCCCCTCCCCTCGTCTGGCGAGATAGAAGAAACCTTGAACAGCGCTGGGAGCGCGAAGGGGAGAAGGAGGAAGATCTCGGTCATTTTGGCCAAGCTTATCCGGCGAGATCGTGCCCATACTGCCGCGGCGAAAGCATTCCGCGAATCCGTGGAGCAAAGGCTGGAGGCTCTAGAGCGGGATTTCTTCTTGGGCGAGACTGATTGCCCGGGAGGGCCTTCTGCCGAGTCTTCGCCAGGGAGGTGCATCTCGCAGATCCGGGATCACACCAGGCGGATCAACCTTGGGTGTACCACCCTATCGTCCTACTTCAACCCGTTGGCGCCCCCAAGAACTAGGCGGCGAGAACGAGGACGATGGAGCTGGAAGCCCTATTAGCCTTCCCGCTCTGAATCTCAATGTACCTCTTTTATCAGTGTATCTCTTTTCATCGATGTATCTGTAATAAACGTTACTGTTAATTAGGTTTATCCAGCTTGCGCTAGCGAGGATCTCGCTTCTACCCATGTCTCTCTTTTCTTTTTCTTTTTATTGCTCTGCGAGGCTTTTAAATTAAGACGCTTACACCAATCTAGGATGCTTGCATCAATCTAGGAGGCTTGCGCCAATCTAGGAGGCTTGCGCCAATCTAGGAGGCTTGCGCCAATCCAGATAGTCGCGTCGAAACCAGGAACGACCGTTGACCGCTGCCATCCCGAGGGAGAAAATCGAGGCGCCGTTAGCCCGGATTCTGACAGCTGTACTCCGCTGTCACTTTCTCTCTCTGTCGGATGGATTCATGATGATTACGATTCTCTATAAATAGAGAAGTCTACCAACCGCATTTACTTCTTCGATCCGGAACCTCAGCCTTCCTTCCTTGCTCTCGCGTTCTTGCTTCCGCTTCGACCTCTTTTCAGCTCTCGCTCCCACTCGCAAACCCACCATGCCTGGCGAGAACAAGGGCCGCGCCCACTGCGCGGAAGCTTTCCAAAAACATCTCTTCCCTTCCTGCAATCTCACCCTCGACGAATATAACATGATCGTTGACCGCTACATCCCCGCCGGCTTCTCGGCGCGGAACCCGGGAAACCACGATAAGGTGAATACTCCGGAGCCGGGAGAACTCGCCATCCCCCTCGAGCATTTCGAGGTGGGCTTCCGCCTTCCCCTTTGGCCGGAGATTCGGCTTGCTCTTCGCTATTATGGGGTGGTTCCCGCCCAACTGAACCCGAACTCGGTCGCGATCCTTATAGCATTCATATGCTATATGCGATCCGAGAGGATCGAGTTCAGTTTGCCTATCTTCCGGAAGCTATTCAACTTCCGCGCCAAGGGAGGGGTGGTTTTTTTTCTCCGGGCAACTGCTCGAGGTTACCGGTCTCGCCAACAAGCACCACCACTGGGGCGAGAAATTCGTTTATGTCAGCGGAGACTTCGGCAACGTCCCGCTTCAGCCTGTTCAGTACGAGGACGCTGCCTACAAGCCGCCTACTCTGGGATCGCGTGAGAGCGCAATCCAAGAATTCTTTGGGACCAAGGAGTTCGATGTTCCCTACCTCAGGCGAGACGTCGACTCCCTCCCACTCGTTCACTCGGGCGAAGGTATGGTCTCGCCTCGGATTCCCTCTTTTATCGAAGATCTTCTCGCGCTGAAGCGTTTTAACTTTGCAGGAGAGCGGGAGGTCCCTCTGCGCCAACCCTTCGCTGAAGGCCGGAGCGTCGAGGGTCTGGCCGCGGGAGGCTCCCTTGCGCTCGCGGAAGCTAGCGCCAGCGCTTGCCGAAACGATCCAGCCCCCCCTTTGCCGCCACCAGCCAAGAAGCGGAAGGTCACCCTTCCTCCTCTCCGAATGCTGAAGAGGCCAAAACCTTCTGCTCTCGAGAAGGGGAAGGCCCCGGCCGTCTCGCCTGTCCAACCCCTTCCCGCCGGCAGCTCCTTCGAAGCGATCCTCCAGAGGGCCAGCGAGATGGATGCCGCCGCCAAGAGCCGCGCCGAGGCTTCCACCGGGAACCCACCGGCCACAAGCGAGGCTGGGGGAGAAGTGCTTGCCGCCGAAACCTCCGCCCGAGCTCCGCCCCGGGAGGTGCCGAAAGGGCACAGGAACTTTGGCTTCGGCGTGAAGTACGTCGACGCGGAGGGGAAGCCTCAGATGGAATGGGACCCCGAGTCGAACTTAATCAAGGTTACGACGCTCCTTCCCAGCTGGGCGGAGGGGGAAGATGTGACTGGCGAGGCCTTCTCGCTTGGATACGGCCTTTACAGCCGGGAGGATGCCAGCGTGTTTGACCAAATGTCCACCCGCCTTATAGCCTTCGATGCCATCCGGGCTCTATTGCGCGGGTTCGAGCTTGCGCATATGTGTGCACGCCGAAGCATCACCCTTGACAAGAATTTCACCGATATGCGCAAGGCGAGGGAGGACGCGATGGCTCGAGCGCACACCGCAGGAGAAGAACTCGCGAAAGCTCAACAAGAGCTTGCGGATGCTCGACTGGCGCTGTCTCTACGCCCCGCGACTGAGGTAAGCGAGACCCTCCTGAACCCTTGCTTTCGTTTTTCAGAGTTACGACGGTGCGATGTTTCCACACTGAACTCTTTTTTCACAGGATTCTGCCCAAGCCAAGGAGCTTCGCGCAGAGCTGGCCAACGCGCGCTGCGAGAGCGTCCTCTTGAGGGAACAGCTTCGCGCAGAGCTGGCGAAGGTCCCGCCTCCGGAGCTAGATGCGAGGCTGCGGAGTCGTTACCTCTCGGAGTACGACGTTGATAAGCTGCTGCAAGCCAACGCTCAGGCAACCGTCAAGCTGACGCTCGAGACGCTGCGAGACGTCAAGCTGCTTCGGGAGGACGGCGCGACCATCGACGCTCGCCAACTTCTTCCTTGGCTCTATGATCCAGTTCCCAAACCTCCGGGCGCGCCGGACTCGCCTCCCTCAGACATCCCGAGGACTTCTACCGCCGCTGGCGAGACATCTGAAGAGAGCTCTAGCGATGGTTCAAGCGAGAGCACCAGCGGGAGTTACAGCGCGTCCCCCTAAGCTTCTTCTTTCTTTTTGTTTCTTTTGTAATGAGCGAGAGGCTCCAACTTTTTGTAATTAATTTTATGTAAAGTAATGTTTCATCTTTCATTTTCAGTGTGTGCTTGAAAGTATATTGTTCTGCCGAATGGCTTCCGCGCGAGCTTCCGCCGAGACCCTTAGTCTCTTTAGGATAACCTCTTAGAAATCCGTTAGGCGGGAACCTCGCGTCGTCAATTAAGTTGTCCTGCTCAGGTCCGTCGGGAGCCTCCTTTTGCGAGAACCCCCCTTTGACCGAGGCCTTTACTGGCCGAGACCTTTGAGCCGAGACCTTTGAGCCGAGACTTTTGAGCCGAGACCTTTGAGCCGAGACCTTTGAGCCGAGACCTTTGAGCCGAGACCCTTACTGGCCGAGACCTTTGAGCCGAGACCCTTACTGGCCGAGACCTTTGAGCTGAGACCCTTACTGGCCGAGACCTCCAAATCGAGGCCTTTACTGGCTGAGACCTCTGAGCCAAGGCCTTTGGGGTCTTGCCTCCGGTCTAGGTCAGGGCCCTGCCCGCATATTTTCTCCAACCAATTAAACCCCCACCCCACCGGCGAGCCGTCGGACCTGCTAGCTTATATGAGAGCCTGCGCAGCGGGTCTACTGGGGTTCGAGCCGAGCTCGTGGTGTCGTAGAAACGGCTAAGAACAAAATATCACAAGAGCCAACCCTTCCCCCACAGGCGAGCCTTCGGACCTGCCAGCTTGATGAGAGCCTGTGCAGCGGGTCTACCTGGGGCCGAGCCGAGCTCGGGGTGTCGATGAATTGGCTAAGAACAAAGTATCGCAAGAGCCAACCTTTCCCCACAGGCGAGCCTTCGGACCTGCCAGCTTGATGGGAGCCTGCGCAGCGGGTCTACCTGGGGCCGAGCCGAGCTCGGGGTGTCGATGAAGTGGCTAAGAACAAAGTATCACAAGAGCCAACCTTTCCCCCACAGGCGAGCCTTCGGACCTGCCAGCTTGATGGGAGCCTGCGCAGCGGGTCTACCTGGGGCCGAGCCGAGCTCGAGGTGTCGATGAAGTGGCTAAGAACAAAGTATCGCAAGAGCCAACCTTTCCCCCACAGGCGAGCCTTCGGACCTGCCAGCTTGATGGGAGCCTGCGCAGCGGGTCTACCTGGGGCCGAGCCGAGCTCGGGGTGTCGATGAAGTGGCTAAGAACAAAGTATCGCAAGAGCCAACCTTTCCCCCACAGGCGAGCCTTCGGACCTGCCAGCTTGATGGGAGCCTGCGCAGCGGGTCTACCTGGGGCCGAGCCGAGCTTGGGGTGTCGATGAAGTGGCTAAGAACAAAGTATCGCAAGAGCCAACCTTTCCCCCACAAGCGAGCCTTCGGACCTGCCAGCTTGATGGGAGCCTGCGCAGCGGGTCTACCTGGGGCCGAGCCGAGCTCGGGGTGTCGATGAAGTGGCTAAGAACAAAGTATCGCAAGAGCCAACCTTTCCCCCACAGGCGAGCCTTCGGACCTGCCAGCTTGATGGGAGCCTGCGCAGCGGGTCTACCTGGGGCCGAGCCGAGCTCGGGGTGTCGATGAAGTGGCTAAGAACAAAGTATCGCAAGAGCCAACCTTTCCCCCACAGGAGAGCCTTCGGACCTGCCAGCTTGATGGGAGCCTGCGCAGCGGGTCTACCTGGGGCCGAGCCGAGCTCGGGGTGTCGATGAAGTGGCTAAGAACAAAGTATCGCAAGAGCCAACCTTTCCCCCCACAGGCGAGCCTTCGGACCTGCCAGCTTGATGGGAGCCTGCGCAGCGGGTCTACCTGGGGCCGAGCCGAGCTCGGGGTGTCGATGAAGTGGCTAAGAACAAAGTATCGCAAGAGCCAACCTTTCCCCCACAGGCGAGCCTTCGGACCTGCCAGCTTGATGGGAGCCTGCGCAGCGGGTCTACCTGGGGCCGAGCCGAGCTCGGGGTGTCGATGAAGTGGCTAAGAACAAAGTATCGCAAGAGCCAACCTTTCCCTCACAGGCGAGCCTTCGGACCTGCCAGCTTGATGGGAGCCTGCGCAGCGGGTCTACCTGGGGCCGAGCCGAGCTCGGGGTGTCGATGAAGTGGCTAAGAACAAAGTATCGCAAGAGCCAACCTTTCCCCCACAGGCGAGCCTTCGGACCTGCCAGCTTGATGGGAGCCTGCGCAGCGGGTCTACCTGGGGCCGAGCCGAGCTCGGGGTGTCGATGAAGATTCCTTCAACCAGACCTATTCTATCATTGAGATGAGGAGTCATAGCCGCTTAAAACAAAAAACATAAAGATTGCCTACTCAGAGATAGTCAATATTCTGAAATAAACTTATTGAAAATGCAATAGTTATTTACAACATTACAATCCTTCTTCCCCTCTTACGGGTAGAAGCGCTTCAGATCGTCACCACTCCAGGTGTGACTCAAGGTCCTTCCCTCCGCATCCTGGAGATAGTAGCCTCCGTTAACCAGAGCCTTCTCTACTATATAAGGCCCTTCCCAGCTAGGGTTGAGCTTACCAACCGCGGCCGACCTTCCTGCAGCGTCGACCTTTTTCAGTACTAGATCCCCCTCGGCGAATTGTTTGACTCTGATGTGTTTATCGTAGTACCGAGCCATTCGCCGTTTTACTTTCTCTTGCCTGATGGCGGCAACCTCCCGCAGCTCTTCCACCATATCTAATGAGAGGCGCAACCCCTCCTCATTCTCCAACCTCCAAGCTTCGCTTCCCTCAGCCGCGGCCACAACCCTTGGGGACCGAACCTCGAATTCCACCGGGAGGACAGCCTCACACCCATGAGAGAGCTTGAAGGGGGTCTCCCCTGTGGCCGTGTTCGGAGTCGTTCGCAAGGCCCACAGAACGGACGGGAGCTGTTCCACCCAGTTACCCTTCAGGTTCTCCACCTTCTTTTTGAGCAAGCTGGCAATGATCTTGTTGGCCGCCTCCACCTGGCCATTGCTCCGAGGATGATGGACAGAGGCGAACCTGAGGTCAATCCCCAATTGGGTGCAAAAACTGATGAATTCTTCACTGGCAAACTGAGGACCGTTGTCTGTCACTATCGCTTGGGGCAATCCGTGCCTGCAAATGATTTCCCCCCAAACGAAGTTCCTGATGACCTGGGAGGTTACCTTGGCTAACGGCTTGATCTCCAACCACTTGGAGAAGTAGTCAATCATAACTAGGAGGAATCTCCTCTGCCCGCTAGCTGGAGGAAAGGGTCCAACCAGGTCCATTCCCCAAATGGCGAAGGGTCATGGCGCCGTGATGCTTCGAAGCCTTTGGGCGGGCAAGAGCTGGAGGGGAGCATGTACTTGGCACTTCCGACACCTCCTTGCGAACTCAGCTGTATCCTTCCTCAAAGTCCGCCAGAAATATCCTTGCCTTATCACCCTTGCTTCCAATGTCCTTCCCCCTGAATGACTGTCGCATTCTCCGGAATGCACCTCTTCCAGGATCCCTGGGACTTCCTCCTCGGTCACGCATCTCGCGAGGAGTCCTGACAACATCTTTTGATGCAAGCTCCCTTCCAGCATCAGGTAATGAGCCGCCTTATGCCTGAAGCTCTTGGCATCCTTGACTTCTTCCGACAGTTCTCCTGTGGTCAAGAAGGTCACCAACGGATCTACCCATGAGGACCGCCGATTCACCTCCATCACCTCCCCCTCTTCAATGGCTGGCCAAAATAGTTCGGTTAGGGTACCTCCACCCCGAGGCCCGAACTTTGCTAATCGGTCAGCTGTCATGCTTTCCTCCCTGGGAACATGTTGAATAGAAAAAGAACGGAAACCTCCAATAATAGTTCTTACCTTTGATAGATATCTTGCGAGGGTAGGCTCCCGGGCCTCGAACTCCCCTCGGATCTGCGATGCCACCACCATTGAGTCTGTGAAGGCCTCCACATCCTGAATTTCCAACTCCTTTGCCAGTCGGAGACCGGCTATCACGGCTTCGTACTCCGCCTGATTATTGGTTACAGGGAAGTGGAAAGCCACTGCTTGTTCTATGGTAACCCCTTGGGGACTTACCAGTACCATACCTCCTCCCAGGGAGTGCCTTCCTGAGGCTCCATCGACTATCATTTTCCATGCCTCCGACGGCCTCGGCTCCTCTTCCTCGGCCTCAGTGACATAATCCGCCAAAAAGTCCGCCACGGCTTGGGCTTTGATGGAGAGCCTTGGGACGAAAGAAATGTCAAACTCGCTTAGCTCGATGGACCACTTTGCCCACCTTCCTGAATGCTCCACCCCCTCAAAGACCTTGCGAAGAGGATGGTCGGTTACCACCTTAATCGAGTGCGCCTGAAAGTAAGGGCGAAGCTTCCTAGCTGAGATGACCAAAGCATACGCTAGCTTCTCCAGGATGGGGTATCGGATCTCCGCCTTTTTTAAGATTCGGCTTACATAATAGACGGGCAACTGTTTCTTCCCCTCCTCCCTAACCAAGACGGAGCTCACTGCCTCTACCCCCACTCCGAGATACAAGGCTAGGTCTTCCCCTTCCTTCGGGCTTTGAAGTAACGGAGCTTGGAGAGTTGCCTCTTCAGCCCCTGGAATGCCTCTTCACATTCGGCCGTCCATTCAAACACTTGGTTACCGCGAAGTACTTTAAAGAAAGAGGAACACCTATCCCCTGACCGAGAGAGGAACCTGCTTAGCCCGGCCAACTTCCCGGTCAAGCGCTGGACTTCCTTGGCACTGCGAGGTGATTCCAGGTCTAGAATAGCCTTAACCTTATCGGGGTTAGGTTCTACCCCCGCGGGAGTCAAGAGGTGTCCGAGGAACTTCCCGCGACTAGCCCCGAAGACGCACTTCAAGGGATTCAACCTCATCTTGAACCTTCGCAGGGTGGCAAACGTTTCCTCCAAGTCCCGCAAGTGGGAATCAACACACTTGCTCTTGACCATGAGGTCGTCCACATAGACCTCCAGGTTCCTTCCCCTTTGATCTCGAAAGACTCGATCCATCATGCGCTGGTACGTTGCCCCTGCGTTCTTCAACCCGAAGGGCATCATCTTATAGCTGAAGCATCCCTCTCTTGTGATGAAGGAAACATCCTTGACATCAGGAGGGTGCATCCGGATCTGGTGGTAACCTGAAAATGCATCTAAAAAACTCATAAGAGAAAAACCGACGGCTGAGTCAACCAGCGCGTCGATTCGAGGCAAGGGGTAGCAATCCTTGGGACATGATTTATTTAATAAAGAAAAATCGATACACATGCGCCATTTTCCTCCTCCCTTCTTCACCATTACCACGTTGGAGATCCAGCCTGGATACTGGATCTCTGAGATGAAGCCTGCGTGCAGGAGCTTTTTGACCTCCTCTCGGATGGGGGCTTCTAGCTTGGTGGCGATGGCCCTCATCTTTTGGCGTATGGGGCGGGCTCTGGGATCCAGGTTCAAGCGATGACAGGCCACGCCCGCGTCAATGCCCGGCATGTCTGCCGCATTCCAAGCGAAGATATCGACGTTGCCTTGGATGCAGGCTCGCATCCGCTCCTGATCCTCGAGGCTCAAGCCTCCGCTGATCCGAACCCTTTGCACCTCCCCCGCTCTTGTAAGCACCTCCATCTCCACCACTTCTTCGGCCGGTTCCAGCCCCGACCGCTCCCAACTTACCCTTGCCTCTTCCTGCTCAAACTCGAGCTCCTCTCCCCCAACCTCAACAACTTCCATTGCCTCCTCCAGGCTCTCCTCCTGCCTCTGCTCTTCTTCATCCATCACTACTCTCGCCTCTTCTAGGCTGATCTCCTCCACCTCTGCCAGCTCCTCAACAACCTCCATCGCCTCTCCCAGGCTTATCTCCCCTTTGTCAACCCCTTCCTGCTCAGCCATCTCTTTCTCCAACTCCTCTGCCTCCGCCGTCCACGACACGGTATTAACCGCCGTCACATAGCATTGCCTTGCCATCTTTGGATCCCCCCTGATCCTAACCTGCACCCCTCCATTATTGAACTTGAGGCATTGGTGGTATGAGGAGGGTACGCAGCGAAAGGCGCTGATGAGGGGACGTCCAAAGATGGCATTGTAACTACTCGGGGCGTCCACGATCACGAACCGACAGTTCCGTGAGACGCCCCCAAGCCTCACATGCAGGCCCACTCCCCCTTCCACTTCTTTCCTTTCTACGGAGAAGCCAAAAAGCGGTCCATCAGAGGCCAGGACCCTTTTTCCTTCCACCCTCATCTCATCGAAGGCCTTCTTGAAGATCACATTCACCGAGCTCCCATTGTCCACCAGTATCCGGGAGACGGTGTAGTTTTCTATCGCTGTCTGGATCACAAGCGCGTCGCAGAACGGATCCTCGTAGTCTGGCATATCCGCGGATGAGAAGGTGATCTTCTCCTCTGGGGGGGAGCCAGGGAGGTTGAGGCGACCCCTCGGCGGAACATGGTTTGAAGGCTCCCCTTGCGGGTTGCCTCGATCCCCACTCCCCCATGGATCACTCTGATCCCTCCTCGGGTCCCCACGTCTACCCTGTCTTCACACCTGTCCTCAGCCTCTTCTCGCTGTACTTCAACGATCCTTACAGGCGGGTCTTGCCTTCCGGCCCCTCTGGCCCCTCTCATCTCCAGAAACTCTGGGCAGGTGGCCGTTGCGTGACCTTCCTCCTGATGGAAGTCACAATAGGGCAACGCCACCCTGCCCCCTCTTCCTTCTCCTCCTCCCCTTCTTCCGGCTCCCCGAATTCTTCCTCCTCTTCCTCTTCCCACCTCCATGGCCTCCTGCGGCGGTGGGAAATGACCCCTTGGTCCTTGTCGCCATCCTCCCTGCTCCAGCCTTCTTTGCTCCCGGAAGTTATCTCTTCCCTGAAGCCCTCCTTGGCCCTATGGGCGACCCTCCTGAGGCCTCCAACCTAGTCGGTTGTTCGGCTCCCTGGCCCCCCCATGCTGCTGCCCCTGCCCTCGGGGCTCTTCTCTTCTCCTATCTTCCCTCGGCTCCCTCTGCTCCCTTTGCCTTCCCACTACCGGCTCCTTCACATCATCCTCGGCCAACCTGGCCAGCTTCCTCGCAAATGCAGGGTTTGCCCTTTCAAAGTCTATCTCCTTTGCCGCCCTCTCCATGAGCTCCTCAAAAGAGAGAGGGGGCACCCTCTTCAACTCCATGCTGAAAAACCCTGGTCTCAGCCCAGGGTGAAGGCAAGCATCAACGCGTACCCCGGGACCTCCTGGACCAGGAGAATCTCCTCTTGGAACCGGTCAACATAATGACCCAACGTCTCCTCCGGCCCTTGCCTCACTGCAAACAGGCACTCAGCCTCCTTCCTCCTTTTCTTCGAAGTTGAGAACCTCAACAGAAAACCCCTGCGCAGATCCTCAAAGCTGTAGATGGAACTTGCCGGCAACTGGTGGAACCAGTCCCTGGCCTTTTCTTTCAGAGTGATGGCAAAAAGCCTACACTTGAAGGCATCCGACATTTGTCTGATGGACACCACGTCCTCAAACCATTGCACGTGCTGAACCGGGTCATCCTTCCCGGTGTAGTAGGTCATGTCCGGCTCCCGGAACCCCTCCAGCACTGGAGCCGAGACAATGAGCTCACTAAAGGGGGTCTCGCCTCCCGCCTGGCGAGAAGGCCCGTCTCGCGACCTCGGTTGGCTGGACCGATCCGCGAGACCATGCCCGGGGAAGAGTTCCCGCACCGTCGCCTCCTTCTCGCCCAGATCCGCCGGAAGCTCCTTCTCGGGACGCTGGCTTGGGAAGAGCTCCCGCGCGGCTACGTCCCTCTCGCCTGCCTCCACCGGGACTTCCTTCCCGGGGCGCTGCCCTGGAGCGTTCTCGCCTAACAGCGGAACCACCTCCACCGGATCCTGCGGCGTCTCCCACTCATTCCTTGTCGAGAAGGCCAAGCTGATCGTCTGCATGACTTCTCGCCTGAAGTCCTCAAACATCTTCTTCGTCGCATCGTCCACCCGGGTGGGGGATCCTCCTGCGCCTGATCCTTCACCTTCGCCTCCTACCATGGGACTTAACTCGAGATTTTCTTACACCGACTGCTTCCACGCTCACCGCACCAGAACTGTTGAAGCCAAAAATGACCCCAACGAATGTTCACAAACCAAAGTGTAGCTGACGCCTACTTCTCTCTTACCCCGACCCTTGACTGGCTGCTAAGGTCAAAAGACTGACCCAAAGCCTCAGCTGGGAGGTCCCACCACACACCCGGAAGATCTCTGAGAGCTTCCCCTCCAAAGCCAAATGCTGGGCTGGGAGCTCCTCAGAAGGCACTAGAGTTGGAGAATAATGAAAAGCCTGCCTTCCAAAGAGCCCCTATGGGCCTTTTTATAGTCCTCCTTTGACCTGAAAATACTGAAATACCCCTGAGGGGTCTGCTAATAGCCAAATCCCGCTGTCATCCCAAGGGCATTTGGGTAATTCTACCTCGGGATAATATATTATAAAATAATCCCCTTTACGGGCGCCGGGCCCTACCACGTGGGCCCACTTGGCGAGAACCCTGGCCGTGAAGGCTCTCGCCGGACCCCCACCTGGGCCAACCCTGGCGAGACCCCTTGCCAGGGAGGTTCGCGCCCTTCACGGTCTTGAAGTTACCGCGACTGAAGGCCTACTTGGGGCCTTCTCGCCTCCCCTGGGCGGGAGCTTGCCCTAAGGCGGAAGCTTCCGTGGTCGACGATCTCTCCTACCGAGAGCTCGAGTATCTGCTTTGGTTGGTCGACGATCTCTCCTGCCGAGAGCTCGACTATCTGCCTGGGTCGGTCGACGATCTCTCCATCTTTTCCCTGCCCTTGGCGGGAGCTCCTACGGGACGAGAACTCCACAAGTATGCCTTAGGGTTAACCCAAGGCTAACCTGAGGCTAGCCCAATTCCTCAGTGGTGTCTCCGGGTCCCACCCAGCGAATATGGGGTTGTACACCCCCGAGGTGGATTTTCCCTTTTTGCCCCCGGTGTGGAAGTTTTCTATTGTCTGGAGGCATTTTTGCCCCAGGGGCATTTTGGTCATTTTACCCCCAGGACTTGGAAAAACTATAAATAGACCCTTGAGGGTGCCTTGGAGGGGTTGCTTTTTCATTCCTTAGCCACTTGAATCTCTTTGGCTTTCTTCCTCCAAGGCACCTAGCTCAAGCATTGGCTAGGGAGGGGGAGACCTCAAAGGTCTTCCGGGTGTGAGGTGGGACCTCCACGCTAGAGCCGAGGGTCAGTTCATAGCTTCCCAAGTCTTCGGTCCGTGACGTTCTTCCGAGTGTAGTAGGTGTGAGGTCACCCCTTTCCCCAAGGGTCGAACTCCACGGAAGTCAATTTTGGCTTCGGTCATTTTTGGCTTCAACAATACAAATAAGAGATGTGGGACTAAAAATTTACATGACACACGCGGACTGTACAGACACAAACCGCACAAGCCGCGCAGTTAGACAGAGGGGCTAACCGCTCGGCAACTGCCAGAGAGAGAGAGAGAGAGAGAATGCCATGTGAGACCGCCAGACCGCCCGGTCTCCAAGACGCCAGTGATAAGCCGCTAGACCGCTTGGACCTCAGACAGCAGCACATAACAATCAACCCGCTGAAGGGAAACCGCCAGACCGCCCGGTCATCAACCCAACAAGCCAGACTGCCAGACCGCCCGGTCACCACTTCAACAACCACGTTGGAGACCCAACTTGGATACTGGATTTCCGATACAAACCCTACCTTCAAGAGTTTCCCCACCTCCTCCCAGATTGGTTCCTCCAGCATGTCGGCTATAGACCTCCTCTTCTGGTGGATGGGTCGTGCTCCTGGGTCAAGGTTGAGGCGATGACACGCCGCGTCAGCATCAATGTCTGGCATGTTTGCAACACTCCAGATGAAGATGTCCACGTTCCTTTGGATGCACCTCATGACCCTTTCCTTGTCTTCCTGGCTCAGACCTCCACCGATCTTCACCTTCTCTGCTCTCCTATCTTAGGCAAGGACCTCCTTATCCACTACCTCCTTTGTTGCCTCCAACCGAAATTGTTCATCATGCTCTCTTTCCATCCTCCTTCCCTAAGCGAGGACCTGCTCCGCTTACCTTCACTCATTTATCTCTATCACCTCCTTCATCCCCACCTGATCTATTTTCTCCTCCTTAGCCACTTCAACCACGTCCTCCTTCCTTGCCTGCTCCTCCATCACCTTCTCCACCTCCTCAACTTCGATCATCCAAGAGATGGTGCTGATGACTGTGACCTAATATTGCCTCTCCACCCTCGGATCTCCCTGGATCGAGACTTGGACTCCTCCACTATTGAACTTCAGGCGGTGGAGGAATGATGAAGGAGCGCATCAATAAGTGTTGATGAGGGGACGCTCAAAGATGGCATTGTAATTGCTTGGCGCATAAATAATGATGAACCTGTAGTTCCTTGACGTCCCCCCGGTGTCACATGTAGTCAAACTCCACCCTCTACCTCTATCCTTTCTCCTGAAAACCAAAATAGCAGCCTATCTGAAGCTAACACACTTCGCGCTTCCACCTTCTTATCAATGAAATCCCTTTTAAAGATGACGTTCACCGAGCTCCCATTGTTGACCAGAATCTGGTAGACCGTGAAGTTTTTTATAGCCGTCTGGATCACCAATGCATCATAGAATGGGTACTCATAGTCTGTCATGTCTTTTGACGAGAAAGTAATCTTCTCCTACGGGGTGGTCTGGGAGGTCTAAGTGACGCTCCTTCTACAAATTATTTAGAAGCTCCCCTTATGGGTGGCCTTGATCCCCACTCCTCATGGATCACCCTGATCCCCCCTCAGGTCCCTAATTCGGCCCGATCTTCGCACCTATCCTCCTCTCATACTCCTGTTATGAATTTCTCGATCCGCACCTAATGTTGTTGCTATTGTTTCACTGGGCCTTTCTCCCTCCTTACTTCCATGAACTCCGGACATGTGGTTGCCGCATGGCCATCCTCCTGATGGTGATCACAATATGGAAACGCCACCATGTCCCCTTCTTCTTCTTCCAGAACTTCTCTTATGTTCCCTCTCCCTCTTCTTCTTCCTCTTCTGATATCCATTGCCTACTGGGGAGCAGGTGGTAGGGGCCTCTAGACTATCCTCCATCTCTGGGGGTTGAACCGCTCATGCCCTCCGTGAAAGTTTACACCTCCTTGATATCCTCTCCCTTGGCCATGAAAATACCCTCCTTCTGACCTCCAGGTCAGCCGGTTGTTCGGTTTTTGATGAACCCATTCATGTTAATATCCCTAGAATCATTGCCCTCTGGGCTTGTCTCTCCTTCTCACCTCCTGCTGCTTGCTTCCTCCCTGCTCTCACACCTTATCCCCTACCAACCTAGCCAGCTTCTTGGTGAATGTCGAGTTCCCCGACTCTCCCTCTATTTCCTTTGCCTCCCTCTCCATCAATTCCTCGAAGTATAGATGAGGTTCCCTCTTCATCTCCATACTAAAGAACTCTGACATAGCCTTAACGTAAAGGTCAACATCATGGTGTACCCTGGTACCTCTTAAACCAGGAGAACCTCCTCCCAGAACCTATCAACATAACTTACCAAAGTTTCCTCCGCCCCCTGCTTTGTCGTGAATAAGAACTCCGCTCCCTTCTTTCTCTTCTTGGACGGTGAGAACCTCAACAGTAAGTCTCGACGCAAGTCCTCAAAATAATAAATCGAACTGGAGGGAAGCTGGTGGAACTAGTCCCTTGTCTTTTCCTTGAAGGTAATGACGAAGAGTCGACACTTGAAGGCGCCCGACAACTCTCTGATGGAAACTGCATCTTCAAACCACTAGACGTCTTGCACTGGGTCACTTCCTGATCACTTCCGGTGTAGTAGGACATCTCTAGCTCCCTGATCACTTCCTGAACTGGTGCCGAGACGATCAGCTCGCTAAAAAGATTTCCTCCTCCCGAGGGCCGAGTCGGCTGGTCTCGCGTTGTCAGCTCGCCTGACCTTCCAGTACTCATCGAGTTGGGGAAGCTCTCGCCCGGCGAGATCTTGCTCTCCCCCTCAACTGCCACCTCCTTCCCTGGTCGCTGACCTGGGGAGTTCTCGCCTAGCAGCTGTGATGTGACCATTGGGATGGTAGGTGTCGAGCACTCGCCTCTTACGGGGAATGCGTGATGTAAGGTTTGCAAGACCTCCCTCTTGAAGTCTTCGAACATGCCAACTGGATAACCCTGCATTTGGCAAGTGGGCCCCCATGGTGAAGTCAAGGCCAGGAAGGGACGTTCAGGCTGAGACAGGTCGAGAGGGCTAGTGAATGGGACCTCGCTCAACTTGCGAGTGACCAGGTCCCGCGGACCAGGCTCCCACTAGCTGTCAGCTAGAAGTATTTCAAAAGAAAATTGAAAGTTTGGATCCAAGCAGATCCCACTGACCAGGCTCTCACTAGTTGGTAGGTCTAGAAGTCACTCAGTGGCAGAAGGAAAGTTTGGCTCTGAATAGATCCCGCTGACCAGGCTCACACTAGCTCGCAGGTCTAGAAGTCACTCATGGGAGAAAAAAAGTTTGGCCCTGAGCAGATACTGCTGACCAGGCTCTCACTAGCTGGCAGGTCTAGAAGTCATTCGATGGCAGAAGGAAATTTTGGCCCTGAGCAGATCCCGCTGACTAGACTCACACTAGCTGGCAAGTCTGGAAGTTACTTGGTGGCGAAAGAAAATTTTGGCCCCGAGTAGATCTCGCTGATCAGGCTCTCACTTGCTGGCATGTCTGGAAGTCACCTAGCGGCAGAAAGGAAAGTTTGGCCCCGAGCAAATCTCGCTGACCAGGCTCTCACTAACTAGCAGGTCTAGAAGTCACTCGGTGGTGGAAGGAAAGTTTGGCCTTGAGCAGATCCCGCTAACCAGACTCTCACTAGCTGGCAGGTCTGTAAGTCACTCTGTGGTGGAAGGAAATTCGGCTCTGAGCATATCCCGCCGACCAGGCTCTGACTAGCTAGCAGGTTTAGAAGTCACTCGTGGCGGATTGAATGAAAGTTAAAATATTGACCCCGAGGAGATCCCGCTGTCAGGATCTCACTAGCTGGTAGGACTGGAAGACACTCGGTGGCAGGGTGAAAGTTAGTTGAAAAACGACCCCGAGAACATCCCGCAGTTAGGCTCTCACTAGCTGACAGGGCTGGAGGGCACTCGGAGGCAGATGAAAAGAAAAAAAGTTGTTGAAATATAGACCTCAAGCAGACCCACAGACCAAGCTCCCAATTAGCCTGCAAGTCTGAAAGACCACTCGAAGGTAGGAAGAGATTAGGGAAGTGACAATACTTAGGCGAGTGGGAGTAGTGCGCGACCACTCGCCAGTCGACGCCACTCGTCGATCAAACCTGCGCCCTACAAAAAATAAAAAATTAACCGCGAGTTTTATTGGCATCACGAACAGTTATGAGCAAGGAGAAAGCGGGAACAGGGTGGATCTAGCGAGAGTTGGGCGCCATTAGTCAGGCTCGGTTCCACAAGATGTTTCATATAAACTAGAAATCGACACCAGACCATGAAAAACAAGCTCGCGTTTCAAACATAACAGACGAGTGCGACAAAAATAAGAAAGGAAGTTAATAAAGGTTGGCAAAATTGTTATTAAATAAATATTCACAAAAGGCGAGGTCATTTCCTGCAAATATACAATATAATTTTTAAGTTTGAATTCAAAACAAAGAGTTCCTAAGCTATCTCTTAGGTCTCGAACAACGAATAGCCCTGGGACCAGCTCCTTAGCCGTGACCTTCTCGTAGTCAGGTTTCATCACCTCCAAATCCTACATCATTTTGCGGATGTGTTCAGCGGCCTTGATGGAGCTGATCCTCATTATCTCATCGACTTCTCACTCGTTGAATTGTTTTGGTCAGCAACCTTTGTTGGTCGACTCGCCGTGACTGGGAGGCAATATACAGTCAAGGAGGCGAGTGAGCTCACCCCTGAGTCCCTTATTTTGGTCCTCCAAGTCAACGACACGCTTCCACAACTGGTCGGCGGTCTCGACATCTTGGAGAAATAGTTAAAGTACCTTAACAAAGGGAATGGGTTGATGATTCGAAGGAAGGAAAAGAGGGGGGGGGGAGAGTGACACTCACCACCCCACCAAAGCTCTTTGCGAGAAGTCCCTTGGCGACCTCTAACCTCCATTTTGTGTCCTCTAATTCTTCCACGACGAGTGCACGTGCTTCCTCTGCATTGCTCCTTTTCCTGGCGAAGGAAAAACCTCAACGCATGATCATATGTGCGTGCTCCAAGGAGAGCATCTGAGCTCTCGAACTCTCGCGGGCAAGTTTCTGCATGGTCATGTCGTCATAGGACATAGCGTCTTCGCGCCCGTAGAGCCCGAAGCCGAGAGCATAAGTGTGCCCGTTGGGTGGCTGCCGCTTTGACCTAAAGGGGAGGAGCGTGGAGACCGATATTTTGCTCGTCGTCTCGTCCTATAACACCATCTGCTCACTAGTGTTGTCCTTGACTTTCTTGCCCAATCTGAAGTTGCGATGGGATTTAGACAGTCCGTCTTCTCTGGGCTCTGAGGCCCCCGTCTTGCCTCCCGCGACCTGACCCTTTGCATGAAGGGCTTTAGCGCTTTGGCCTTTGCCCCGGGGGTCCTTTTGGGTTTCTTTCCCCTTGGAAGTTGCCATCTTCTTGGCCTTCTTCTAAGGAAGCGAGGCCCTAGGGGGAACTAAATCGCCAAATCTGTCCTTTTTTCCGATGCTTAAGGCAGGCACCTCCGGCTCTTTGTGGCATGTCGCTGCGGCGGTCTCGGCAAAGGCGAGCTCAGATGCCTTGGCACTTGCGAAAGGCTAGTTACGAGGAAGGATCCTCTCCCCTGCATCATGACACCTCTAAGTAAGGGCTGAAGAAGGAAATTAACAATGAAATCTAGGGAGAGGAGGAAGATTCGCATACCTTCGCCACAGAGCACAAGGGGTAGCAAGTCGATATGTCACCTTAGGTAGGTGACCTCAAAATTCTTCTGGAGGAAGAATTTATGGAGGTCAGCATCCTGGCCTCCCACCGGCGGGGCGCGGTACATTGCCTCGTCTTGTTGGGTCAGTGAGTATGGGATGTTGCCCAGGTTCCCTTTGATGAACATGATTTTCGTTACCTAGTGGTGGTGCTTGCTGGTAGTCTCGCACACCTTAAAGTACGAACCGGAGAAGAACGTGACGTAGTCATTTGTTGCCCAGAAGATGAAGAGTTTACGGAAGATGATCAGGTTGAATTCGATCCGCTCCTCGCATAAGAAGCAGACGAAGGCAACCATCATGAAGATAGCGTTGGTGTTGAGTTGAGTGGGGATGGCTCTGAAGTATTTGAGGATCTGGCGGATTTCAGGCCATAACGGAAGACGTAACCTCAACTCGAAGTGCGAGATGGGGAACACGAGCTCATCTTCATAAAATCTGTTGATCGCTTCATTTGGACAGGGGGAGTCTGCGACAAACCCCAGCGGGACGTAATCTGCTACGAACGACAGATACTCCCCATCAGTTAAGTGGTCATTGGGAAAGAGGTAGTCGGCGATCCATTTCAAACACTTCAACCTGCCCTCCGTCGTCGCGTCGTCTCCCGTCAATTTGAGTGAGAACTTGTGTGAGAATGCTGATTGCGAGTGTAAAAGGTGGGCAGATGCAAAGAGTCGGAAAGCAATAAATGAAATAGGTCGGGTAGAAAGGGGGAGGCGCTATTTATAGAGGAAGCCTGGATGGAATCAAGGCATGCTGCGGGGAAGTAGGTAGTCGATTTGCGACCCCCAGTCTTGCAACTTCAGAGCGACTCTCCAACTTCTCCATACCCTCTAGCGAGCCCTCCCCTAGAGTGTCATTACAGCGGAAAAAGAAATGAAGCAGGAAATAAAAGCGAGACATCATGCCCGCCTAAGGCAAGTGCAAGTACCAATTTCAGTTCAACGTGCGCGCCGAGAGGAATAGAAAATGAATATATATAAACGATATCATAGAATATTCAAGACCAGAAATTCAATAAGGAAAAACAAAAACATTAAAAATGAACAACATGGAAGGGAGACGACGAAAGCCGGTAGGCTAAGAAAGGGAGTCATTTCCATCGTCCCTGACTTCGCGCCCCCATCCATTGGGGTCGGCGAGGATTATTGCACTCTCAAACAAAGCTAAGATCAAGCTACACAAGATACAGATGCTCTCCAATCCGATCTCTGAGCGGTCCAGGGGATGTCACCTCATCACTTGCTCCTCGCCTCACCTCAATCACGAGCCACATGAATTCGTGATCAAGGTGACTCAACTGATGCTCCCTGATGGCTCTTTCCTCCTACATCTCTCGCAGTATGAGCCAATAGATCCAAAGAACATTGGCCATTTGCCTCTTCATTCCTTCATTATCACTTGAGTTCCTTAGAAATCCTTCAACCATGTTGGGGGAGGGAGGTGGCGAGTTGATTTCTATTTCAATCATTTCTTCAGTTTCAGAGGCCCTCGGGTTATCTGCGAGAAGTCGAGGTCATGAAGAATTAGTTTCAACACAACAAGTGGGGGATGAGGAGGGGGCGAGTGTTCTGACTAACCTCTTGGGGTGGCCAACTCATTCCCCAGGGTTTGGCAAGAGGACCTTGGCTGACTTAAAAAGGGTTCGCTGAAGGGGAGAACAACCGACTTCCCCAGACTCGGGTGAGAGCATTCCTGGTCAGGGAGTGAGGAATAAGAGGGAACAAGAACTTCAAAGACACCTCTCATCGCGGGAGTAGAGCCGGGGTAAGGTCTCGAGGGGGAATGAAGGTCGATGACTTCGAAAGCAGACTGTCCAGGACAATGACCCCAAAGGTAGAAGATACAAAGAACAGTTTGAGATTAGTTTGTCGAGTAGGAAAAACGAGTGGCAGGTTGAAAACTCATGGACCAACTAACACTCGCCCGAGATTTGCTGGGGAGGCGCGAGTGTTCGCATCATCAACATGAGGGGATTTACCCTGATCCGCTGGACCTCCCCTAAATCCAGGGGATGGCTCTCCTGCAAGAATTTCTAGAAAGATCATATCCAGGCCGTCTAGGTGACACAAATGAGCAAAATTGAGGGATCCTAATTTTCGTTGGATGGAACTAGCTCATGACCAGGTGTGACGACAACCGTGCTAACAGTGGTGGGCTAGCTAGCTGTCAGGTTAAGGTTGACCTTCTTGGACGACCTCCGTTTTAATGGCAAGCTCGAGGATTTGTGAGAGAGCCAAGGTATGAAACCAACAGTTCCCGACTTGTTTCGCTCTCATACAATCTCAAGTTTATCCCGGAGATCTTTTGGAAGCGACATCTCGTAGGAAGGGTCGGAAGCGAGAGAAAGGAGAGGTGGTAAATAGGGTTCACCTTGCTTCCCACAGTCTGACATAAATATAGATAATTAGGGGACCCACCAAAAGATTCCCTCAGCATTAAGCATTCACTCGCCAAATACCTGGGGTTGGACTCTTCTTTATGAGGTTGGGACAACATCGCAAATAGCGGGGATTATGTACAATCCCGTATTTGGCAAGTGGGCCCCCATGGTGAAGTCGAGGCCAGGAAGGGTCATTTAGGCTAAGACAGGCAGAGAGGGCGAGTGAATTGGACCTTGCTTAGCTTACGAGTGACCAGGTCCCGCTTGTATACCGGGCCAAGGGTTAGTAGGAGGCAAGTGGGGCATACAGGCCCGCACTCACCCCCGGGCAGAGGAAGGAGTGAGGCGAGTGGGCCAAGCAGGCCCGCAATCACCTTCATCCATGGGGTGGCAGAAAGAGCTAACCTCATGTACTCGCCTCCCCAGACGAGTGGTAGCCATAAGAACCACTCGTCCCTTAGTGTTTTTACTAGAATACCCATATCGGTCTGCTAATAGTCTCTCCAAACAGCGGAGTTTGGCTGTTGGCAGACCCATTTAGGCTGCGTATAACATTTCCAAAAGTTGGGATTGTGTTATTTGCAGGTCAAGTTAGAAAAACTATAATAGACCCTTAAGGACACCTTTGGAGAGGACCTTTTTCTTGGCTTTTTCTTTCTTTGGTTTACTTTTGGTAGGTATTTAGTGCCCTCCAAGGTGCTCGGCCCAGCCTTAGCTTGGGAGGGGATGCTCTCTTAGATCTTCCAGATGTGCGGTGAGACCTCTCTGCTGCAACTCAGGGTTTATTCCTTAGTTCAAAGTCTTTGTCCAAGAGTTCAAGCTCAGGATAGGTAAAAGCGGACATCCCCTTTGGGTCCTAACTCTTCTTGGTACTAGGTTTCTGTTCCAACACCAACCGTGACTCCTCCTGCCGGTGGTGGCGGGTGACCCCGGTCAGCTCCTTCTTAAGCTCTTGTCATGTGGCTCAACTCTAGAATGTTTTGCACTGGTCTACGCTCACCACACTAAAAATGTTGGAACTAGAACCTGTCTACAAGAAGAGTTCAGACCGAGGTAGCCTACACCTACTTCTCCTAAGTAAGAGAGCCTGAACGGTGACCTAGAATTAGGAACAGACCATGAGCTGCAACATGGAGGTCTCTCCACACACCAGAAAGATCTAAGAGAGCTTTCCTTCCCTAGTCAATGCTGAGATGGGCACCTTGGAGGGCACTGGAATCCAACTAAAGTTAACTAGAGGAGGAAAAAGTCAAAGAATCAGATCCCCTCCAAAGATGCTCTTAAGGGTTTATTTATAATTTTCCAAGTCCGGCCTGAACATAGCGGAATCCTGTCTTTTGGTTCTACTATACGCAGCCCAAAGTGGGCTGCCAACATCGTAACTCCACTGTTTGGAGAGACTATAAGCAGACCCAGTTGGTCTTCTCCTGGAGGAAAACTGCTGGACAAGCTGACCTCTTCGCCTGAGGCGGCGAGTGCTCGAGGAAACTTGACTCCGTGGCGAGTGCTTGTCAGGACACCCCACTCTCCCCATGCTAGCCTTCAGCTGATGCCACGCATGAGCCGGGGCGAGATCCAACCACCCGCCTACTCGGCTCGCCTAGCCCAAAATAACCTGAACGACCCTTTTGAGTCATGACCCCTTCCGAGGGACCCACTTGCCATTCTCCAGCACCTCTGGTTACCTTCTCGAGCTCCACTCCTGCAGTGCCTCTGGCCAGCCACTTGTTTTCCGACAACCTTCAGGCTGCCCGACCCTTATAGCTCCATCCTTGGAGTCCAGAGCATAGTCGTGGGCTACGACCTCCTTTCTCCACTGTCCAGGAGCCTTGCCAGTCACTGCCTCTCTCTTAGGGTAAACCTCTCCATTCTCCCACTCTCAATCCAAAGTTTATTTTGTTGTGCCAATATTTAAAATGAACGGTTAATTATCTAGAGCTTGCCTGACTTAGTCTTACCTCTTAAATATTGTTCGTTTCATATCCGTGGTTGCCAAATACGGGTTTGTACATCGGTGAGCACAAATCTGTGGGGATTCACAACGTCTTGAGGCGTCCCTCCACACTACTCTTGAAGATCTCATACATGCGGAGGATATGAGGTAGATGCAACATGGCAAGGTTGCTTGGATGCAATATGGTGATCGGAATACCGCGTACTTCCATGCTCCTGCCATGACCCAATGGAAGAAAAATCACAACGACCGACTTCTAGATGATGACCATGTTCATGTGAATTGTTGACATGGTATCCGAGAATTGATTTTTTCGTATTTTCGAGCATCGTTTACTTCTACTGGCCCTACAAAAGATACTTTTGAGGAGATTTTTGTTGGCAAGCATAAGATGATGAGGGATGACATGAATGCAATGTTGTGTGGACCTGTCACTCCAAACGAAAAATTGTTCCGTACGCGTAGCGTTCCCTCCCTAAGAGCGGGTGAGATCCAAATCGTCCAGTCTTAAATCTAATGTATGTGCTTTAAAATAACAAAAAATAATAATAATAAACAAACAAAACACGTTATTTAAAGTCATCCTCCAAGAGCGGGTAGAGCAGGAAACAACTTTTAAACACACGGTTGATTTCAAACTTTAAACCTGAAACATTTTCTATGGGCCCCACCTTGTCTTCGTCCTACCTGCCCACAAAAGTCCTCGCTCAGAACTTTGACGCCGTACTGCGACCCGTAATAACGTAAGCCGCACCTCGAAGTTTCTCCTGCCCCACCGGCAAGCCGGTGGCCTTTTCGCCTCTTCCCGTCTTCCTCTTCCCGCGATCGGCCGTCAGCCGGTGTTCTTTCTGTGCCTCTTGGCCGCTGGAATCATATCAGCGGCCTGATTGCAAAAACTCTACGATGTTTCCGACGATTGCTTCTCAGATGCAGATGAAGCCTTCCTAACTCGGTTCGGCCTCTTCCACCTCCTACCCCCTCTCCGCTCTCTTTTTGGCAATGGCGCCTCCGAGGATCGTTCATGATGAGGAGAACGCTGCCTCCGCAGACGAGGGCTCTCCGACCAGCAAAAGGCCAAGGTCGGATGCGAGGTTTCCACTTTCCCGGTGTGAGTTGGTTGCGGCAATCGCCGTATTCCTTACTTTCATCATCGGCATCCTCTCCATCTTCAGCACCATGCCCAAGGACGAGTACGAGAAGATTCTTCGTCTGCCACGAAGTCTTTCGGATCTACGGATTCTCAAGTAATGTTTTCTTCGGCTGCACTGTTATTTATGATTATTGTTCCGTGGGTTGAATCGAATCGATGCGAGCATGAAGCCAGGGGGGGGGGGGGAATACAAATTGGATTGGTGAGAATTAGTGCCAGAGTAAGGAAGCCAGGAGAAGGGTTAATTGGTGCTGGAGAGATAAGGGAAATCAGGAACATTAGGGTTGAGTCTAAATGGTTTTGGATTGAATATTAAATTGTTAGTTATTCGTAGTTTGTTAGTACTGAGAATCTTGAAATTTTACCCAGCCAAGATCTTATAAGAAGCGCTAGAAACATGGATGATCGAGTTACCTGTTACTTGCTTTTATGTGATTATTCTTTCTTCCTATATAAAACACTCCAACTCAAAATATTCAGGAGGTGGGGGATTGAAGACTACTTTTGACTGTGAGAAAGGAGAAACGGTGTTGGGGAGATTGTGAGGGAAGTGCATTTTTCTCACTGGCTCGGTGTTTTTCATTTCTTCCTCACTCTGGCGATTATGCATGCTAATTTTTGTATGTTAAACTCTTGCGATTATGCATGTTGATTTTCTTAGAATACAAGGTTCTTATCTGATTAAAAGGAAGCATTGAATCTCTAATCATGACATACTCAATATACATTGTGTTCTAGAGCATCATACTTATGCATATTGCTTGTGAGCATCATATTTATGCATATTGCATGTGAGCACTTCCCATATAACATTTGCCAACCTATTAATAATCATAGTTATGTGTTAGAAATGCAAAAAACTGCCCCTCTGGCCCATATATATCATGCAATCCCCACCCACAACCAACCTTCAATGGCGTCAAAAAAAGACCTACCTTGGAGACACTGCCTCAGGGACAAATTCTAGAAGTTAGACAATGTCGCCTCCACCGCTCTTGCCATTCGATAGATCAATTCACTTCTTTACTCCTCTTCGCCAAAGAAACTCTAAGTGGGTTGCTTTTTATGTCTCCTTCGAAAAAGATGCCTTTCCTCCTTCCCCTCCTGGTGACGGGAATGAATCCTCTGGTTCCTGGCATCAATTGCTTCCAGTTCCTATATAGCAACCCCCCATGACTCCACTATCTCCAAAGCTAGATGTCTACAGATGCTAGGCATCGAATCTCCTCAATCTTATGTTCAATGTTTTCTTCTTTTCAATGATGATATTGTAGGATTTGTCTTTGAATCCCGTCTTCCTTGCTTCATTTACTATCATACTCTTTAGGATAAATGTTTTCAATTTGGTATGGAATTGTAGGGGCATATCCACAAAATCTACAGTCGATCACCTCAAAATGTTAATTTGATCTCAACATATCCAAAAATTTGCTATACTAGAGCCATTCCTTGACTCCACTAGGGCAGATTTCTACCACCGTCTCTTTGGTTAGGTGGTAACAAACATAACCAATAAAATATTGTTATTTTGCTCCTCTGAATTCACTAGCAACACAGAGGTGATTAATGCACAATTTATCCATTCAAATATTAAAACTTCAAATAAGAGTTTTCACTTCAAAATTGTTTATGCTAGCTTTTTTGCTAATCGTCAAAGGACACATTGGGAGGATATATCTTCCATCGCCCCCGTCATCACATCTCCCTAGTTGGTTGCTGGGGACTTTGGTTGTATCCATTATGCTCATGAGAAATCAAACAACAAAAAATTGCACTAACTACAAATCTACAATCACTCCTAAGCTACAGTAATACAAACATATGCAATGGACGAGGATTTTTGGAGGCAAAATTCCAATGCTAAACGTATATTGGATGGGGAACATAATACAAAATATTTCCACTCTTTAGTTAAATAAAAGCACGCCAAGTTCTTCATAACTCAGATATCGTACCAAGGTAACCTCCTAACCACAGCTAAAAAAATCCATCAATGTGCATGCCGCTTGTTCAATGAAATACTGAACCACTCAACCTTCAAGCTTCCACAAGATATTGATTGGTCGATCATCTCACATTCATCACTAGCGATGATAATGGGATGCTCATCGTCATTCTCACGGATAGGGGAATTAAAATATCACTTTTGAAATTAATCCTGATTTTGCGACTGAACCTGATGAATTTTCCTCTTCCTTTTTCATGTAGTTGGAGTATAATCCAATGTGATTTATGCGACACAATGAAAGATATCTTTAGTGAGAAAAATTACATCGCTACTTCACCTCTACTATGATTACCCTTATTCTTAAGACTACCAATCCAACAATTAGAACAAGTTTAGACCTATCAGTCTATGCTAGGTTTTCAATAAATTTGTTACCAAAATTATCTCTAGACATCTCACTTTCGTTCTACCCAAAGTCCCCTAATCGGAGTTGATTCACCAAAGGTAGGGACAAGTCAATTTTTATATCCTCTTAGCCCAAGATCTTAGACAAGATATTAATTTGAATTCTACATGCCACATTGTGATAATCAAACATAATATCTCCAAAGCTTTTGATAAAATCTAATAGCCAACCCTCTTCAAAACACTCTCAAGTTTTGGATTTTCATCAAATTTGATAGATCTAATATCACGGCGTATTAAAAATAATTGGTTTGCAGTGTTTGTGCTTTTTCCCATCCTCTTAGGGTCTCCGTCAAGGAGATCCCCTATTACCTCCGCTCTTTGTTATTGCCGCCAAATAAATCTCACTCCATTTAACCACGCTATTCCGCAACTATCCACAATTAGCCTATCCCAACTCTGGGAAGATGATAATGTTCTATCTTTGTTATGTGGACGTCATGATTATATTTCACAATGGAATGATTACATCCATCAAAAAACTCATTCACCTGCTCAAAAAAGTTGAGAGAGATACTGGCCTAGTGATAAATCACTTCAAACCGTCTTTCACGACATCAAAATTCATGCCGGAGTCATCTAAATTAAACATTAAAAACTTAACCCAATTTAAACTTCAACACTTTCCCATTATGTATCTTTCCTCCCCACTTTTTACTGGACTTAAAAAACCAGCGCACTTCGAATTCTTGATTAAAAAAATGCAAGACAAACTAAATGGATCGAATCACAAACTTCTCTCTCCCGTGGGCTGGATAATCTTTATCTCTAGTGTTTTGTGATCACCACGGTGCTGAAGTCGTGAAATATTAGTGTTGATGCCAAATACGAGTTATTTCCCTTATTTTCCCGTGATTCTGTGAAATTCACGACACTCCCACAAGAACTATCGTAACTTCTAGTAACTGCTTGAGAAACTTCTCTAAACCACCTAGAACCGCCACTCCAAGCATATCCGAGATTGCTACACTTTTCCTGGACTTGGACGACCATTCTCCCGTCGATTGCTAGCCACACCATGAACCACCAAAGGAGATCGAAGACTCCTTGTTTACTTACAGAGCCCGCGAAAGACTATCGATTCCTGTTTGATCGAGAACGAGTCGTCTGGTGCCATTTATCCGCCTCGTTGTCGCTTGAACATGTGGGGCATTCTTCCTTTGTCTTCATTCATCGCCAAGTTCCTCCTTTGCAACATCAATTGCCGACCTCCTTCTGATTGCCAGTCAGTTATAGGCCAACATCATTTGTGTGTGGCCCAACCCAGATTTTTGGCGACTCCATCAAAGACAGGGCCCCTATTGAAGGCTGACAGCTTTTGCACCTAGTCTTTCCACACCCCACTCAAGGCTCCTCACTAATTCTGCTCCAAAATCACGATGACAACAATCGTCTCCCCCAACAACCTACATAAGGAGATTGATAGCAGTTTGACATCTTCTATAACCCTCATAAGGAAGTTTCCAGCCTCCAACCTCAGGTATCTCACCCATGGGTCTCAATTTAGTGTTGGGAAATTATTGCAGTGTCGTTGCTCCTATTTTGTTGTCCAGAACTTGATTCCGCCATCGTACTTATATTGGGCTTAATTACGTAATTAAGTTCTTAATTGTACGTTACTACCATCTTTGCTTCTTATTTGGATGAATATACATACTATTTAGGATCTTGATTCATACAAGTTTGCTTAATCTTTTGCGTTAATTGAAAGATATATTTGTCGAACATTTCTTCTAAGCACTTTATATTTTAATTCAACTAACATGTGTTTGCTTAACTAATCCATTGCTTTTCAATTGTGACATTCATATTTTGCGTATTAAATTCATTAGTCATTGTTAATTTAATTGTCGGGCACTCCCATGAACATGACATCATCTTAGGGCTCCTCTTAGTCACCACACACCCATACATACATTATAACATTAAAGTATCTTAGTGCATTTTTACACCACAACCTTCACTTTACCCTACCTCAAATTTGGTATCAGAGCCCATGGTTAGGGTCATTACATACTTCGTTGTGGTAAAGCGTTTAGGCATATCATGACAAGATCTCTTCCCTTAGATACCTGAGCTACCACTGGTTCAAACACCGATATGTCTACGCCTTATTTCCCCCCAAAAATGGCTAATCGCTTCAATCAAATGAACACACAATCTGATGACTTTAGAGAACAATTTGGAATCTTCACTACTAGAGTAGATGGTCTGGATCCTCTTAGGGACCTACATCCACGAAAAGCCGTTAGGCCACATGTTATTCATCGTGACATAAAGGGACATCCAGACTATATGTTCGTAAATCCCATTGCCCAAACTCCTATGAGTGTCGAATAGATCACACAATGGGTCACCCCGATATCCCTTTTATAGAGATCATGCAGTTCCCCACTCACGGTTTTACCATGGTAGAGATGAAGTGTGTATAGATTATCATGAACCCCATGGAGGTCATATTGGGGAGGTTGATATCACTCGCCGCATCTGTATCGATGCTCCCTCCTACGATGACCAACTAGATTTGAATGCCTTTAGTGATTGACTTTTAAATATGGATAATTATTTTGATTGGTACGAAATGACTGATGGGAAACGAGTTCGATTTGCCAATAAATTACACAGTGGGTCGCCCCCCCCCCCCACCACACACACACACACAAGAAGTATGACCTCAACCCCGGTATCCCTTTTATAGAGATCGTGCAGTTCCCCACTCATAGTTCGCCCATGGTAGAGATGAACTGTACATGGATTATCATGAACCCTAGGGAGGTCATATTGGGGAGGATGATATCACTCGCCTCACCCGTATCGATGCTCCATCCTACGATGGTCAGCTAGATTTGAATGAATGTCTCTAGCGATTGACTTTTAAATATGGATAATTATTTTGATTGGTTCAAAATGACTGATGAGAGACGAGTTCGCTTTGCCCAAATTAAATTGCATAAGCATGCTAAAATTTATTGGACGAGTCTTGAGCTCTCTTTAGATAGAGATGATTATTATCCTATGACTCGATGAGACAATGTGAAACAAAAACTCAAAGAAAGTATCTATTCACTCCATATTTAAACCAACTTCTAGACTAACTTTAAGTTTTGCGGCAGAGGATCTTTTCTGTAGCAGAGTATATGACTCGCTTTGACAAACTTGTAGTTATGAGTGATGTCATTGAGGAGCCTTTAGTGACAACCTCCAAATTTCGGGTCAGGCTAAGAGCCGACATTCATATGGAACTTATTTCCCACCATTTGCAGTTGGTCAAGTGGATCTTTCAACCCACATTGGAATGCGAACAATACATACATACTTCGGATCAAAAACGACGTACCTAGGAGGCCTCCCCAACAGGGATCCAGTCTATCATGCCTACGCGCGCTCCCATTGAACGAATGGTAAATCTGCTATCATTGGATCCCCAAATCACGAAGGAATCTAGTGTTACCGATGTCAGGGTAGAGGTCATGTGGCGACACAGTGTCCAACACAAAACTTGCTAAATAAGGAAGACCCCGACCCTAGTGTCGAGTCATTTGCACATCATTTGCTTGAATTGCATATAATAGTCCGATGTAAAATTGCAATGTCCAATGAAAGTTATTAAGTGTATGCGAACAATCACATGAGGGAGCACTGCTCTAGTGAATGTGAGAGCAAGTGATGGCGAGAGTTAGAGCTGAGTGGTTCCCTTCAGGAACTGCTAAAAAAATAAATGCTAGGCGAATGAGTCTATACACTATAATTCGGTTCGACGGAATTGGAATTGAGGAATTGGAATTCAGCAATTTCAAAACCCGAAGGAATTGCGGTTTTGCTGAATTCCAATTATGACGTTTGGCTGCAAAATGTAATTGGCTAAAACCCATAGGAATTAAAAATGAAAATGCATATGATGGATCACAAATATTCTCAAAATATGCTCAATTGCTTGTTCTACCCATGTTGGAATGAGAAATCAATTTTTTATTCTACATAATTTATGCCAGTAATTCACTGTTTGCATTTATATAGATTTAATTTTGCTATATACCAGTAATCCACTGAATCGGAAATACCCTACGGTGGAAACCCCTTAGACAGCGTGGAAGAAACAAAAATTAGAGATAACTTCACGACATGACCAACGAAATACCCGGTGCAATAACCTAGATTGCAGAATATCTGCGCAAAAAAATGAAGAGAAGAGGAAGATGAACAAGAGAAATGAATCGAGAAGAGGAATACTTCACAGCACCGCCGACGAAATACCCTAGACGGGGAATCTCTGCGCAGAAAAATGAAGAGAAGAGGAAGATGAACAAGAGAAACAAATTAAGAAGAGGAAAAATGACCTCACCGCCTGCAAAATTAGTCGCGTGAGACGCTGCGAGAAGGGGGAAGGAGATGCGAGGGCTGGGTTGCGCGTGTTCTTCCGTCAAAATATGGGGTTTGGGACAAGAATTGAGATTAGGTTTTTCTGAAAACCCACGGTTTTCATCAATTCCGATTCCTACCCCATTTATGTCCAACCGAACATATGGAAAAGAGTTATTAATGGTGAAAACCAAACCAAAGGAGCAAAACCGAGCAACCGAACAGACCCTAAGAGTATGAGAATCCATCATGCATTCAACATTGTGGATTTGACTCCATATTATGAACCTTATGAGTACTTACGCCTATTCTTTGATCCCACTACTGAGCCTCAACCCATTATCCACCTTTCCGTGGAGCCTCTTACACCTACTCCGGCATGTGGGACCATAGTATTGTGGGGCACGACGTCACTTCGACACCTGACGGATACACTATCTGTTAGCTAGTTCACTGGAGTGGGCAGCTGACTATTGATGATACATGAATGTCATCACTGAAGCTCGATTCACTTGCACCTGGTCTTCATCAGGAGTATGACCATATGCATTCTACGGAGATGAATATCTTCAAATCGGGGGGGGGGGAGGGATTGATGTTGACCATATTACACTAGCGACTGATTTATATCCGAGCCTGTTCTGGTGTAGGAGGGTTTAAGATCATCGTATGGACGATCTGATCCCGTTGTTGTGTTTAGAGCATCGACGAGATATTATCTATGTATTTTCGTGTTTTCTGTGCATTATTTTGTGTTGTTTGTATGTTGTCGTTTCGGTTAATCACAACTATTCATTGTGTGTGAGATCCAATAAATAATTGTAGTGGGGTTTATTTTGAATTGTGGCAGAAGTTTTGAGAAATTTGAGATTTTGTAATCATCGCAGTGGTGCTGTGAATTATTAGGTGTTAAAGCCTAGCAAGAGTTATTTCTCCTGTTTTCCCGTGAAACCCACGACACTCCCATAAGAACTGTCATAACTCCTAGCAACTGCCTGTGGAATTGCTCCAAACCGCCTGGAACCGCTTAGAAACTGCCACTCTAAGCATATCCAGGACTGATGGACCCTCTCTGGACGAGAATGACCATTATCTTGTCTATTGCAAGCCACACCATAAATCGTCGACTCTTCCTTGGAGAAGAATGAAGACTCCTCTGCTACTTACAAAACTCGCAGAAGACTAACGTTCCCTTCTTGATCGAGAACGAATTTTTTGCTGTCGTTTCTATGCCTCGAACGTGTAGGGCATTCTTTTCGCATCGTCATCCAACAAAGGTTTGGTCAATATTCATCACCCACTTCCTCCCTTGTAGCAGCAATTGTCGGCCTCCTTCTGATTTCCGGTCAATTACCGGCCAACATCATCTGTGTGTACGAACAATATCACAAGTTTTCCTCGGATGAAGGATCTTCAACCATAATTTGCACGAGTAAGTGTTATAGACTTAAAAGAAATTAAACAAAAACACTAGCAATCCTAATGTAGACTAGGGTTTGGTTTTTGAAAATAAGGTAATTTTAACAGGTCTATTTTAATTTAATATGGGCTAGAAATTAGGTTTTTGAAAATATGTTAAATTTTAATTTTGAAAGACGCCGAGCGGGCTAATTCGTACTTAGGCGCGCTAATTATTGTAAATCGTTTCAACTTTGCAAAACTGTTTGGCGTTATCCAAAATACGTTCCTCGACGTTTAGTGAATTGAACCGTAGCGAGATTCGACTTTTCACAAGCAAAACACAAATAACAATTTATGAAAATACGGTAATTAAAGCAGTTGAACGCTCGGGCAAGCTTTTAATTATATAAGTTGGCGCATAAATTTAAACCTAAAAAACCAAGCAAAGAACGGGCAAAGATAACGCAATAAGTCGATCGATTCCAAGTCTGTTTGCAGAGGCGCGGAACAGGGCTGTTGACCGATTGTTGGAAATACAAATCGGAGGCGACAACAACCTACCACGAGGAAGAGTCTGGATGGCTGGCAAAGAGAAGATTGGGGCAGCAAACCGGCGCTGGTTGTAGGAGGTCGGGCCGCCTGGAATGGCGGAGGATTGCTGGCGTGGTGCGTCCCCTGGCGACAATGACAAGAGCTCGGGCGGTGAGGACAGTAGACCATTGTCTAGGGCGCTAGGTCGGTGACAGAGAAAAATTGATTTGCTGGCGGGAGGCTAGGGCAGTGGCGGAGGACGGCTTGTTGTTGTAGTCGGTGGGCTGGAGTAACGGCAGAGGCAGCGAACGGGATCCAGACGTGTTACCGGCAAGGGCAGAGAAACGAAGAGTTCGTTCCTCTACGCGTCTGGTCTGCTACTCTATTCAGCGGGCTGTTCTTTAATAAGGATTTTCATTGCTCCTTTTAATAAACTTTCCAAAATAGAGAGCCGGTCAAATAATAGTTTCCAAAAAAATAATTTGGCCAATCAAATAATAGTTTCTAAAGGATTGCCTCCCTTTAATAATTTCCAAATAATAATTTTTCAAATATTTATTTCCCATAAACTATTTCCCATAAAACTCTTTCCAAAAATGATCACATATTTTTTGAATTATTTCCAACATGATATTTTTCTATTCTTAGCGCAATAATATTCTGGCTTTTGAATTTTAAATTTAAATTTATGCATTTTAAATAATTTTAAGCTTGCCCGTCACGTCCTAACGATTAAAATTATTGGACCTTCTATTTAGGGTCTCATCGGGTGGTCAACCCGACGAGCCGAGCAATTTCAAACAAAAAGGGGTGCGATGAAAGAAATACACGAAAATTAAATGCATAAATAAAAATTCATGACGCATAGTGACGTTATGCAATTTTGGATGCGACGAATAATGCATCAAATCCTAATACCCACGCAAACATATAATATCTTCCAATATTTAACATAGAAAATTAAAACAACACATTAAATTAATACTCACAAGCATCAAGAACCAATGGAGAACAAAGGTGGCTTCACAAGAACGGCAGAGAAAATTCCTGGATGTGGCATTCACAAGAGAAATGACAGGGAGAACCTCAACCTTTGGTTGGAGAAGTAAGGGGTGCTGAATAGAACCATGGATTATTTGTGCTTGCTGTTTCAGTTAGGAAAATGTCATTTCCTATACTGATTGGCCCGCAGGATTTTATGGGTTGTTGTTGGAGGAGGGGAAAGGTGTGGGGGCAGTCAGCGGAAGGGGTAAGTGGATTGGGGAGGCTGGCGGCTAACAAGAGAGATAGCTCCAAAGAGGAATCCCAGCTGTACTGGATTGGACTGGAACAAACAACCCACGACCTCAGGAAGCCACAAACTAGCCATGTAACGGCCTAAAGACCGCCACAGAGGAACAATATACATTGCACCTTTGTATAAATATGAAGTCTTAGTAATATGTTATCTCTTTATGTCACAATAGTATTGAAATAACAGTACAAAAAGTAATTCTTATTTCATATACTTTACATCATTAAACATGTCTAAATACTGATAATTTAAAAGTTCTTTTTGGCAAGCATGCAAGATTTAGTAGTGCAACAACTCTCTCGAGTGTTGGTCACTTCAAAACTGTCTACTAGTCTTTTATACCATGCTCAATAGAGCTCCAGCTTACTTTGATTTGCGCTTAACACCTAAAAAATTTTAGCATGAAAAGGGTTAGTCTTTTATAGAGACTAAGCGAGGAATTAAATTTCTTTAAAATCAATACTGATATCACATAATATTTTCTAAACATTTCAATAATATATATAATAAGATATAATCTGTACAAATGTAATGAAGGAAATAAATTTCAGCAATCATCATTTGCTACCCTAATATGTACTTAACATTTGATAGTTTTTTTTTCTCACATATAGTTAAGGGGTATCGTATATCAGTCCGCTCTATTGGTCAAACTTAGTGCGTACAACTCGCTTAAGGCCAATTAAAGCCCAACTAAGTTGACCCACATATTTCATCCAGTACGCACAACTTGCTTAAGGTCGATTAAGACTCAACTGAATTTAAATCAGTCTACAGATACCCTTAACATTTTGCATCGAAACATTTCTTAAAACATTTCATTTAATATTTTCATATCACATACGAATCTAGGCTAAAAACTTTATATAAGAAAATGATTTTTAATTTAAACAAAATTAAAGAAAGAAAACCCTCACAGTGACTTTTTCCGTGTTTTTGTTTCTCCTTGCTCATCATTTCCTCGATCTGGTGACATCATCCTTTCGCGTAGCTGTTAGGAAATAACATTGCATATGAGTCATATTTCTAATGTTTACGTTGTGGTGTCTATGACTGTTTACTACAATAAAAAGAAAACAGCTCATCTTATGTTATCACCCCAAATAACTGTCTCCTAAATAGACATCCATAATATCTATGTCAATGTACAACTTCTCAACATCACTATATTGCATCTTTACAATAAATTTTAGCAACACAATTAGTTGACAACTAGCCTGTAACAATTTCAGTCAAACATCTTAGATGTACAAATTTGATCACATTTCCCATGGGGCAAAAATCTGAATATAACAATTTCTATATAAAATCAGCCTTTACATAGGGAAAACAACTTCTAATCGGGGAAAAACTGCAGTCCTAACATTATTATGATTAAACACAACCTCTATTGTATTTCTAACAACAATACCGAGTAGTTTCATTCATGAAATATATAATTCCAGCATTCCATTGTATTTATAACAAGATCCCTAAACATACGGTCACCAATTTCACGTCCTAATTAAATTTACTCATTCATTTAGTAAATAGATCATAGATATACAACATGCAATTATTTCGAATCCATGAGAGTAAAATCCTTGTAAAAATTTAGATTCCAAAACAAAATTAATCCCCATGAAAATCAAAATCAGTCCTCCATTCTTTGATATTAAATATCACAATAATACTAACAAATCTTTCTCTTGAATCGACATCCATAAAATTAATCTCCCATAATTTTTAGTTTGCTTGCAAGTTAACAAAATCATTATGTTACTTGAGGCTACATATATTTTTCTACATCAACCTCCAAAAAAACAACATTTGTTCATGCTCGTAGTCTTTTCTTTTAACCTCTAAGAGTAACAAATCCATAAACCTAATAACCCTTAAAACATTTAGTTTTCCAAAACAAAGTAAATCTCAAAAATTCCTTTCCAAATCCACAAAAGAACCAAGCAAAAGTAGGAAAAGTATACTTACAAAAAGATAGAAGAAGAGATGAAGAAACTTAGGTGTCTTTGCTCCGTTTAGGCTTTGAATCTCACGGAGAACTTAGGGGAAGAGAAGGGGATGACTTCTCCACCAAACTTGAAGCCGAAAGGCTTCCGTCCGGGGTTGGAATCGGAGGAGCAAGACGGGAGAAAGTGCGGCTGAAGTCGGCTTTCTCAAGCCCTAGGTGAGTTGCGGTGCGGGAGAAAATGAGAACGAATAACTCCATTGATGCAATTCGCGGGATTTATTTCTCCACCGCCTAAAATTGCCGATCCAATCCCCTCTTGCCGCCTACAATACTAACCGGTCCTATATATTTTTTCTTTTCTTTAATTCCACTGCTTATAAGGGGCCGGTTCAAACTCTCATTAATTTAATTGAAATCCAAGTTCATTATAATTTATAAACAACAAGTCTAATATACCATTAGAATTGATATTAACACACCCTTGCATGAAAGTTTAACTTTGTTTGTTTGCATGCAACATAATGGTATATATATTAATTTTAAACGAAATTTCATAAACTTCAGATTTTGTTGTGGCGACCATTTTAAATTTATTTCGTCTAGATATTTTATTTTGCATATTTTGCGGCGACCTTTTGGGCGTCACAATTACACCCCTCCTTAAAAAAATTTTGTCCTCAAAAATGACGTACCTTTAAAAAGTTGGAAATAAGTCCCGGAATAGATCTTCTTGTTCCCAAATGATTTCACTCTTTGGGTGTCCATTTCACTAGACTTTAACAAAATGGACATCCTTATTTCGCAACCGTTTGGTCTGCCAATCAAGAATTTGATAAGGTATGTTGGGCTTGACAGATCAGGTTCAATGTGCACATCTGTAGCAGAAATCATCTTATCTGGATTGACAATATATTTTCGCAATGACGACACATGAAAAACATCATGGAGATTTTGCTGGTCATCTGTTAGTGTCAATCTGTATGTCATATCGCCCACACGTTTAATAATAGGAAAATGTCCTACATATCGTGGACTCAATTTCCCAATCTTCCGTAATCTTGAGATACCTTTGAATGATTTTATCTTTAAACATACTTGATCTCCAACCTGGAATTCTACGCGACGGTGTTGTGCATTATAGTACTTCTGTTGACGGTCTTGAGCAATCTTCATTTGTTTTTGTATAAATACAATTTTCTCATGTAGTTTGTTCACTCTTTCTTTATTGTACATCCTTCTTTCCCCATCTTCTGCCCAACTTAGAGATGTTCGACATTTCCCTCCATATAGTGTTTCAAAATGGGTCATTTGAATTGTAGATTGATAGATGTTATTGTATGCAAACTCAGCTCGAGATAAGTATTTTTCTCATGATCCCTTTAAAATTTAAATCAAGAACAATCATTCGTAATAAATCCTATAACAACTGTCTGGTGCATTTTGGTCCATCAGTTTGAGGGTGAAATGTTGTATTGTACAACAACTTTGGCCCCACTCTCTTATGTATAAGCCTCCATGTATCTGACGTAAATTTATCATCTCTGTCTGAAACAATTGTTAGGGGTATTCCATGGAGCTTAACAATAACATCGATATATTCATCTACTAAACACTCAGTTGGTCCGCTCTGCTTAGCGGCAATGAAGTGTGCGCTCTTTGTCAAGCCATCAATAATTACGCAGATTCCGTCATTTTCTTGCTTGCTTCGTGGTAAACCCCGAACAAAATCCATCGCAATGTCGTTCCACTTCCATTTTGGAATAGGTAATGATTTAAGATAACCTTCTGGTTTTATATGTTCTGCTTTCACTACCTGGCAGGTTTGACATTTGACAATATATGCAATTACATCCTTCTTTATCCCCGGCCACCAAAAATCTTGCTTTAAGTCATGATACATTTTAGTACGGCCGAGATGAATGGAATATGGCATATTATGCGCTTCATGCAAAATATCAGTCCTCAAATTGTCTGCATTTGGAATACAAAGCATATCATTCATGAAGATTAGTCCCTCTTTTTCTATTCAATTTTTTGCTTCTCCCTTCTTTACCTTCTCCATTAAGGTTACAAAGAAAGGATCCTGAGAGATTGGTTTCAAAGTTCTCTCTTTGATTGCATATTGGATCTGCATTTGAAACAACTGAGATTGCTTATCTTCTGAAGTAAAGATAAGAGATATATCCATCTTCTGCAATTTCTGTATTATACTCTGATTATACTATACCATTACTGAAAGTGTGACTGTGCTCTTCCGACTTAGTGCATCCGCTACAGTATTAGCTTTACCTGGTGATACTGGATATCAATATCATAGTCTTTAATGAATTCCAACCAATGCCGTTGACGAATGTTTAATTCTTTCTGGGTAAAGATATATTTCAAGTTTTTATGATCCGTAAAAATTTCACATTGAACTCCATCAAATTGACATCCTTATTTCGCAGTCGTTTGGTCTGCCAATCAAGAATTTGATAAGGTTTTGTTGGACTTGACTGATCAGGTTCAATGTGCACATCTGCAGCAGAAATCATCTTATCTGGATCAACAATATATTTTCGCAATGACGATACATGAAAAACATCACGGAGATTTTGCAGGTCATCTGTTAGTGCCAATCTGTATGCCGTATCGCCCACACGTTCAATAGTAGGAAAATGTCATACATATCTAGACTTAATTTCCCAATCTTCCGTAATCTTGAGATACCTTTGAATGGTTTTATCTTTAAACATACTTGATCTCCAACCTGGAATTCTACACGACGGTGTCGTGCATTATAGTACTTCTGTTGACGGTATTAAGCAATCTTCATTCGTTTTTGTATAAATACAATTTGCTCTTGTATTTGGGCGTCACAAGCCAGCCGACGGTTAGCGCACAGGGAGGGAGGCTCGAGTAGTTGGCGACAAATGGAGGGAGGAAATTGGGTCGGCGATGGGTTCGACGCGGTGGTATCGTGAAAATAATTTGGTGTATGCAGTTCGAGGGGGTGGAGCCCTAATCGTGGAACCCATTTTGAAGCACTATATGGAACATTCTGGTGCATACACCAAATTGTTTTCACAATACCACTGCGCTGAACCCATCGCCGACCCGGGGCTCCTGCATCATTTCATTATCCATCCTGTGGCTTCTGCAACATTCTGGTGGCTCTCTAGTGGCTCATGCAACATTCTGGCAGCCCTCCAGAGCCTCCTTCTACATTTCGTCGACCCTCCCACTCTTTTTCCGCCATGGCTCTCCTTCCAGACTTCGTGAATGCTGATTGAATTGAAGCTGCCATGGGTAACCTCCTTATCATGGCGTTTGTGCTTCGTCGTCGACTTCTTCCACATGCACCCTTACGGCCATGCCCGTCCCTCTACTCTCCGTCGAACCTTCTCCTCCCTCCATCCCTCGTCACTCTGCAGTGGGTCTTCGACCATTGGCATCGCTGCCGCTTCCTCCTTTCCCAACACTCAGTTCGTTCTTACATTGCCGACCATGGCACACCCCCCCCCCCTAATACCACCCCCACCTTCTGATTTGCACCGGTTGTCCTCCAATCCGCTCGCCTTCTGTCAAATCCGTGGCAGAGGCTCCGCCTGGCATCTCGCCAGCCTTTCACACGGAGCCACATGCTTTGTTTCCCTGTTGTTTCTTAGAGACCCCTCCGCCTGTCAACTCTCTTATCTTCTGACTCATGTTTTCCAACATCTCTGGTATTGTTACCCTACCCTCACATTTTGCCACTCTCCCACTTCGACTAGACTTCCCATCGGGTTTCCTTCCAAATCGTCACTATCGACTCCTCATCGACCTAATGTCTAGCCCGATGACCTTTGTTCAAGACCTAAATGGGTTTCCTCCATCAATTTTCATAGCATCCAACATCCGACCAAGGTCCTAACCCAATTGGCGTGCATCTCGCTCGACCTTGAGGATGAGATATTTTGCGGGCATGACATTGCTTCACCTCTCATGCAGTCCCATGTTGAGTTCTACGCCCGTTTTGGTCACATGTACCACAAAATTGTAGCACCCGGCCCGCCGCGACACCTCTGTGCTTATGATGTTTCACCTAATCCACCCACCAGAGGAGCCGCCCGAGTCTCGCCGACGCGCCCATGGGACTCCTTCCCGACTCGATCTTGAGGACAAGGTTACTTTTCAGGACAGGTGTATTGATACACGTGTCTTTAGGTATTTTGACATGTAATGCCTTTGTACTGTAGTGGGGGCCTCCATCTATATAAGGAGATCCTTAGGTAGGGAGAGTTCTCATTTGAATATTAGTCTTTGGGTATCTCTTTGGAGAGGGGAGTGCTTTGGAGGTCCCAACCTTTGGGTTCTTGGTGAGAGCTCGTCTCTCGATTATATCTTTTATTTTAGGCAATTCAAGTTCGCACTTTATGTTTTAGATCTTTATGCGACCTCCCGCGTATCATGCCAACGTGCTCTCAAGTGTGTATTTCTTGGCTGCTCTCAAGTGTGTATTTCTTGGCTACTCTCCTACTCAGAAGGGGTATAAATGCCATCAACATCATACCAAGAGGATTTTTGTCACCGTGAATATTACTTTTCGTGAATCTGAGCCTTATTATGTGACCTCACTTCAGAGAGAGTATACACCTACAGAAGAAGTAAACTCCTACCATATCATTACCAATTCCTCCACCATACTCATTCCTCTGGGTATCCAGACTTATGACAAGACTCCCTATTTGAGGGAGTTTTTCATAAAGAACATGAATTACATGTGTACACCAGTTGATGTAGAGGTGCTAACTCATAGGCTTATCCCAACTATCAGTGCCAGTGCCAAATCTGTCAACAGATTTCTATGAACGTCTCATTGCCCACAATAAAAGTATCAGATTTTGCACTCAACACTCATTGTCTCATTATGTTTCCTATGATACACTAACTCCTTTACATAGAGTCTTTGTATCTTCTCATCCATCTGTTTCCATTCCATACTCATGGCTGGAGGCACTTGGGCATCAAAAGTGGAAAGCGACATTGATTGAGAAAATGTGATGCATGGTTGGTTGTGTGAGGTGGTTGTGTTTACGCTAATGCAAGCCTGTGTGAGTGATGCAAGACGAACTTATTCAACCCCAATCTAAATGATGAGTGAGTAGTTTTAATTTTAATTTGTAAACAAAATTTTACCAAATAATTTTTTATAATTTCAGCAAGACAACACATGATCGATAATTGTTCGATGCACAAACAAGTCACAATCACCTTCACACAAGATACTTTTTATTACAATTTTCACAAATTAGTTTTATAGAATAAAGGAAAATGAGAAGCAACTACACAAACGAATCAAACTACCTAGGCAAGTATGTTGTGTTTTCCCATATCCAATAAAGAAGAAAAAAACACAATATAATAATACTCACAAGCAATTAGAATCGGCGGAGGGAGGTGTTGGCGAACGACCGCGGTGAGTTCAAAATGACCTTGGTGGCAGGAAACCATGAAGGAAGAATGGTTGGCAACAAGAAATGATGGTTTTGGGGCTCAGGCGTGTATAGGTTGCAAATAAGAGAAGTGGGGCTTACAAAAGGGGTCATTGGTGGAAGGGAATGGCTGGGAGTGTGTGATGGTTGTAGCTTTGGATGGGGTGGGTTTGCTGGAGGTGTGGTCGGAGGGCAATCTTTGGACTGTGCGGCTGGGAGAAATGTTGAGCGGTTGGGGAGGAGTTAGAGCATGCAGCAGGTGGGAGAGGGAGATGTTGCTTCCAGTTGGAAACTGTGCGGGTAATGAAGAGTTCTGTTTGTGGCAGGGAGAGGGAAGGAGAACGGACAAGCAACGAGATGAAGTTACAACAGGGTTGAGCAACTTAAGAGAAGTTGCAAACGATTGGTGAAGAAGAGGCTGAACAGGGAGTGGACGACAGTGGTTTGACCGTGGTCGTTTTGCGACTGGGAGAGGATTAACGACATAAGGAGGAAGTTGCGAGTGGTTTTAGGCATGAGGAAGAGGGCGATGAACAACCATGGCTTGCGGTTTTGGATGAAAGTGGTGGAAATATGGGGCTTCATGGGAGATATTAAAAAAAGGATGTAAATGAAAGTTTCAAGAAATAAGTCGGATGTCGCACCCTGGGATCTCACGACATCGCAGCCCTGGATCTCACGACGTCGCACTGCGATGTGATTGTTGGTTCAAGATTCGCTCACAAAATCATCAATGACTGAAACTAAAAGCCTCCTCCCCTTTTTATAACGAGAGGGACGGTTGAGCATCCGATGTGGATGACTATGATTGGTCATTACGTCATGTGTCTTAAAACACTAAATACAAGTAAAAAAAACAAGATACAAATACTAAAACAACGCTCTGAACGCGCTCGTGGTCTTGGATTGTTAATCTGATCAACGCTTCCTGTGCAAATACACGAATGTGAGTCCCTACGAATCATGGCCCGTAGTCCAACGTTGATCCCCATCAAAATGTCTATTTTGGAAAAAAAAATCATACGTGGGATTTAACATACCTCCCACACGAAAATTGCATGGTTGACTCATTGACATGACATTAGGATTAAAATTTACATAGGGATCACATTGTTCATTGCCTAGCATGCATGATGTATGATCATTTAGAAAACCCCAGAGCTTCATTTGCATGTCATGTGCTTACTTGCATTCATCTAGGGTTGGGGCGTTGCATTTGTCTCCTATAGATTTGTCTTGCTTCTGTTGGCGTCAAAACCCCAAGTTCGTGCTTTATTTTAATACACAGTAGTAGTGTCTATAGGCAGGCACTTCTTATCCCTTAGCAGGTCATCTTCACAACCCCTCTGCTCAATTTAATGAACCCGAGTTTGTCTTTACTTGATCTGATAGTGTTCCTTAGAGAGATCTTTGTACTATATGGTGATCATCATCATCCTCTACCCCTCACTCGTAGAGATTGTGTTGACCCTTTGACATGATTCGGCTATGCTAGGGACAATTACTATGATGATCATCATTTTGAGGAGGATCTTTAGTATAGATTTTAGAGAGCTACCCCAACTTTTGATAACTTATTGAGGGTCTGTTTGGCGCAGCTCTGGCGGCTGGAAAATCTCTATTCCAGCCGCCAGAGCTGCTTTCAGTTTGTTTGGGACAGCTCCCTGTGAAGAGATTTTCAAAAATCTGGAGCTGTTTTGCAGCTTTTCAGAAATCTCTCCCCCCCCCCAGCTTCTGCTCCCGCAAAATAGCTTTCTCTCTCACATGTTTTGGAAATCTAATGGTTTCTTCAGTTGGAACATGCTCAGAGGCCGGACGGCCTTCCTTCGGCGATTCCGAGCCCCGGACGGCTTTCCTCCGGCGATTCCGAGCCCCCGACGTCCTTCCTCCGGCGATTCCGAGCGCACTTCTGCACAGAACACCCAAACAGTCTGCAGCTTTTCAAAACTGCTCCCCAGAGATCTATTTTAAAACAGCTCTATCCGGACAGCAGCTTTTCAATCCGCCAGAGCTGTCCCAAACAGACCCTGAGTCATGAATATTTTAGCTATTAGTTCGTTGATATGTAATAATATCGTGATAAATACGGGTTATTTGGTGAGCGTTGCATTAGTTTTGTGAAGAATCGACTCCTTGATCAAGCTATCTAGCATGTTGGCGTGTGATATAATGGACTTTCAAGCATGACCATCGCCACACCATTATTAGTTGTGTAGATATGAAGCAAAATATGTCAGAAGTATTTTTTAGCTCTTTATAGGGGTTATCTCCTCGAGCAGTTGTTTGTGCTACAGTAAGGACCCATGTCCGTTGCTGATCATAGGGCTAGCTTTGATGAGAGGAGCGACATCAAAGAGGGACCTGTTGCAGTCACTTTTAGATTTCAATTTGGGCTCCGGGCCGAGATATGTAATGGGTTGGTCTTTCACTGTCTAGCGTCGGTCGAGTATACATTTCAGCTTGCCCTCTATTATGAGTACTCTTTGAGATCCGCTAGATTTACTCGAGCAAGCTCATACCTGATTATCTCGTCGTGAGGAGCTCTCCCCAGTCTGAAGACACCACCATGTCTACTTATGTCCCCATGGACACAAAAGATGGAACATCTAATACAGAGTTATCTCACTCTAATGAGGTTCAATGTCAGATGAGCAGCCTGTCATTTGGGTCTGACCTAGGCCTTATGACCGTAACAAAGAGTGACTATGCGCGACCTAGCGAACTTGTAGTAGTTTGTCCTTCCCTTACGTCCTACCTAGGCTTGGTTATTGCATTGATCCTAGACGCACCTTATAGTTCATCTCTTAGTCTCTTCATTTTGTAATGACTAGCCATGTTTCTATTGAGAGCCTAGAGCCTGCCTAACTTGCTTCCTAGGGTACTACCGTCGTTGATGAAACTCATATGCAGGATCATACTGTTATTGATGAATTTTTTGATGAGCCTCCTGATGTGCCCTATGTGAGCCACCTTATGAGATTATTTCGGGTGATCGTCTTATTCACGAAAACTTTTCTATCTTCCACATGGTGAACATCCTAATGAGTAACATCTCCTATCAGACATTTGTCACGTCATGAACTCATATTCTAGTGCTCATGTCTCATGCAATCATTTGAGTGTTCATCACACACATGACGATTGACGAGTATTTCTACACCTGCCTAAAGAGTCTCCTGATAAACCATCCATTCTTAGTGACATCCATTGCTATGTAGAGTTTGTCTGGTGAGTCTCTTGGGTTATCAATTGCAAATGTTGCATGATTTGTGTTAGGGCAAGAGTACTGAGAGCAAATACGGGGAAGAGAGATCTAGAGAAGGCAAGGAGAAATCTAGGAGAAACTAGGGTTAGGAAGGAGGAAGGGAAATACCTGATAATACTCTTCATAACCCCCCAAAAGGGGGCTGCCCGGATATAAATATATCCGGGCATGGAGGGGCCGGCCGGCCCCTCCAAGGGGGCTGAACCCGCCTGGTTCAGCCCCTGGCCGGCCGGTTCAGTGAGTGGGGGCTGAACCCAAAGGTTCAGCCCCGTTGTTAAGCGCTCCCTTGGTTCTCCGTACATAATGACGCCCGGCAAAGCGCAGCGGGGGCGTAACATTCCCCTCCCCATCAAGAGCCAGCTTGTCCTCAAGGTGGTAGTGCGGGTAGAGCTCTTTGAAGTCGAAGAAATCCACCCAAGAGTTGTGTGCTGGCGAGAGGCCCTTCCATTTGACCAAGAGCTCGGGCCGGTATTCCGTGCCCCGACTCTTCCACCGGTGCCCCAAAATATCCTCGGGCAGCGGCCGCAGCTCCCCCAGAGAAGTAGCCTCGGGCAAGTCAGTACTGGGATGGATATGCGGACCCAACTTCCGCTTGAGCAAGGAGACATGGAACGTCGGATGAATGCGGGACCCCTCCGGCAAAGCTAAAGTATAGGCCACCGGCCCCACCCTGCTGATGATCTGAAAGGGGCCGTAGTAGCGCGGGGACAGCTTCTGGTTGCCACGATGAGCAACGGACAACTGGCGGTAAGGCTGGAGCTTAAGAAAGACTTCGTCACCCACGGCGAACTCCCGCTCCGTACGGTGCTTGTCCGCCTGAGTCTTCATGCGATCCTGTACCAGGCGGAGATTCGCCCGAAGAGTAACCAACATGCGATCCCGATCCAGAAGAGCCTGATCCACGGCCGGAAGAGCGGCGCTACCCGGCTCATAACTAGCCAAAGACGGCGGCGGCCGTCCGTAAACCACCTCAAACGGCGTCATTTTGCTGGCGGAGTGATAGGAGGTGTTGTAACAGTATTCAACCCAATGTAACCAATCTGGCCAACTCCGAGGCTCATCCATAACAAAGCAGCGAAGGTACGTCTCGACACCCCGATTGAGCACCTCGGTCTGGCCATCCGACTGGGGGTGATGCGCTGTGCTGAAGTGTAAGCGAGTGCCCTGCAACCGGAAAAGCTCCCTCCAAAACCCACTAATAAAGGTGGGGTCTCGATCAGAAATATTGGCACGAGGAAGACCATGCAAACGAACGATCTCCCGAGCGAAAAGTGCCGCCACAGATACCCCAGAGTATGGATGACTGAGGGCCAGGAAATGACCATACTTGGAGAGCTTATCTACCACCACCAGAATCACGGACTTGCCCTTAGATTTAGGCAGCCCATCGATAAAGTCCATGGACACCGTGTCCCAAACAAGCTGCGGAATATCCAACGGCACGAGTAGCCCTGCAGGAGAAGAAGTCTCATATTTCTGCCGTTGGCAGATGTCACACTGCCGAACAAACTGCTGAATGTCCCGGCGCATGCCGGCCCAAAAACAATTAGCACGCGCCCTCTGAAGGGTGCGTAGCACCCCCGCATGCCCCCCCGTGGGAGACGAGTGGAACTCATGCATCAGAACTGTCTTCCAGGCTGAATTGGCGGGCACGACCACCCGGCCCCGATAGTATAGCCGACCATTACACAGATGATAGCCGGCCGCCACCTGTTCGCCTTGCTGGAGGGCTTCCACCATCGGTCCGAGCGTGTCGGATCGCAGCACCTCCGCCTGGATATCCTCCAGTGAATCGATCAACGGACCTGAAAGGTGAGAAAGAGCTGCTTCGGGCAGACGGGAGAGAGCATCGGCCACCACATTCTCTTTACCCCGACGATAAACGATCTCGTAGTCATAGCCCAGAAGTTTGGTCACCCACTTCTGCTGTAGCGGCGAAGAGACCCGCTGGTCCAGGAAATGCTTCAAGCTCTGATGGTCCGTCCGAATCTTAAAATGTCGGCCTAGCAAATAGGGCCGCCAAACGGCCACTGCGTGAATGATCGCCAATAACTCCTTCTCGTAGGCGGAGAGACCCAACGTACGAGGAGCTAATGCCTTACTGTAAAAGGCTATGGGCCGCCCCGCCTGCATCAGAACTGCCCCGAGGCCGACTCCCGAGGCATCCGTCTCCAACATGAACTCCTGCGTAAAATCTGGTAGTGCCAACACTGGTGTGGAGGTCATAGCCCGCTTGAGGGCCTGAAATGCCTCCTCCGCCTCCTCACTCCAGGAGAAAGAATCCTTCTGTAGCAGCTGGGTCAGTGGCCTAGCGATCTTGCCATAGTCCTGTACGAAACGTCGGTAGTATCCGGTGAGGCCCAAAAAGCCCCGCAAGGCGCGAACTGTCACTGGTCGCGGCCAGGACTGCATACTCTGTATCTTCCGCGGGTCGGCCCGCACGCCCTGTCCCGAGACCAAATGGCCTAAATACTCCACCTCCTCCTGCCCGAAAGAGCACTTGGAACGGTTGGCATACAAGTGGTGCTGGCGCAAGCGAACAAAGACCTGTTCCACGTGGCGCACGTGGTCCTCCCAATTGGCGCTGTAGATGAGGATATCGTCAAAGAAGATCAAGACAAAGACCCGCAGGAAATCCCGGAATATCTCGTTCATGTTAGCCTGGAATGTAGCGGGCCCTCCAGTCAGCCCGTTGGCCATAACCAAAAACTCATAGTGGCCGTCATGAGTCCGGAACGCCGTCTTGTGGATGTCCTCCTGCGCCATCAAAATTTGATAATAGCCGGAGCGCAGGTCTAACTTGGTGAATCGCTGTGCTCCATGTAGCTCATCAAGTAATTCCTCGATGTGAGGAATCAGAAAATTGTCCTTGACGGTAACACCATTCAAGGCACGGTAGTCCACACAAAATCGCCAGGACCCGTCCTTCTTTTTGACCAAAATAATGGGAGCTGAAAAAGAACTTGTACTCGGCCGAATGATGCCAGCCGCCAGCAATCTCGCGGACGCTGCGTTCAATCTCCGCTTTTTGAACATGGGGGTAGCGGTACGGACGAACATTCGTAGGCTCAGCCCCCGCCTTGAGCGGAATACGGTGGTCTCGAAACCTCGGTGGTGGCAAGGAGCGGGGTTCCTGGAAAACATCAGCAAACTCAGTCAGAAGTAACCGTAACTGAACCGGTACCTCAGAAGAAATGGACTCTTCGGTCTGAACCGTCCTGAGAACGGCCATCATCTGCCCTTCCCCGCTTAACCGCTGCATGCTGCGAAGAGAGACCTCTTTAACAGGAGATGACATCATACCCTTCAGGCAAAACCGCCTCTCGCCATGCACGAACTCCATGGTCATGTGTTGCCAATCAAAAGTCACGCGCTGTAGCTGACGCAACCACTGAACTCCCAACACCATGTCGGAGCCACGAATAGGAAGTAAGTAGACATCGGTCCGTCCCACATAACCATGAATCTGCATCTCCACTCCCTTCAGCACCCCCTCACACTGCAACTTGCTGCCATCCGCCACCATACGTGGAAAGCCGCTCCCTTCTCAACCAGATGCCCCACACGTCGTGCCACGTCGGGGTGTATGAAGTTGTGGGTACTCCCACTGTCCACCAGGATAGTAACTTTCTCTTGGGCAATCCGGCCCGCCAACCGCATAGTAAGCGGGGGAGCACAACCCTCGAGAGCATGTAAAGAGACCCCGAACTCCGTCTCGTCCAAGTCCACGTCCACCTCCAGTTCCTCAACGGAGGCTGGCTCGTCACCCTCCTGCTGCAACATGAAAGCCTGTAGCTTCTGACACTTGTGACCAGGCACAAACTTCTCATCGCAATTAAAGCAGAGGCCCTTCTCCTTCCGAGCGGCCAACTCGCTCCAAGACAACCGAGTCACCGTCGGTTTGCTACTCACCGGTGGCTCCCGACGCGCCGCTGTGGCCGGGTTCGACGACGGCCTACTCATGAGCCGTGCCCGCTGCCTGTTAAACCTCTCCTCCTGGATCCGAGCCAAGGTAATGGCGTGGTTCAATGAACGGGGCATGAGCGCCTGTTCCTCGTCTCGAATGTGTTCCTTGAGACCAGAGATAAAACAGCTGTAGAGAGTCCTTTCCGGCCACTGAACCCGATTTGCTAATTTCTCAAACTCCGTGCGATACTCCATCACAGACCCCTTTTGACGCAGCTTCTGAAGGAGGGCCTCAAAATTCTCATACTCCAGTGGACCAAATCGGGCCGTAAATCCATCCACAAACTCCCCCCAAGGCACGTAATCCCGGCTCCGCAGGAACCACTGCGTCCACTGGAAGGCGTCATCCTTCAAGTGGAAGGACGCCAGCTGCACCCACTGTCCTTCTGGCACCTCCTGGTACTGAAAGAAAAGCTCCGCTTTATGAATCCACTCCAGGGCGTCACCACCCTCGAACTCTGGAAAGTACATGCGGGTAAGTCCGGGGGTCAGACGTTGTGTCCCTGGACCTCCGTCCCGTCTTGCGTGTTCCCCATGTTCAAATCCGCCGTAGCCGTGCTGTTGTCCTGCTCCCCAGGGCGGAAATTGCTGCTGCCCGCCCCAACCTGGGCCCAAACCGGCCACTCCGGGTGGCCCAAATCCACGTGGAGGAGGAAGGAGTCCCCCCCTTGGCTGTCCCGCCATCTCGGGTGGCCGCCGGAGCCCGAAAGGCTCCTCCCCGCCTCGGCGCCACTGTTCTGGGCCCGATCCGAAGTCGCCGAAGGCTGCTGCTGCCTGCTGCAGATCCCGCCGGAAACAACCCCGATCCCCCTCCAAAACCTGCTGCCAGGCCCGCCGGAGGTCCCTGGGCCGCCGACGCCCCACCTCCCGCCGTTCCGAGCCACGCCGCGCCGGGCGGAGGCCCTCCCGCAAGCCGCACTGCCGCCACCCCTTCCGCAAGCCGTGCGGAAGCGGAAACAGCGGGATCGGCCCCCGATCCGCCCGATCCGGCCGAGTCGTCGTTCACCGGCGCTTTCCCTTTCAATAGGGTCTTCAACTCTTCCAATCGGGCTTCCAACCGCCCTTCTAGGGCCGCCATCGAATCGGTTAAGCCAACAACATTCTCCTCTAGGGTTTCAATCCGCGAGGGTTCCTCTTGATTCCGAGTGTTCACCATGGAGAGAATCGATGCCTCTGATACCAAATGTTAGGGCAAGAGTACTGAGAGCAACTACGGGGAAGAGAGATCTAGAGAAGGCAAGGAGAAATCTAGGAGAAACTAGGGTTAGGAAGGAGGAAGGGAAATACCTGATAATACTCTTCATAACCCCCCAAAAGGGGGCTGCCCGGATTATATCCGGGCATGGAGGGGCCGGCCGGCCCCTCCAAGGGGGCTGGACCCGCCTGGTTCAGCCCCTGGCCGGCCGGTTCAGTGAGTGGGGGCTGAACCCAAAGGTTCAGCCCCGTTGTTAAGCGCTCCCTTGGTTCTCCGTACATAATGACGCCCGGCAAAGCGCAGCGGGGACGTAACAATTTGCGTATCATGTGAACATTTGCATATCATTATTTAATATAATCTTAAGTCAGAATGTGATAATCATATGAGAGAACAAATGTTCACACAATTTGAGAGATTCTCTTTTGGGACAATTGTGAATTTGAGTGTTATGTGAATCATCCATACACTATCATGAGAAAGAACAAGTCAAATATTTATGAACTTCATATTCTTACGAACATGAGTATTCATCATGTATTCAATATAGAGGATTTGATTCTAGATATAAAGTCACCTAGTTTCGGGATGATTTCCCTACATTATGTAAAGTTGCCTATTTTTGAGACCCTCAGTCTTCCCTACATCCTCAGCTTCAGCTTCCCCTCTACCACAACCTCACATATACCTCCAATCTCCACCCTCCACTGCAGCCTTACTATTCACCCCAACAACTTATTTCATGTGTGACCATAGCAGTTTACTTCATGTGGGATACTTAGCAGCTTATTTGACTCAACAACCTTCAATGGAGATATTTTCTACCAAGAGTTATAGTCTTCATTCATTGGAGATCAGTGTTTTTGAGCTGAGGAGGATGATGAGGATCCATTGCGCATCATTTGAAAGATTTATATAATCGACATTTTTTGGTTTGACGGATGGACAATCGGAGCCCACAAATGCAATGGGCTTAATTTTTCACTCTTATGTATTTTTGGTGATTTTTCGGAGTTGTATTTAAAGAATTAGGTTAATTGATCTGATAGTGCAATCTCAGCCATCACATGGATTTGACCTAATTCTAATCTCTTTATATTTTCTACCCAATATTTGTGTCTATATATGAACGTCGCGTGGTCATAAGTGGGTGCCGACTCCTCCCTGCCCACAATGTGATGCAGTGAGTCTCTCCTACAGCTGCTAAAGTCTGGAGTCTGTCACCACTTTGTTGTTGCCATGCCACTATCACCTCTCACATCCAGCAGATCCTGTCCGAACCTATTGCCAGCCAACCAGATCCGCCCGATACCTCCTTGGCCGCCCAAGAGCCGCTTGATCCCCCTTTCTTGACCTTCCACTACCTCAATCTACTCTGGCGAAGCTTTCCCATACCTTCCCCTTTCCCGCATAGTCCTGGTGTGCCCTCCGACCACCTATCCCAACCTCTCCAGCTCTCCTAAACCCACCTTCTCATCCCAGCCTTCCAGCAACCTTCCCTTTATTCTTGATCCCCTCCCTCCCCTCAAAGTCTTCTTAATACCCCTAAAATCCATAAACCGTAAAATCCATAATCGAATTTACTCCGCTAATCGTACGTTTTGTCCAATGCAACACACAGGCAGCCTTCTCAAGAACCCCTACCACGCCCTTCTGCCTAGAATCCAATTACTAAATGACTCTTTACAATTATTTTCATTTCCTTGCATTGTGTAGATGTACCTTGTTATTTCTAATCATATTTTGCTAAACTAATTTGACTTGTTTAATTTATGTATGCGCCTGTTTTATTCTTCCTTGCATTTAATCTTAGTACTTTCATATTTTCAGTTAGTTTGCAATTTGATTGCTTGACTTGAAATGATTGTGATCAACTGTGACATTTGCATGGGACTTTAAAATTATTGTTAGTGATCACTGATCACATTATTTGCATGGTTGACTCATTGAAACCGTGTTAGGATTGTACTTTAGATAGTGATCACATTATTCATTGGTTGGCGCCCATGCTCACTTTATCATTTAAAAAACCCTACAACATTATTTGCATTTGTCGTTTGCTTACTTGCATTTATCTTGGGTTATGGCATCACATCTATCTCCTATAGATTCATCCTACGGCACATGCAAGTTTTACTAAATGCGGATGAGTAATTTGCACATGCATTAAGCAGACAATGACTTATCTGATTCTTGCTGATTTGTACTAGGCTAACCGTTGATTCTCCAACGATAATAACACCTTCCAATACTTTGGGCAACAGAGCATTAACAAAGATTCAAGATTCTAGATGATATTTTTTGAGCTATGGGAATGACTTCTCGCACTCTGCGGCCATCCAGATTCGTTTACTCTACTTACTACCTGATGCGTCACAGACGTCACACATGTCCGCCACCCTGGAGTCCCACCAGGGGGCCTACCTTGGCATCTAACCTAGGCGGATTTCATCAGGTAGTTGGTGATGATAGCTCCGTTGAAAGACTCATCTAGGAGGTCGGGTGTTCGATCCCGAACCTCAACAATCTGTCGTATGGTGCTGACTCCATGACAGAGAGCTGGTTGGGGTGTACGGTCCGTGAATCTGATGAAATCCGCTTAGGAGACGTCAAGGTGGGCCCCCCTGGCGGGACTCCAGGGTGGTGGGCAGGAGTGACGCTTGTGTCACATCATAAAAGTGCAATTGATGGGGATCGAACGCATGTTCGTGATCGGAGGAGATCGGGCCACCACTTAGCGGGGCCCATTTTTGTAGATTTGTCGGAGATGGGTTGTTCGGATCGACGATCCGAGACCGCGAGCTCGTCTGGGGCGTCGTTTTACATTTTATGTGTATTTTATTTTATTTTTTTGGGCTTGTATTTACCGTTTTAAGATACCGGGCGTAACAGACAATCATAGCCATTCACGTCGGATGTCCAACCGCCCCTCTTGTTATAAATAGGGGCGGGCACTGCAGTTTACATTCATTGCTAATTTTGTGAGAGAATCCAGAATTTCAACAATCACTCGTGGTGCGACGCCGCGAGCCCAGAGTGCAACGTCCCAATTTCCCTTTTCAGTTTTTCCATTTTTATCATTTCAGTTATTCAAATAAATTGTCCCGAGCCTGTTCTGATTTACGGGAGTAGCCACGATCTCTTCACCGGAGCGAAAAAAACCGTCCATCGTTTGCCACGATTCCCATCCAACCGAAGGAGGAAACCGCTAGATCTCTTGTTCATCTTCATCTTCCTCACGACAAACCGCACCCCCAATTCCCCGATTCTCTATTCTTCTCCAACCGCAAAACCTCAACCGCTGGAGGCCTCTTCCCAACCTTCCTGCTCCTCTCCCGCACGCAACCATCCCAACGCCTATTCATAGTCGCCATTTCCGCAAGTTTCTCCTCCCGCTCGATCCAGTCCCCTGCTACTCCCTCCCCAAGCTTTCACCCGTTCGAAGTTCCAGAACGTCACTGCTACTATTCGTCTATTCCTCATCTCCCCTGTTTGTCGGAATTCCTATTCACCACTAATCCTTTCTCCCCCTTCCAGGTGAGATTCCCCACAATCATCCTTTGTCACTACTTCACCTCCTCTGCCTATAAAGTTCTCAGGCCCTGCACTCCCCAGCAAGTCCGCGTACTCTGTTGTTGTCGTCTTCCTTCAAAAACTTGGTCGCTAGCCCTCATACATCCACCCTAGGAAATTTCGTCCTGTTTGAATTCCCCACTTTTAGTGGATAATTCCTTTAAGGCCCAGCAACCCCAAATCTTATTTTTTTTCCTGCAGCCACCACATCATCTCGTGGAGTCACTGACCCCATCACTGTTACCAGATCTCAGTGTTTGTGAGTATTAATGTTTTGTGCTATTTTTATTTGGTATTGAGTTTTGGATGAATATGCTATATATGTTTGGTTATTGATATTTCTAGTGCTGTTCAATTTCTTCGAATTTTATAAAACTTATTCATGCAATTTGTAGTTGAAAGCATCACTTGCAAGAACGAACTTGAATTGCTTCTGTTCTTGAAAAGTATAGGTTCACTTTGTGTAGAACTACTTAATTTATATTATTATAATTGTTGTTAGTTTATTCCGGATTAATTAAACATGCACACCTCATTTAGATCCGGCTTTGTACAATCTCGTATTCGCTGAGTGGGACATTCCGACAAGTTCAAGGCAAAGCAGGAAGATTTTTAGGTTCAAGTTAGTCGGAGAGGCGAGTGGGGTAGGTTGGCCCGCACTCGCCCAACACATCAATGAGCTTTCGCCTTAGTCAGGAGGGGCAGTCAGACCCTCGGGCGAGTGCGGTTTTCATCATGCATTCGCCCAAGGCTCGCGCCTTAATGCGTGGGTAGGTGGGTCTTCGCCGCCTCAGGCGGGTGGAGGGTAGAACTCGCACTCGCCCATTGGTGAGGCTAGAAGGCGAATGCCTGGCTCCCCCTCACCCGCCGCTTCAGGCGAGAGGTGTTTTCGCGGGCCACTCTCCCGGTGGGGCCCATAGGTGAAATGACCTGGATACCCCCTTGAGGCCTGCTGATAGCTCTTTTTGACAGCGGAGTTATACTGTTGGCAGACCAAATTGGGCTGCGTATAGGGAAATGTGACAGCTGAGTTGCGCTGTTGGCAGACCAAGTTTGGAAAACTATAAATAGACCCGAGAGGGCACCTTTGGAATGACAGATTCTCTTAACTTCTTCTTCCTCAGGCTTTTCTTAGCAAGTTTTGAGTGTCCTCCAAGGTGCCCAAGCTCAACATTTGCTTGGGAGAGGAAGCACTCTTAGATCTCCCGGGTGTGTGGTGAGACCTCCCCCCGCTGAGATCTCGGTTCTATTCTTGGGTTTTTGAGTCTTTGGTCTGGAATACTAGCTCGAGGGAAGTAAGTGTGAGACCACACCCTTTTCGGGACCCCGAACTCCACAGAGACCGATTTCCGGTTTCAACAGGCTTGGTCCCGTCATTTCAAATTTCCCCGCCGGGTTGCATTAGCGTGTCACATCATTCATTTTCACATCGGATCATCCTTCATCAGTTTGGTATCAGAGCCCAGATTCGGGTTTCGTTTAGAATACGCGGGACTAAAACCTATTTGTGTCACCATGTCATATAATTGTAGCAAATGCTCTACTTTAATCCTTTATTTGATGAACACGAGTCCACCCATTTTATTCATTCTCGATTTGTGGAACCACCATACGTTTACACTCGACCCCATAGAGCCCCTTCAGGGAGATCTTTACGATATTACGATGATTATCCTCGATTGTGACACACACCTTCCAGAGATTGTGTTGATCCACCGATACGATGCCATTATGCTAGAGACAATCAACATGATGATTATCGTCGTTCTTATCCCCGCACTTGAGTGGATCCTATTAATCCTTTGACACGACTTTATGATGATAGAATTCAATATCGCTCAAGTCATCGACGTTACACATCTCCTCTATTTGATGAACCCGAGTCAGGTCATCGTCACCACACATCTCCTCTATATGAGGAACCTGAGTGTGTATGCGCGACCACCAGCGCACATTCATAGGACTCACGTACACCCACGAGCACGACGTGATTATGCTATGGACGACCTTCTCGATGACCCTCAGGAATCCTATGAAGTCACTCTCATCAAGATTACATCACATGTAGTGATCTTCCCATTGTTCTGAAAATGGACATGACGAAGGCCAAATTTTAGCAATGGGTTCTTAAGATGTTGGATCAATTGGATGCACAATTCGACGACCTTTGTATCCGCATTGGTGCTATTGAGGGATAAGAACACCCCACTTCCCAAAGCAGGGAAACTCTACCCACTCCACCTGATGTTCTCATTGAGGAAGCACGAGCTACCCTTCCAAAATAGGATGTGCGTGTTAGGAGTCATCCACCACGATAGACTGCTCCACTTAGAGAGCCCGCCCTCGATTCTATACCTATTAGCTCACTATTGAGTGTAGACTTTTCCCGCATTTCACCCGATGATGCACTGAGCCACATCACGATCGAGAGTCGAGAGCCTAGTAGTGATCTCGTGGTAGCCACCTCACCCCTTTCGGGGAACACGACTCATTTTTGATGGTTTACTTCTGGAGGACCATTACTCTAGACGGGTTCTTTGACGACCCCCCTATTGGGTCTCCAGATGAGCCACCTCGTCCTTGTGAGGATGAGATTCAGGTGAGTGACACACTTATGAGTTTTGAGACGTTGACATATCTTTCATTATCTCCCCTGATATCAATTATGCTCCAGAGAGAGGATTTTGAGTGTAACATCCATATAGTGGGGCTTGATTGTAGTCATCTGGTCACTCGCACTACAGATGAGTTTTGGGACGTACCACCTTCCGAACCACCAGATGCGTTCTTTCTTATGATGGGCACCCACCTCACTCTAGAGTCGCGTCCTATTATCGGTGCATGTGGCTTTCGCATCGGTGGTTGTCAAATTCGTGATGAATTTTCATACATACCTCCCGGTGAGCCCCCTGATACATCACGCTCCCTTAGCAAACATGTCACATTTGATACGCTTCATTTGCATAATCATTTGTATGAGAGTACACCATATACTTTTGGAACTTACGCGAGTACTCGTCGCATTTGCAACGAATATTATTATACTCCTTCCGATGAACCACTTGAAGAGCCCTATGTTGGACCACTGCTCATCCGGTATGTATCTGTCATTAATAGGACAATTGAGTTTGATGGTGCACTCATTGACTCACTGATCTTATGTCCCACTACTCGCACTTATAGAGACAGTTCACGCACTATATTAGCACATCTTATTACTGATGTCTCTGATGTCCACTGAAGTGTTCATTGCGCCCGCAATGAATTTTTCTATGACCCGCCTTCTGAATCTCCTGATCACGTACCTATCTTAGGAGTTTCTTATAGTACCTAAAATCCTCGGTGTACTGAGTTGGTCATGTTAGAAGTTCATATTTTATATTTGTTGTTTATTCATTTACATTTAGTGCATGATTCATTTGTGATTATGAGTCATACATGTTTGTTTTGCATCATTTGCATGAAATGCATGAACTAATACGGAAAAAAGTTGCTAGCAATATTGAATTATATAAGTCATGAGCATCTACACAAACATGAGCGACATTTTCAGGTGTGCGAGCGTGTCATGGTCAAACTTTGCAAGGAGGGACTCCCAAAATGGGCCGCTACTAAACTACAACTTAAGAGAATGAGTCCTTATAGGGTTATGAAGGAAGTTGGGACAACTGCTTGTGAGATTGATTTTCCTGTAGATATGGGTATTCATCCCGTATTTAATACAAAAGATTTGACACATTACTTTGATCCTCTTGAGCATAGAGACGCATATCTTGAGCCTCTTTTGACACCCTCTCAGTTACAGCTTTACATTTCCCCTGTTCACCTTAGGCGAGCACCCTCGGATTTGCCCGCACCTCTTATGATTCTACCAGATTTTCTGAATCCACCAACACAAGAGGTGAGAGTTGAGAACATGTGTGATATTGTGACGGACGAGTGCACCGCTACTACAGATGGTCCTTTTGTCGTCACTTGGTGTACGGGAGTGAACACTCCACCTTTGTTGACACTTGGATACCGACGACAGAGCTTGACAGACTTACCTCTGATCTTCTACTACAGCTCATTCGTCTTCATTTCTCGGAGATGAATGTTTTTCAGTCGGGGGAATTGATGGTGATCGACCGCATGTTCGTGATAGGAGGAAATCGGGCCACCACTCGACGGGACCCTTTTTTGTAGATTTACCGGAGATGCGTTGATCGGATCAACGATCCAAGACTGTGAGCGCGTCCGGGGGGGCGTTTTACATTTCATGTGTATTTTATTTTATTTTATTTTTTGGGCTTGTATTTAGTATTTTAGGACGCCGGACGTAATCGATGATCATAATCGTTCACGCAGGGTGTGCCCAACCACACCCTCTTGTTATAAATAGGGGCAGGCGCCGTAGTTTACATTCATTGTTGATTTTGTAAGAGAATCAAGAATTTCAGCAATCACTTGCAGTGCGACGCCGCGAGCCCGGGGTGCAACATTATTTTGTTTTTGTTGTTGCAATATATCATTTTGGAATATATCAACTGATTTATTCCTGCGATTTATCTGGAGCGGCAAGTTGAGTTGAGCCGGATTGACTCGGCCTCGAAAAAGCTCAACTCGAGCTCATGAGTTGAAAAGCTCGTGAGCAGTTCTAGCTCGAGCTCGAGCAAAATGTGTTCGTCGAGCTCGAGCTTGAAAAATTGTCACTCGAGCTTGACTCATTTGCACCACTAGATATTAATTTTTCATTTTGGAATATATTGTTTCGTTGTCTGGGTTATTTTTGCCCTAGCTTTGGACTCCCTTCTTTCTCTGATTTTCTTCCTTGCACTTGTCCCAGCTTTAACTTGGCCTTTGATTTTGGATGGTGTGTTCCATTATACGGGTCCAAATGTTACGGAACAACACGACAACGAGCTACCATGACAAGTCTACACGCACCAGACGCGTATATCGCAAGGGCCCGCCGAAACCGCGAAGAATATTTAATAATAACTAGGTTGTTATGTTTGTTGACGCATTTTTAGTATTTCCAGTATTTTTAATTTCAGTATTTCCTAATTTAAGTATTTCCTTTTATATTCGCTCATCTCCACTATAAGAGGGCCGACGGAACTTGTAATTTTTATCTTGGAATGTATGAAGGTTTCTAGGGTTGCTCCCTAATTTTGTCTCTTATTGTCTTCTTTCATTCTCGCTCACCCCCGCTGACCCTTCCCCTTGCCGGATTCCTCCTGGAATTTTTTTCGTGATCATATCAATTGGTTCGACCTGCCGGATCGCCCGCTCTCGCCGCCGATGCTCGAGTTTGCTTAAGGAATTCAGAAATCTATCTTCCCGGTCCACTGACCCGCACAACACCCGATCCCCGCTGACCCGTGTCATCGCGACACAACCCTGTTTCCGCGACACAATACCTGATCCCGTGTCGCCATAGGAAAGACGAGCGGCCCGATCGTTGCCGTCGTTCCACACGACGCACGACTCAGCCGACGCATGGTCCACCCTTGTCGTACATCCCGACCCCGATTTGCCTCTGGCATCACGCCGCCAGCGCCGCTTCACCACATCCTGCCCTCCAGCAACCAGATCGGCCCGCTCCACCTCCTCCAGCAACCGGATCGGCCTTCGACGTCCTTTTCGCACTTGATCCGCCCTGATCTGCCACAAAGCCTTCTCCAACAACCGGCTGATCCAGCCACGCCCCAACCCCCCGCCGCTGCAGCCCTCCAGATCTTCCGCCGCCCAGGGCCTCTGTTCTGCATCGTTCTCCTCTCGGCGCCTGGCCCCTCTCCGCTCCAGGTATCGACCGTCCTTCGCCCGTGTCGTAGGACTTCTGTCAGCCGGATCTACTTCCCCTTCCATTTCTACTGCAGGAAGGTCGCCACCCGGGCCTCTGTTCCGTTGTGCCACCGTTGTGCCGTCACAGACATCGCCGACATCACATCCAGTATACATCCTGGGCACCATGGCCGCCGCCCAATCCGCCGCTCCCGCGTCGCTGTTCTTGCTGTCGCCGACCACCAACCCTCGAGTAGATTTCTCTGACCTAGCTGCACAAATCCTGGCCACCCCTCCACGCCAAAGTTGATCGTCTTCTCGTGTACCACAGACGGGCTTCTGCAAGCCCCCATGAGGTTCCCTGCCATAAGCCGTCTCTACCATGGCTGCCTCCTGCACCATGCGAAAGTTTTTGGCCATGCCACCTCTCTCCATGGTCGCTAATGCACCGCCTCTCGGCCCTCTCTCTACAGTGGTCGTCCCTCCGCCGCTTCCACCGACCACATCACTGTCTCTTATGTCGCCCTGTCGATAAACTCGCTGCCCCCTATACGGCTCTTACTCTGCGGCTCCAGTCTTGCCACCCCTCCGATCATCTCATTGTCTCCTCTCTCAACTCTCGCTCTGCTGGCCCCTCCCCTGCACTTCCACCGGCCGCATCGCCGCCTATTCTCCCGCCTCGTGCCCCGCTACCCCGACGGATCCGTTTTCCTCCTGTCGGTCGTCGCGTCTCCGACATCTTATTTGGAGGCTGCTCACCACCGCCCCCACTGACCTTGCGGAAGCCATTACTTCCGCTGCATGTCCTTCCGATGGCGCCACCGCTACTCACCAACACCGCCGCCACTACTAAGTGCTACCTAGCCTTGTTCTGGTGGGAGGTCAAGGTAGCAGATGATCCGGCCACCCGCTTGGTACACGAGCTTGAGGGCAAGCTCGTTTTGAAGGAAAGATGGAGTGTTACAGGTCCAAATGTTACGTAACTACACGACGACGAGCCACCATGACAAGTCTACACGCGTCGGGCACGTATATCGCAAGGGCCCACCGAGACTTAATAATTAAGTCATCCGCCCTTCTTGCACTGCTAAATTTTAGCTCCATATACTCTGTCTTTGTCCTGCTCAACCTAAAACTCATCTTTCCTAAAGTGTCTCACCAAGATTCAAGTTTTGCGTTTACACTCTCACACGTCTCTTCCGCAAACAATAGACAATAAATTATTGCTTGTTGGATATGTTTGGCGAGCTCATCTAAGTTATGGGTTAAGAGATAAGGGCTTAATGCTACCTTGATGTAAGCTAACAGTGATAGGAAATTCTTGTGTTAATCCCCCAAATGTCTTCACCCTTGTCACTGAATTTGTATACATATCTTTGATTATGTCAATGTATGATACATTTACACCTTTCTTTTCTAAGACTCTCCATAAAATCTCTCTTGAAACTCTATCATAAGCCTTCTCAAGATCGATAAATAGCATATGCAAATCTTGTTTTCTTTCTCGGTAGTTGTCAATGAGTCTCCTCAAGAGATGTATAGCTTTCATGGTCGACCGCCCTTACATGAATTCAAAATTCTTCGAGATATTAGTATCTCATCTTATTCTTCTTTCTATTGCTTGTTCACATAGTTTCATGGTATGACTCATCAATTTAATTCTTCTGAAATTAACTTAATTTTGTATATCTTCTTTGTTTTTATACAAAAATATCAAGATACTTTCTCCCCATTGGTTTGACATCCTCTTTGACTTCAGTATCTTATTGAAAAAACATGTAAGCCAAAAAATTACTTCATTTCCTAGACATTTCAATACTTTGATGGGTATATCGTCTGACCCATCCGTCTTTCCATTTTTCATCTTCTTTATAGCATCATTTACCTCTGATACTTGAATTTTACGATAAAATATTATGTTCATATACTCCTGTGATTTACTTAACTATTCCAAGTTTAATTCATTGTCTTTTATTTCATTATATAGTTGATAAAAGTTTCTTTTTCATGGTTCTTTAATATTCACATCATCCGTTAAAACTATATCTTTTTCATCCTTTTATGCATTTTACTTGGCTTAAATCTCTTGTCTTGTTTTCTCTAGCTCGAGTAATTTTATATATGTTACACTATTCATCTTTGGTATCTAGTCGCATATAAAATTCTTCATAAACTTGATTTCTTGTTTTACTTACTGCATGCTTAGCTTCTTTTTTATCGACTTTATATCTAACTTAGTTTGCTTCATCCCTATATGCCTAGAGTGATTTATAGCTGGTCCTCTTTGCCCTCACTTTGTCTTGCACTTTCTCTTTCTACCACCAAATTTTTTTATTTTGGGCCGTACGACCTTTTGATACTCCAAGTACGTTCTTTCTACTTATCCTTAAATGTGAAGACATAACTTCCCATGAGACACTAAAATCAACATAAGGGTCATCAACTAGTTGTTACATAACTACTGTCTTGAAAAGCAACCTGTTTTTTCCATCTTCAAGCTCCACCGCCGAATTTTTGACAACTTTTTGTTCTTATCGTAAATTTATTATATTTAATTTGTATGTCTAACACCACTAATTTATTTTGTATTGTCAAACTTTCTTCTGATATGATTTTGCAATCTTTACACATTATTTTATTCATTTTGCTAGTCATAAAAAAATCAAATTGTGACTTATTTGGTATGCTTTTAAACGTAGTGAAATGATTTTCCCTCTTTATGAAAAACGTATTTATCATTTGCTACGATAAAGTTTAAAATGATTCGTTATTCTTCATTTTTTTTCTCCATATCCAAATCTTTCATAAACGTTTGTACAATCTATATTTTTTCTTCTATATATGTCCATTTAAGTCTTCTCCTATGAAAGTTTTCTTTATTTGTGGGATCTCCCTTACTAATTATTAAAGTCTTCCCAAAATTGCACTTTAATAGTTGCACTTAATCCTACTTGTGGCACGTAAGAACTGATCACATTAATAGTTTTCTTTTCTATTATTAATTTAAGAGTTAAGATTTTATCACCTTTTTTACTTACTCCAACAACTGCATGTCTGCATCCCTTCAAGTAGTATCCACAATAATACTTATTCTACTGTTTGTTTATTTTTTCTTGTTACCATAATTTAAAAGCTGAATTATTTAAAAATTTAGTTTTCTCACTCACCCATTTAGTCTCTTGCAAGCATAAAATATTTATCATTCTCCTAATCATCGTATCCACTGCTTCCATCGTTTTCTCCGTAAGCGTACCTATATTCTAACTTTCAAACCTAAGTCGGTCACAATTCTTACGACATACTTCCTTATGACGTCTAATATGTGAGGACTTTTTCTTATTTAACACTACACCCAAGTCTTATTAGAGGTGCAACGGTCCTTGTTAAGACGCTGCATTCAGACCATACGACGAGTACTCTTGCAAATTTAATACTACGCCCAAGTTTTGGAGATGCAACGGTTCTTGCCAAGACGCCGCATTCGGACCATGCGATGTGTTCCTTATGGAGAACAACATAGCTTTTGCACAATTTCTCAAATGATTCATATTCATAATGGATGACTAAATTTTACGTTGGCTGTCTACCTAACACAACCCTCACCATTTTTCATCCGGGCTTGGGACCGGCATAGGCTTGTTTATTACTTGTGTAACATAAAATATTTAAATTAGTTTGATACATTTAGAGATTCAATAAATGTTAAACTTTTATTATATCAAAAAGTATATAAATAAGAAATGTTTATATTTATATATCATCATTTATATAAATATTAGAATCAGAAATATAGTTGATTTAATAGAAGCTTCCTTTAATTAGATAATTAGATGTGGTGATTTCTTTGTTCTCAACTGAATAGGTAAACTATTCAAGTTGAATCTGACTGAAAACTCTGAAATGTTTCTCTAATTTTAAAGTCAGATTGTTTTTGGTGGGAGGAATCAACTTAGGCCTTGTGCATACAAGAGATCATAAAGCTCAAATTTTTGCTCAGGTTATGAGCTTGACTTGTAACTTGGATTGAACATATTTGAATACATTTAGATTAGAAAAAATCTGAGTTGCTTTCTAATTTGGATTCTTCTCACCTAGCCATGGTGTATTTTAAGGAAACAATTTGCAGGCCTTTACATCTTCATAGGGATTGGCTCGGAAGTTTAGCAAGTTATCTGTCTTCAAACCCAACTTTTTTGGTCCCTGAAATTTCTTCTGTCCAATATTGCGCGTGTTGATGGTGTTAATTTGTTTGTTTAAAATCCAGCGATGTGAAGCCGTCTTTTGGGTGGGATTCGGATTGAGAAGGGGCAAGGTTTTTGGTTGCTTATCATAGCAGAAAGCAAATTTGTATTAGGTTGCAGCTTTGTTATTGCAAATACTGTCCAAATCAGGATGGGCCTGCCATGAGTGAAATACAATGAACTTGATGCAAACACAAATTAGATCAAGCACACCAAGATTTACATGATTTGTTTAAAACAACTTTTGACTGCAAGAGAAATTGTATCGGTTCATTAAAATCCAAAAAAATAATAGAGAAAATCATGCGCCACTATGGTTGGTTTTACTTCAGATCTTATACATTCTTTACATTGACGATGATCGTTAAATGCAAGACCAAACTGGTTCGTCTAACTGACTCGGTTAACCAAGCCGTTTTTGACCTCCATTAATCATCAAAATATCTTTTTACTTTCAACGTCCTCAACATTGGTGGCGAGAACCATTTCTATTGCTGAGCACATCTTACACATCCATATGAGGATCAGCTTAGTATACGCTAGTGGCCATAACTGAGCCATCAACATCTTGCTAATGGTGTTCTGAGCTTCCAAACCTTTGGCTTCCTACCGATTGCAGTCATCTGCAACTGCACCAAAATCACCAGCCTCATGTGGTCAATCATATTCCGCGGCATGGCGCCTGCCTCTGATGGCGGTCGTATGAACTCGTGTTGGCACTTTGCATGCACAACTTTGTAGGAGTGATATTATTAGCGGGCCTTCTCTGTTGCTCGTGCACTGTGTAATCGTGAAATCTATGTGGGTTCCTTGCAAACAGCCTCGCACCAGCCTCAGTATCTCTTTGGTGCAATTTCTGTCTCTTGCTATACCTGTATGTTTCCTCGTGAAACAAGGGACACAATACACAAACTTTTTTCTAGCTGAAGTAATTGATGGGAGCAAAAGTGAGAAAAATGAGGAAATCTAGACTTATTAGGTTCTTATAGCTCCTTCCTTTCAAATTTTTCTTAAATTTTGTTTACCTCAATTGAAGGGGAGCCTTGGTGCACCGGTTGAGGTATTGCCGTGTGACCATGAGGTCACGGGTTCGAGTCCTAGAAGTAGCCTCTTGCAAAAAATATAGGGTAAGGTTTGCTACATTCCCAAATTGTGGTGGGACCATTCTCCGGACCCTCGCTGTGCGGGGATGCTTTGTGCACCAGACTGCTTTTTTTTATCTCAACTAATTTACTCATTAGGCCATACTCGACCAACTATCTGTTTGTTAAACTGTCATAAAATGAGTGGTTATTCTTGAAAATTCTGCTTAGTTCCAACTTTTGGGTTCCTTTGATTCATATTTTGCATTTCTTATTGTTTCTCCTTCTTCACAGGGAAAATATTGCCGTGTACGCAACGGATTACCAAGCGAATTTCATGCTCGGTTATTGTTCCGTGTACATCTTCATGCAGACATTTTATGTCCTGGAACCATTTTCATGTCCCTGCTGGCTGGAGCCCTTTTCGGAGTCTGCAAAGGCATTATTTTGGTGGTTTTTACAGCAACCGCCGGCGCATCATCCTGTTATTTCCTTTCAAAAATTATTGGCAGACCCCTGGCTGGCTGGTTGTGGCCCGAAAAGCTACGGTTTTTCCAGGCAGAGGTATGCGCGCAATGCCTAATATCTCTAGCCGCTTTGCACGAATAATAACCTTTTTATTACTCTTTTGCTGATGTGACATTCATATGCTCAAATTATGGATGCAGATCGCCAAGCGCAGGGAAAAGCTTCTAAATTACATGCTGTTTTTAAGAATAACTCCGACACTGCCAAACACATTCATAAACTTGGCATCTCCGATCGTCGACATACCGTTTCACATATTCTTTTTTGCAACACTGTTTGGCCTCATTCCGGCGTCTTTTATTACAGTCCGAGTAAGTTACTCCTCATAACCATGTAAAATTCATTGTATATTGGATGCTGGAGCCTTTCTTACTGTAGCTGTTCGCATACAGGCTGGCCTTGCTCTTGGTGACCTGAAATCTCTCAGGGATCTGTATGACTTCAAAACCATGGTAGTTCTCTTCCTGATTGGATCTGTCGCCATATTTCCGAGTATTTTCAAGCGGAAGCGAACATACGAATGAACAAATAGCGAGCACCGAGAGCCTTCCGTGTAAAATCTAAAGAACTACAGTGTTGACTTCAATATGCGTGTTTGCGTTTTTGATGTCACTTTTGATGTCACGGCGAAAAAGATAGGATGAGCATGCATTTAAGGAGGTCGTCCTCTGTTTCATGAGTGGTGATAGATAATTTTGGTGCATTTGCTCTCATGGCAGTCATTGATTAGCCGAAACAAGAGGCAGTGTTTTCAAAGAAGACGACCCTTCTTTCCGCCAATCCTTGGATGCCATGGGTGAGCTCCAGGTAGGTTTTAGGTCTGAGAGCTGACTTTGATTCTGATTGCCTCTCCAGTTACTTACTACTAAGAGGTTTAGGGGTGGTGGGATTACATGGTGTGCCTGTGAATGTAATATTGTTGCATTTGGTGGGTTCTTCATGCCATCATATACATATTTTAAAACTTCATGGTTAGTGCTTACAAAATATAACCTCTTCAGCTTGCCCTTTGTGATTGCTTCTTTTATCTGATTTCTCATTTGACTATGGCTCCGTTTGGGAGGACTTATTTTCACGGTCAAGCGGTTACGACCGCATGAATCAGACCTTAATTATGCTCCGATCCATGCGGTCGTAACCGTTTGACCGGTGAAAATAAGTTCCCCCAAACGGAGCCTATATGCACATCAAAATAATGAAAGCTCAAAGTTGGCTGTTCTATGTAATCCTAAACTTTAAACCATAAACTCTCATTTGATTAACTGCACCAATTATGGTGTTATGTGCTCGAACGAAAGCTCAAAGTTGCCTGTTCTCTTTGACTGTCATTAAAACTCTCCATATTTTTATCAATAAATGGCTCAGTGATTATATGAGAATGTAACTGTTTTTTTTTTTTACTTTTTTTTATCGGCATCTAATCATCCTTGTGTTCAAATGTTTGATGAATGATTAATTTATCATTAACGGTTGATCAACATATAGTTATTATAACAACACTCAAGCCTTTATCCCACTATAGTGGCGTCAGCTATTAGGATCATTTGTCGCCATTGTGCCTTATCTTTTGTCATAATCTTACTAATGTTTAAGTACATGTATTTCTTTATAGTTCCATCAGCCGGTTCTCGATCGGCTTGTCACATTCATTCGTCTTTATTCTATTAGCGGCCAGGCACCGGTCGTCATTTGAGTGCTGAAGTATCAACACATTGCATTAAAAAAAACCAAGGATTGCATTAGGTCAAAAAGATTAAGGCTTCATTTGACGCGGCATTGTCTGGCCCGCGTTTGGAGCAAACGCCACTGGACAGCGAGAAAACAAATGTTATCTCAAATTAGACCAAAATGGCATTTTGGGACGACGACGGTAGGAAACGAAGGATCATCGAATATTCTTTTTAGGGTTAGACATTTTCCGAGATCGAGCAAAAAAACGCTCAAACAAAGTGAGCATAGAATAAAAAAAAAAGGCGCTGCTATCCGCACCGCAGTTTTGGCTATTCGCAACGCACTTTCTCATAATTTTTTACGGCTTTTGGAAATACGCCTTGTGCATGCATTTTTAGGAAAAGTGCTCAACACTAAAGTTGTAGATCTCGACGAGATCTACAACTTTCGTGTTGAACACTTTTCCAAAAAAATGCATGTACCAGACGTATTTTCAAAAGGCGCAAAAACCTAGACGTATTTCCAAAGTACGTCATGTACAAGCATTTTTAGGAAAAGTGTTTAACACAAAAGTTGTAGATCTTGTCGAGATCTACAACTTTCGTGTTGAACACTTTTCCTAAAAATGCATGCACAAGACGTATTTTCAAAAGACGCAAAAAATTATGAGAAAGTGCGGTGCGAATAGCAAAACTGCGGTGCGTATAGCAGCGCCCTAAAAAAAACTGGGGACTAGTCTGAACGGGGCTACTGCTGCGTAGACATGTGGCTTGCATTTTAATCTTAAGTGGCTAGCCAGGTTGGTTAAATAGTAAACGAGAGGCACATTGGTTGTTCTTTGAAGACAAAAAAAAAATAGAGAGTTGTTATAGACAAATCACTTATGGCTATATACAAATCAATTTTTTGAATTTTTTAGGTCCATTAAAAATACTATACACAAATCATATAAAACCCAAAACATAACTCATTTTCTCATTCCAACCCTAGGCGTCTCCCCAGATTCCCTTTCCTGCGCGCTCGATGGAGTCGATTGAAACATCCGGCAACCCGCTTGAGGCCACCCTCGACGACAACATAACCTTCCAGAGCCGCCGTTCTTCCTCAACAGCAATCCTGGAGTGCCGACGCAACAATCAACAGCTCTGGTTCTTCCTCCGGCAGCAGCCCCGACGCCCTGCCTCCTCTCGTCGCCTCCCTAGGTATATTCCTTCACCTCGTCTTCCTCCTCCAGGCATAATAGGATTATGGACTCTGATGTTGTACTCCTTCACTTCGTCTTCCATCAGGCAGAATAGGATTATGGACTCGTTTTTGTACTCAGATGAAACAATCACAATCAGTTGGAGTCCTGCCTTCTTTATGATCTATTAATTTTGTTGCATAGTTACCTAATGGATATATTAATTTGCTCCAATATGTTGTAACAGGTAATTAATTTTGTTCTAATGGATGTGTTAATTTTGCTCTAATGATGTGTTAATTTTGCTCTAATGGATGTATTAATCTTGAATTTCAAACTATTTATTTTAAAATTTTTGAACTGTTTTGTATATGACAATTTGTATATGCATAATTACCTAATTTTTGGTTTGCACTAATTTGTATACAATAATTGTGTGTGTATAATCAAATTTAATTTATCTATAACAACTTTCAAACAAAATATTGTAACACAAACATTTTTTTTGGGTCTTTTTTAATGCACTAAAAAAAGACTGCTAAAGTCAATGCTTCACCCGCAAGCAATATCGTTCCATAAATGGCCATTACAGACTCCACCGATCCTCTGAAATCTGATCGGGAGAGATGGCGGGTCAAGGCAGTGATGGCGGTGGGCCTGCAGCGCCGGTGATGGTGGCAACCGGAAAGATGGTGCCAGCGGTTGGAATTTCCGTTCCGGGTCGGGCCAGGAAGGCGGCAGGGATTACCGATGGGGTTCCGGCACCCCCCTGATGGTACCGGCTCATTCAGCTTCGGGACCACGGGACCCACCGGAGAAGACGGCCAAAACGGCGGCCAGCACGCCTACGGATGGAGCAGCGGAAGCGGCGGCGGCGGCGGAGGCGGTGCCGGAACTGGGGCGTATTCGTACTCCTTTGGCGGGGACGGTGATGGCGGCGGAGGCAGAGGAGGGGTACCGCGCTTCGGCGGCGGGCGGCGGAGGCGGAGGCGGAAATTGGGCTTATCCGTACTCCTTTGGATGGGGAGGCGGTGGGCCCGGATTTGGTGGTCCCGGATTTGGTGGCGCCGGATTCGGTGGCCCGGATTTGGTGGCCCGGATTCGGTGGCGGAGGTGCAGGACATAGCGCCGGTGGCCGCGGCGGTGATGAGGGGGGGTCGCGCCGGAGGCCGCGGCGGTGAAGGAGGAGGTGGCGCCGGCGGCCGCGGCGGTGAAGGAGGAGGTGGCGCCGGCGGCCGCGGCGGCGAGGGAGGAGGTGGCTCCGGCGGACGCGGCGGTGACGGAGGAGATAGCGGCGGCGGTGAAGGCGGCGACGGAGGGAAGACAGTTTAATGGTCAATCAGCGGGGGGGAAGGGTGGTTGGTGATGGTTGCTATGTTCCTGTTTATTAATCATCTACTCGTTTTGCTTTAAAAAGCCTGTAGCAGTAATAAATGAGGGGCAGCCCTCTGAATTTTCTTTTCTTGTTGGTGCGTTTTTGTTCAAACTCACCGGATCAAAAACGCTGTGCCAAACGGTGCCGAACTTCTTTGTAGCCATTCGCTAAAACCTGAAATTAATCGCGTTGAAGAAGCCGAATGATAGTCATAAACTCAATTTGTTCGGAAATTGTTAAGAGAGAATAAAGTTGTGTGTGAAGATAGGCGGAAATTACTTCATTTACTTAAATTACTTTGGTGTTTGAGTTCACATTTCGCAAGCAGTGGGGATGTTGGGCGATCCTTGTGGGTCTACTGTGAACAGTAAAGTGTTGATGAGCTGGTTCGATCAGCTAGTATGTGGCAATATTGGATTATCGCTCGGGTTGCTATGAGTTGGTCGAGTATGTTGCGTATCTACTTAACAAAGAATACGCTTAGGCCACATTCGTTTGCACCGTTTTCACGACCTGTTTTTGTTTTGAGTTTTCGCGGTCCAAATGTAGGTGTTCGTTTGACTATGTTTTGCACGGTTTGGTTTTGAGTTGAAAACGTTATGTTTTCATTTCTTCTAAATTTTCTCCACCCCAAAACAGACCTGACGAGGTCCATTTTCCGCGGTTTTTGAGAATAGATGATCGACTTCTCTTCTTCCCGGCGGGTGATTTTCCACTGAGAACTTCCTCCCGGTTTCGCTTCTTTGCCGCACCCTAGGTCCTAATTTCCACCTCTTCGGTTTCCGCCCGCACCTCTCCAACTTCGGCGCTGCTCCAGGAGAGAAGCTCCCGCACGATGTCCACGCTCAAGATCAGCCACGATGGAGCGCCGCCATGGCCGGTACCTGTGAGAGTTTTAGAGAAAATAAACAGTAGAAATGAATGTTTATTTGAGATCGTTGAAGCTCCTGCCATTGCCGTCATGTCTGTTCACCATCAGCCACAACCTAGTTTTATGATTGCCTCCTGTGAACGAACATAAGTTTTTGTTTTGCCCCAAAACGAAAACACATGATTTTTTCGTTTTGGGCCAAAACGAAAAACCTTTCAATGAAAACCTGCAAACGAACGGGCCCTTAAATTTCATACCGAGATTGGCAAGACCGTGAATACGGAACAGGATACATAAAGCTACTGAAAACCAATTGGCAAGACGACTATGGTTGTGTGAATTGCTTAAACAATCAGACCCTCTCGTGTTGAAAGACCACATTTTGGAGTTGGATTTAAGTCTGCAACTCATTATTGAAAAATTTCAGAGCTCTCTCTTTTTCATATATATATTTTTTGTCCTCTTCAAATGAAAACTTGTAGCCTCTTTATAGTTTTTGGAGGACGCAATAGCAATTCGGTTTCCTAGGTATTGAATAGGCAAATGGGAGCACGTTGTTGAGATCTCTTGAATTCGTCATTTTTTGTATATGATGTCCTTGCCACCGGTGGCCCAGGCAACTTGGGCAGTCAGGTTAAGCTTGTTAGAAAGGCGGTGGTGGCGGCGGCGGCGACGACGGCGACGACGGGCGCACAGGAGTCGTGCGCTCCCCTCATGCCTTGCGCGTGAAGGCGCATGCGTGAAGGCTCGCGCCACTCCGCTCGCCGGTGTCCCTTCACCCGCCTCCCTGTACGTGTGCGGGTGCGACCACAATCTCCCCAACATGTGTGTATCTGCACGCCTTCATCGTGCGCCCTCTGCGTGCTCCTGTCACCATCGTCTCCCATCACCTCCGTCCCTATTATCCATCACCGCTCTTCCAACGAGCTTGACTGGACCACCCAGTTTACCCGAACCATCGGGGGCATGGTCATCATATCCTCAAAATTGGTGATCTAAGGGATCTAAATCGTGTTTTCCTCTTTGCTCATTTGATGATGAAGAGGATGTAATTACTTATGCACCGCCAGAAAATATATAAAAAGGGTCTAAGCCTTCATTTGAAAGGGATATATGCAAAAAAGGTAAGAAGAGACGGTTCTAAAGTTTCCCGTCAAAGTGTTGAAGACTTTTGTCTAGCTCCAAGGCACGAAAATCATGTTCGACGCTTAACCTCCCACTTAGCACGCACTTCTCGCGTGCTCGCTCCATCTTCGAGTCTGCTCCAGTGTGTGCCTCATCGCTCCACACGCTTTGCTCCAGTGCGTGTTCTACGGGTTTCGTTCTGCTCAACACCCAACACTTGGAAACATTTTATAAACGAGTGGTGACTTGTGTTATGAAAACAGTCAACAGACAGATAATTTCTAGATCCTCAAAAATAATCTAACGACAAAAAAAACGGTTATGAAGAACGATGAGTACAAAACAATAAGAAATACCACAAACAAAGAACACCAAATATAAACTGGTTCCCGAAATTGGGTACGTCTACTGCGCATCCAAAATAGTTTATTTTCTTTTCCCAAGCATACAATACAACTAAAAGGGAGGGAAAAATAAACTGAGAGATTTATGACAATTTTAAAACCTCCAAGATCAGGTCGTACACTTTGCGACGAGAAAAAAGTCCGGCAGTAAGAGAAGTGTCGGCGACCGAGAGTCGAGCACGCTGCAGCAAGGAAGAAACCCGTCGATAAAATGCAGCAAGAAAGAAGCCCGACGTAAAGATGGCGGCCACTGACCAAAGAGACGCACACACGATTGCAACGGGGAAGAACCCCCATGTTCGGCCAAGGCCGGCCGACCGACCTCCTCTACATTCTCCTGCTAGCTGAAATCTTCACCACTTCATGGGGATAACCGACCACTTCTTTTATAGGTGAAAAGAACCCTAAAATCGGGTAGAGAGGTGAGGTCGATTGGATCCAATTAAGGAAGAAGAAAAAATTCCATCTAAAAGTCTCATTCATCAGCGGAAGGAAAATATATTCTGCCACCAATGTTCTTCCATAGTTACCGGAATTTGGGAAATTCCAAAAAGAGGAGCCACGATTTGAGTGGTCTTCAAAAAAGTATTGAAAGGTTTCCAAAATATCCAAAAAAAATACCGCCAAGAATTTGATTTAAAAAACGATGACATCATAGATTGTGTGGTTTTCAAAATAAGGCTCCGCCCATATGAAAAGAGGCGGCAATTACCGCAATAACCTCACCTTGACGCCTCTTCCATGATATGTTCCACCTATTTGAGATAATGCCAAAGGCCCCAATGGTCACTAAGATCCAAAGCCAAAGGAACCAACTAAATGAAAGAGGCTGAGAACGGATCATAAGAAAACTCCTCTGATTCTAAGTAGCGCACAAACTAGACAGACATGGCTGACTCAAAAACGCTCCACCTTGAAGTTAAATCTCAACTGCTCCACCTTCAGCGATGGTCTCCCATATCAAAATAAATGTCAAGACTTCTGATCTGTGATGTGCGCGTGGGAGAGAAATTGACAAATGCAGACACACTAACTATGAATGCAAACGAACTGACCTCAGCATGAGAAAAATGAATTTATATAAGAACTAATAAAAAAAAGTTAATTAGATGCACTATAAGCTCATGTAGAATGAGTAGTAACAAGGAAAGAGCTTAGGTAATAGATTATGACTTAACTACACTCACAAAATAAAGTTCTTGACCAGAAAAATAACTAAAAAATAAGAGTTATAGTGACATAAGTATAGAGATAGCATGATTAAAAATAAAGGAAAATAAGCATGAGCAAATAAAGAGATAATGACCATGGTAGCAAAACAAGAAAAATAAAAAATTACAGGAAGCCCAAAAGAAAACACACAAAGAAAAAAAGACAAGAAAAAATATGTGAGAAAAACACTAGAGAATGTCTTCATCGACATCCTCAAGGCATAGGGATGTGACAGACTTTTCCTTATAATCATCAGGGATCTTCCATTTCTCTTTATTCTGAAACTTCCAACAATCCTTTATCTCATGACCACTCTTTTTGTAGTAGTTGCAGTGGCTATCTGAAATTTTCTTATACTTGCCTCCTCTGACTGAACCAGACTGACCCCGAGAAATTAAAGCTGAACTTTAAGCAATACCTGAGTCAGACGACTTCTTTCGAACGTCATATGAGAGTAAGGATGCAGTGACCTCTTCCATATCCCAAATATCCTTACTGTAGGTGAGGGTAGCGATCAAGCCCTCGTTGGACTTTAGAAGAGAGTTCAAAAGAATAACTGTCTGGTCCTCTTCCTCCACCTTGATATCCATGCTGAGGACACTCAGATAACAGTTTGTTGAAACTGTTTAGATGGTAATATAGAGAGGAACCCTCTTTCATGCTAAACGTGTATAACTGCTGCTTGAGGTAGATGCGGCTGGGGAGAGATTTCGTCATATAAGTACTCTCTAGTTTTGCCCAAAAGACCAGATACAGTCGTCTCTGAAAGAACTTCATACAACACATCATCATGTGTAACCCCTCCCCTGTAATGACCATATAATATAGGTCCGGTCGGGGCCCCACACATATCGACGCCACAAATTTAGCATTATAAAGTGATATAAAGAACAACGCATCTCAAAACTCAGAACACAAAACAACGGAAACCCACAAACACTAGAAGTTATCCACTATCACAGGAGTATCATAACGGTCTTAAGGACTTACAACAATCATGAGTCCAAAAACTGAAACAACAACAAATAAAGCAATGTGCTTTTGCACTCCTAGTCTACCTCGGCATACAAGTAAGATTACAGTTCATGGAGCAAAGCATTCAATAAAACACAAGTAAATAAAATAGAATTCACTTCACGGGGCTTAGGCCTTTTGGCCGGCGAGCTTGCTCCCGCTTGCGATCCTTGCCTTGTAAAAATTTGTTGTAATGTGGGTCGGCAAAAATTATCCTCAACTGTATAACCGACACATCTCCTCCGGCCATTCCTAGCAGACCCCGGGGCTGTAAGACCCCAACCTCGGAGTTGATCGCGGGGCGATCAATCAACGCTTTTGGAGGCCTGAACAGGGGCACACGGCCAAGCACACGGCCGTGTGCCTACCCGTGTTCAGTGGTTTTGTGCAGTCTCGAGTCAGAGAAGTACACGGCCTAAGACACACGGCTGTGTCTCAAGCCGTGTGTGGGGCACACGGCCTCGAACACGGCCGTGTTCGAAGCCGTGTTCTGGAAGCCCGACGATCGTCCTGAAGCTCCAGGTAACACGGCCCGTGGTACACGGCCGTGTCAGGACCCGTGTCGATCGGCGAATGAACTACACGGCCAGGCACACGGCCGTGTGCCAACCCGTGTTCGGCCCAGATTTTGTTATTTTGGATCTAATCTCGGCGTTCATTCCCTTGGATCTGGATCCGACGGTGGGGGCTGCTCCTGGGGGGTTATTAGCCGGGAAATGAGGGGAGAAACCCTCATTTTCATCTTGGGTTCTCTTTCTACATCCTAGAGAGAGGGGAGAGCTCCATTGGTGGTGTGAGGCCAAAATCCGGCCGCCGGAGGAGATTCGAAGCTCCAAATCGCGATCCGAGCCCAGATCCGCGGAGCGGAGGCGATGACGTTGCGAAGCTTTCTAGCCGCGTAGTTTGCGATGGCGCCGCGGAAAAAAACGCTGGGTAACGATCCTCTTCATAGGGCATGCATGTGTAGTCGCCCTTCTTTCTATGCATGGGGAAATCCCCCTCTCGCGAGTGAGCGTTGAGGCGCGGAATCCCTTCGGGTAGATATGTAAAGTCCCCGTTGTTAGAGCCCGGAATCGGAGTACGGGCGTAGGCATTGTGTGTGAAGCCTATTCGGGTTTAACCCAGATCGGTGATGTTTGCATTGCATGGCGGAGAAGACTCCGCGCCGGGTGATTTTAGTTTTCCGAAATTTCTACGCGTAGTAGATTGCATACAGGGATCCTTGGGGGTTAACCTCGAGGCGCACCCGGAAAGCTTGGGCGGAATCGCATTGCCGCCATGATGTTGCCTTGGAGGGCAAATCGGTACATAACGGGGTTATGTGCGTGTTTTGATCGATTGTGGGAATGAGGAGAAACTTGGCCCGCACCGATGGCTAAATGGCCGTGGTGAAGTGAGCAACGGGCGGGTGGAACTCTACCCATTCCAAGTGGTCTCGGTAGAAGCGACCTAAAGTACATGGGACTTCCGGGAGGCTGGAAACGGGCCTAGGCTTCGGCTGAAAGGGCTAAATGCTCACGAGAGTTGCCATCCGAGGGATGGTGGTGGAATCGCGGTGTCGGACTGGGTCCGGACCGGGTTCACCGATTAGTGCCCTGAGAGCACGGAGTGTGCGGCCGTGCGTGCCGACACTTGTGGCGAATAGAATACTTTATAGAATTGTTATGGTAGTTTTATATGCAGGGAAGGAGCACCGCCATCCCGAGAAACGGGACGGGGTCGTTATAATTTGGTCAGCTTTGCTGACCGTTGCCCTTTTGTATTGCCACCTCTTGGGTGGATTGCTTTCTACAGGTGCTGCTGCGGAGCCAAGCGGCAAATAGCGGGCTAAAGCCCAAGTTGCAGCGCACAGCCCTCGAAGGCTTAGTTATTAGCTTTTTCATATTCATGTATGGCCGGCCTGCGTGCCGATGTATGAAAGACACTATTTTTGTTAAGTGAGCAATGTAAGGCCTTAAGGCCAGTTCTCTTTTGTGTATGTACCATTCCTGGGTTGTAGTGGACATTCATGCTCTGTGGCAGGGTTCTTATCTTTTTGCAACTTAATTAAATTGCTTCCGCTAGGTGTTGTGTAGGACGCTCTGATTGGTTGTGTGGTTTCAACGCGTAACCAACCGGTCTATCCGTAGTATATGGCGTCGGGCCCCGGCCGACCTACTGCTATATGCTATGTGACGGATAGGGGTGTTATAAATTGGTATCAGACTTCTGGTTTCGGTCACGCTTATTAATTGTTTGGACGAATTCACTTTAAGGGGTGGTGAGCACATTGTGTGCGTCATCGTTATAACATGAAAAGAACCCATGAATGTCCACTTAGGAATGAAAATACACATGTTTGAGGAACCTGCGTGTTCCTATAATTGTTATTTGCAGTAGTGTTTGGTCGCTTATCAGTGTTTTGCACGATTATAGGTGACCAGAAGTGGAGCTGGCCGTCTGAAGCTGGGCCGTCTGAACGGCCAGGTTTGAGAGCGTGAGAGTGAGCGATGGACGCTCGCCACACCTGTCGCCGAGACCATTTTTGCGGCCTTTTCATGCGCAGCCTGCCTGGTACCTGCTTAGAGCCGCACAGACGGCTGCAACAACAACTGGTATACACACAGAGTTCGCGGAGAGCACTGAGGAAGACAACTGAAGCATGTCATGGGCTTTTTCCACCGGTGTTCACGGGGGCAGAAACCCGACCCAAGCAGAGTTGGCTCTCAAGGGTCAACAGGGTGATGACTGCGACGGAAACTGAAGAGTGGCAGAAGACCACTATAGCGACGTTCCTTTTGGATGGGGACGCAAGACTGTGGTGGGAGGGCCTAGAGCTGCATCAGTTGAGGGGAAGGCCATTGGCCGAAGTCCCGATGGAGGAGTTTGCGAGACTATTCATGGCTCGATACCTCCCCTCGGCGCAGAGGATCGCGCTAGAGAGCGAATTCCAGAAGTTGGTGCAGGGTGATAGCACCGTTGATGAATACCTCCACGAGTTTACTCGGTTGGGGAGATATGCCGGCGCTACCTTCGCAGACGAGGAGCGCAAGACGAGCCGCTTTTATGAAGGGCTAAGGGATGATTTGAGGTTGTTGCTGTCGGGGCCCAAGACGCAGGGTTTCATGACCCTGGTCAGTTCGGCCGGTCCTTGGAGAAGGATATGAGAAACGTGCAAGCAAAGAAGGAGAGGGAATCTGGTGGCAAGAGATCAGAGTTTAAGGCGCCGACTACGTCGAAGTCGGGCTACCGCAGATTCTCCAAGAAGTCTAGGACGTCGGGTCCAGCTCCTTCTGCAGGTGCCTCGGGGGCAACTACCAATCGAACCCCGGGTGCTTGTTTCACGTGTGGAAAGCCGGGGCACTTTGCCTGTGACTGCTGGAGTGGACGCTCAAAGTCCGAAAGGAAACAAGGGGCTACCTACGAGGAAAAAGGCAAAGCGGTGGAGTCGTCGCGTCCTACTATGCTCCGACTCAGCCTAAAGTCTACAACTTGGGCAACAGGAGGCCATCAAGCAAGCGGATGTGGTGACAGGTATGAGTTAATTTATGTAAGTTGACTTGAGAATACTATTACCTATTGCTTGTTAAGCTAATGTCTTTTGCTTAGGCTTTGTGGTGATTAGCGATAGTCCGGCACGGGCACTGTTCGACACTGGTGCTTCATTCTTTCTTGTCGAACAGTTTATATCGCGCATCGGAGTCCCTTCTTCGATGGTAAAGGACAAGCTAGATGTGTTGCTACCAAATGGGTGCTCGATGCGTGCGGACAGAGTGTGCGCCGTGAAGGTTCACATAGGGAGCCAAGAGTTCGACTTGCTAGCGTCATTATTGCCGTTGGTAGAGTTCGATGTTATCTTTGGAATGGATTGGCTGTCAGAGCAGAAGGCTTGGATCGATTGCGACCGTAAGGAGATCAAGCTGGGTGTAGGGCGGAAGACTACTTTCGAGGGGCTTAAGGGGTCGAGCAAGACACTAATGTCTGCTCTTCAGGTGGTGAAGGTGGTTCGTGCTGGTGCAGAGCTGTTCTTTGCGATAGTGGTGGCCGTGGAGCCAAAGTCCCCGTTGGATAGCATCCCCGTGGTTTGCGAATACCCCGATGTGTTCCCGGATAGCCTTCCTGGAGCCCCACCGCAGCGAGAGATTGATTTTACGATCGAGCTCGTGCCGGGTGCCAAACCCGTGTCACGTGCTCCTTATAGGTTGGCGCCAAAGGAGATGGCGGAGTTGAAGGTTCAGTTGGAGGAACTGATGGAGCAAGGTTATGTGCGTCCAAGTTCGTCGCCTTGGAGCGCACCGGTCCTCTTCGTTAAAAAGAAGGACGATAGTATGCGGCTGTGCATCGACTACAGAGAATTGAACAAGTTGACGGAAAATAATAAGTACCCGATCCCGAGGATTGATGATCTCTTTGATCAGTTAGTCGGATCTTCGGTATACTCCAAGTTGGACTTGAAGTCGGGGTACTATCAGCTGAGGATCAGGGAGTGTGATATCCCGAAGACGGCGTTCAGTACGAGGTATGGGCATTTCGAGTTCACGGTCATGCCGTTTGGACTGACAAATGCGCCATCGGTGTTTATGGATCTGATGAACAGGACGTTCAGAGATTTCCTGGATCGCTTTGTGATCGTCTTTATTGACGATATTTTGGTATACTCGCAGTGCGAAGAAGACCACTTCAAGCATTTGCATTTGGTGTTGGAGACTCTGAGGAGGAATGAGCTTTACGCAAAGTTCTCCAAGTGCGAGTTCTGGCTACCCTCGGTAGCGTTCCTTGGTCATATAGTGAGTGGGGAAGGTATAGCAGTGGATCCGGCGAAGATTGTTGCGATACGGGAGTGGCCTGCGTTATCTTCTGTCGCGGAAGTCCGTAGTTTTCTCGGGCTTGCCGGATATTACAGGCGCTTCGTAGAGAACTTCTCGCGGGGTAGCGTTACCTCTCACGAAGTTGACAAGGAAGGATCAGAAATTCTTGTGGACGCAAGAGTGCGTGCAAGCTTTTGAGGAGCTGAAGAGGCGGTTGACCACGGCGCCAGTGCTTAGTTCGCCGAGTGGGACCGAGGGCTTTGAGGTGTATAGCGACGCTTCGGGTAGTGGCTTGGGCTGCGTGTTGTTTTGCAGCATGGAAGTGTGATCGCGTATGGATCGCGTCAGCTGAAAGTGCATGAAAGAAATTATCCGGTGCACGACTTGGAGTTGGCGGCCGTGATTTTTGCACTCAAGTTGTGGAGGCACTACCTATACGGCGTAAGAGTCGATATATACACCGATCACAAGAGCCTAAAATACTTGTTGGATCAAAAGGACCTTAATATGAGGCAGAGGAGGTGGATGGAGTTCCTGGGGGACTACACCTTCAAGATACATTATGTACCCGGGAGGGGCAACGCAGTTGCGGATGCGCTGAGCCGCAGGGCTCCCGCCCGAGCCAACTGGTTGTCGGTGCATGATGAGCGGCTAGTGCGGGAGTTGGAGGAGCTTGAGATCTGTTGCGTGGACAAGCAGACGAGCGCCCAAGCAATGTTAAACTGGACAGAGGTGCAGTATGACCTGGCTGACCGGGTTCGGCAGGCATTGGAGTTAGATGACTCCATGAAAGAGCTTATGGAGGCCGCTCTGGATGGGTCAAATTCCCAGTTCTCGGTGGATGATGGTTTGTTAAGAAAGGATCATCGGTTGTGCGTCCCGAGTGGGGGTACCTCCGGGCGGAGTTGATGTACGAGGCTCATCATACCAAGTACTCAATCCACCCAGGGAGCACGAAGATGTATCGCGATCTCAAGAAGTTGTTTTGGTGGCCGGGGCTTAAGAAAGATGTGGCGTTGTACGTGGCTAAATGCCAAACGTGCGCCTTGGTGAAGCGGAGTGCCAAAAGCCAGGAGGATTTCTAATCCTTGCCTATACCGGAGTGGAAATTCGACGACATATCCATGGACTTTGTGCACGGGTTGCCAAGGTCACAGAAGGGGAACGACGCCATCTGGGTGATCGTAGATCGACTAACCAAAGTGTCGCATTTCATTCCGCATAGGAAGGATGATTCTGTGGAGAGATTGACAAAATTGTATGTCGACAATATTGTTAGGCTGCATGGTGTGCCCCGTAGCATTGTGAGTGATCGCGATGGGCGGTTCACGTCAAATGATTGGAGGTTGGTGCAGCAGATGTTGGGAACAAAGTTTAAAGTTCAGTACAGCTTTCCATCCGCAGACGGATGGGCAGACCGAGAGGGTTAATAGAACGATGGAGGACATGCTCCGCATGTGTGTTCTAGACTTCGGGAAGCATTGGGAAGACCACCTTTATTTGGTGGAGTTCGCGTACAACAACAGCTACCAAGCGAGCATACAAATGGCGCCCTTCGAGGCCCTGTATGGTAGGAAGTGTCGCACGCCGTTATCGTGGCTTGAAGCGGGTGAGGCAAGGTTGTACAAGAAGCAGGAGGTGGAGAGTGCTACCTCGTTAGTGCGGATCATTTGGGAGCGCTTGTTGATCGCTCAGGACCGGCAGGCGAAGTATTACAATGCCAAGCACCGGAACGTGGAGTTCGCGGTAGGCGATTGGGTATACCTGAAAGTGAAGCCGTTCAAGGGGGTTTCGCGGGTGAGACGCTTGAAGAAGCTGAGCCCAAGGTACCTTGGACCTTTTGAGGTCCTGGAGCGAGTCGGCGAAGCTGCATACCGTTTGAAGCTATCAGTAGAGTTGAGTGGATTACATGATGTGTTCCACATTTCTGTGTTGCGGAAGGCGTGTGCAAGGGCCTTCGCAGGTGATCGCGGCTGATCAAGTACGGTTGAGGAAGGGTTGACAACGAAAGTCAAGCCCATATCTATTGAGGATTTCGAAGTCAAGCGGCTTCGGAACAAGGAAATCAGAATGGTGAAGGTCCGTTGGGATAACTGCGGACGCGAGGAGCTCTCTTGGGAGCGAGCGAGACAATGCGCGAGGAGTACCCCGAGTTGTTCCCCTCAGGTACTCGTTATGTTTTTGTTTTTGTGTAGTCTCTGTTCTTAATTTCGGGACGAAATTCTCTTAAGGGGGAGGGAGTTGTAAGACCCAACCTCGGAGTTGATCGCGGGGGCGATCAATCAACGCTTTTGGAGGCCTGAACAGGGGCACACGGCCAGGCACACGGCCGTGTGCCTACCCGTGTTCAGTGGTTTTGTGCAGTCTCGAGTCAGAGAAGTACACGGCCTAAGACACACGGCTGTGTCTCAAGCCGTGTGTGGGGCACACGGCCTCGAACACGGCCGTGTTCGAAGCCGTGTTCTGGAAGCCCGACGATCGTCCTGAAGCTCCAGGTAACACGGCCCGTGGTACAAACGGCCGTGTCAGGACCCGTGTCGATCGGCGAATGAACTACACGGCCAGGCACACGGCCGTGTGTCAACCCCCGTGTTCGGCCCAGATTTTGTTATTTTGGATCTAATCTCGGCCGTTCATTCCCTTGGATCTGAATCCGACGGTGGGGGCTGCTCCTGGGGGGTTATTAGCCGGGAAATGAGGGGAGAAACCCTCATTTTCATCTTGGGTTCTCTTTCTACATCCTAGAGAGAGGGGGAGAGCTCCATTGGTGGTGTGAGGCCAAAATCCGGCCGCCGGAGGAGATTCGAAGCTCCAAATCGCGATCCGAGCCCAGATCCGCGGAGGCGACGACGTTGCGAAGCTTTCTAGCCGCGTAGTTTGCGATGGCGCCGCAGAAAAACGCTAGGGTAACGATCCTCTTCATAGGGCATGTGTAGTCGCCCTTCTTTCTATGCATGGGGAAATCCCCCTCTCGCGAGTGAGCGTTGAGGCGCGGAATCCCTTCGGGTAGATATGTAAAGTCCCCGTTGTTAGAGCCCGGAATCGGAGTACGGGCGTAGGCATTGTGTGTGAAGCCTATTCGGGTTTAACCCAGATCGGTGATGTTTGCATTGCATGGCCGGAGAAGACTCCGCGCCGGTGATTTTAGTTTTCCGAAATTTCTACGCGGTAGATTGCATACAGGGATCCTTGGGGGTTAACCTCGAGGCGCACCCGAAAAGCTTGGGCGGAATCGCATTGCCGCCACGATGTTGCCTTGGAGGGCAAATCGGTACATAACGGGGTTTATGTGCGTGTTTTGATCGATTGTGGGAATGAGGAGAAACTTGGCCCGCACCGATGGCTAAATGGCCGTGGTGAAGTGAGCAACGGGCGGGTGGAACTCTACCCATTCCAAGTGGTCTCGGTAGAAGCGACCTAAAGTACATGGGACTTCCCGGGAGGCTGGAAACGGGCCTAGGCTTCGGCTGAAAGGGCTAAATGCTCACGAGAGTTGCCATCCGAGGGATGGTGGTGGAATCGCGGTGTCGGACTGGGTCCGGACCGGGTTCACCGATTAGTGCCCTGAGAGCACGGAGTGTGCGGCCGTGCGTGCCGACACTTGTGGCGAATAGAATACTTTATAGAATTACTATGGTAGTTTTATATGCAGGGAAGGAGCACCGCCGTCCCGAGAAACGGGACGGGGTCGTTATAATTTGGTCAGCTTTGCTGACCGTTGCCCTTTTGTATTGCCACCTCTTGGGTGGATTGCTTTCTACAGGTGCTGCTGCGGAGCCAAGCGGCAAATAGCGGGCTAAAGCCCAAGTTGCAGCGCCAGCCCTCGAAGGCTTAGTTATTAGCTTTTTCATATTCATGTATGGCCGGCCTGCGTGCCGATGTATGAAAGACACTATTTTTGTTAAGTGAGCAATGTAAGGCCTTAAGGCCAGTTCTCTTTTGTGTATGTACTCATTCCTGGGTTATAGTGGACATTCATGCTCTGTGGCAGGGTTCTTATCTTTTTGCAACTTAATTAAATTGCTTCCGCTAGGTGTTGTGTAGGACGCTCTGATTGGTTGTGTGGTTTCAACGCGTAACCAACCGGTCTGTCCGTAGTATATGGCGTCGGGCCCCGGACGGACCTACTGCTATATGCTATGTGACGGATAGGGGTGTTATAGGGGCACTGCATCACCCTGCAGGTCAGCACTTCGTATGCCAATGTATATAAACATATAGAGTACAGAAACAGGTTAGGACGCATACATCATAAACGTTTCTAGGTTGAGTATTTAATAAAAAGGGGCCTATAATACAGATGTATGCAAATCTGGGTTTCACCCATGACACCCTATAGTGTTTGAATCTAACATATCATTACGCATCATCACATCATACAGGTACTTCCATTTTCGCCTAACGGCATTCAAGTCGCCATACAGAACTCTTGTCTAGGCCCCACCCGCTCGTGGGTCTCAAAACCCGGGCTTGCTTGCAAGCTCTGACTTCTCACGTCAGGATTCTGTCACACAAACAAACCGATGATAAGAACCCTTGCTTGACCCCACCCTCTCATGGGCTTCATCGCTCGGGCTTTTCAAAAGCTTGGCATTCTCGTCAGTTTCTCAGAAGGGGACTTGTCTCGCCGGGACACTCTCCACACATGATTTGCATGTCACGGGCTAGCTAGCCGACCACAGAGACAAAGTCGTGTCTTCGCACATCAATCAATGAATATAGTCTTTCCCACCCTAATCCACCATTTGTTCTTGCATGAAATAAAGGGGGGGGGGGGCAAACATCACAAACGGCTTCTTACCGCAAACGGATTTCTAGCAAAATCCTTAAGGCTCGTTATGCAATATCACCAAGTCGGACTAACGGTCGCGACTACGACTTCACCCACAATGCCTAATCCACTAGCGAAGTGGATTTCTAATGCAACATCATGTCGGGGATGGACACAATTGACCCGGTGACTACTCTTGAACCATGACAACCCAAACTCATCTCATTTGAGAGATCTAGTGCCTGAAAGAAAAATAAGATAAAACGGATGTTATGTACGCATCCTAAAGACCAAAAGGAGAAGTGTCGTTACCATACAACTCCTCTTCCTAGCCATGGAGATCTTGCTTTGCACAGATGAAAATATATGCCTTTAAGTCCTCTCCACAGATCTGCCCTCGGTTCGATGAACGAGCCTCGAAGCTTCGCCAATGGTGGAGAAAGTCCTTCTTCTTCCTCCTCCAAACCCTCTCTCCCAAACCCTAACTCCTACTCAAAAGAGAAGAATGAGGGAAAACAACCCTTCAGCCCTACTTAACCCTCTTGGACGGAGTGTCCTGGGCCATAGGATTACATCCCAAGAAGGATCGAACGGCCTAAAATCAGCCGTCACGAAACTGCTCCCGCAAGCTACCGTTGGGCGGTAGCTACCTACTGTGCCGCGATAACTTCCAAAGTCGTCGGCCAGAAAATAATGCAGCGCTATTGTCGGCGGTAGCAATACCGCTGCGCGGTAGCTCACTCAACGCTTCCGTCTAAACGCAAGAAGACTACGACCAAACGGTAATTAGCTAGCGTTGCATGCTACCACTCGACGCACTCAACGCCTACCACTCAACTCCTCCACTCAACGCCTCCACTCAATGCCTAAAGTCTACCGCCGAGCGGTAATTAGCTAATGTTGTGTGCTACCTCTCGACGCACTCGACGTCTAGTACTCCACGCACTCAACGCCTACCACTCAATGCCTTCCACTCAACGCAAGAAGGCTACCGTCGGGCGATAGTGACCTACCATCGCATTGTAATGCCCTGAGCATCAAGTCGAGAAAACTGGGGTGTTACAACTCCTCCCCACTTAACAGAATTTCGTCCTCGAAATTTAGCATGTAAACAAACAACAAAGCATACCTGATGCAAAGAGATCCGGAAATTCTTCCTGCATCGCTTTCTTATGCTCCCAGGAGAATTCATCTTGCCCGTAGTTATCCTAGTGCACTTTTACGAGGTTTACCTCCTTGTTCCGCAACTATCGAACTTCTGAATCCTCTATTCCGATTGGACGGACTTTTGTCCTCAAGTCCTCTTCTACCGGCACCACCACCGGCTCGACCACAACACTTGTCTCCATCAAAGCTTTCCTTAAAACTGAAACATGAAAGACATCATGTAATATATCCACTCAACTTCGGGGTCAATGCTAACCGATAGGCTGCTTCTCTAATGTATTCTGTAACTTCGAACGGCCTCAAAAACCTCGGACTCAACTTCTTAAGTCAGCAAATCCATGAAACACCTTTGAACGGCTTAATCTTTAGATATATCCAGTCGCCTACCGCGAACTACACATTCTTATGGCGCGCATTGAAATACTTCGCATGCCGATCCTGAGCAACCATCATGCGCTCTTGAATCGTTCGAACCAACTCACAAGCATCGGCCACCACTTCTTTTCCCAAAATTTTGGTGCCCCCTCTATCCATGACATCGGTATTCGACACCGCCTTCCATACAAAGCCTCGTATGACGCCATCTTGATACTCACCTGGAAACTATTATTGTAGGCAAACTCCACCATGAAAAGATGATCTTCCCACCTCTTCCCAAAATCAAGGGTACACATTCTCAGCATATCCTTCATTGTATGATTCGTCCTTTCCGTTTGACCATCAGTTTGAGGATGGAATGTCGTACGAAATTTGAGCTTTGTTCCCAGACTCTTCTGTACCAATCTCCAGTCTTTGGACGTGAACCGTCCGTCACGATCACTACCAATACTCTTTGGAATTCCGTGCAACCGCACAATATTGCGAACATACAGTTCTATAAGCTTCTCCACACTGTCCTCCTTCTGATTCGGGATGAAGTGAGCCACTTTCGTCAAGCGATCCACGATCAACCAAATCGCAACGTTACCCTGCTGTGATTGAGGTAGGCCATGGACAAAATCTATGGAGATGTCATCGAATTTTCACTCAGGGATAGGAAGAGGCTTCAGGAACCCGCCCGTCTTTTGACACTTAGCAAGGCATAATTTTGGCACCGACTCACATACAATGCTACATCCCGCTTCAAACCAGGCCACCAAAAGGATTTCTTCGTATCCAAGTACATCTTTGTACTGTCCGGTTGAATGGAGTACTTCGTGAAATGGGGCTCAAACATTAACTCCTCACAGAGCTTGCTGAATTGCGGTACACATACCCTTCCATCCTTCTTTAAGTTCCCACCAACCATCTCCCAAGTATTACCCTTGCCTTTTTGAGCTTCCACCACAAATGGTTGGAACTCTACATCCACACAGGTCGCTTCCCAGATACGATCGGACAAGTCATTCTGCAACTCTATCCAGTTCAACCGAGCCATGCTAGACTCGCCTCTTGCTACACACTCAATGCCAAAGGACTCAAAATCCCGCACCAACCGCTCATCATGAGCTTCAATTCAATTCCCTTGTCCAGAATATTTCCTACTCAAGGCATCAACCACCACGCTGGCCTTGCCTGACGTATACTGAATTGCCACGTCATAGTCTCCAAGGAACTCGACCCACTTGCGCTGTCGCATGTTCAAGTCTTTTTGATCTAGAAGATACTTCAGGCTTTTGTAGTCCGTGAAGATCTCTACCTTCGCACCGTACACATAGTGTCGCCACAACTTCAACGCTAAGATTACCGCCGCCAAATCCAAGTCATGGACGGGGTAATTTCTCTCATGAGATTTCAACTATCTAAATCCAAAGGCTATCACATTGCCATGTTGTACTAGCACGCAACTCAAACCGCAACCTGACGTGCCACTAAAAATATGAAATCCTTCGGTCCCTTTAGAGAGACTTAGGATTGGAGTCGACATCAACCTTTCCTTCAAGGTATCAAACGCTTGATTGCACCCCTGAGTCCACACAAACTTCTGGTCCTTACGAGTCAGAGTAGTGAGGGACAGAGCTATCCGCGAAAAGTTTTCCACAAACCTTATATAATACCCGGCTAGTCCAAGGAAATCCTGAATTCTGTCACGATGCTCAGAACCGGCCAATCCCCGATAGCCTCAACTTTTGCTAGATCCACTGCCACCCCATCACCACTAATCACATGGCCCAAAAATGTCACCTTCTCCAACCAGAACTCGTACTTCGAGAACTTTGCATAAAGCTGGTTCTCTCTCAAAGTCTGCAAGACTACTCTCAAATGAGACTCTTGCTCCGTCTCTGATTTGGAGTATACCAAAATATCGTTGATGAAGACCGCCACAAACGAGTCTAAGTACTCCCAAAACACTCGATTCATCAAATATATGAATATCGATGGCGCGTTCGTCAACCCCGACGACATCATCGAGAACTCAAGTGGTTATACCTCGTACCAAAAGTTGTCTTGGGTATGTCCTCATCTCGAATTTGCAACTGATAGAACCCTGACTTCAAGTTCAGCTTAGAGTAAACTACTGACCCCACCAACTGGTCGAACAGGTCATCTATTCGTGGAATCGGATAATTATTCTTGACGGTCAGTTTATTCAGTTCATGGTAGTCTATGCACAACCGTATACTGCCATCTTTCTTTTTCACAAACCACACCGATGCGCTCCATGACGATGAGCTGGGTCTGATATACCACTGCTCCAATAGTTCCTGCAACTGTACCTTAAGCTTGGCCAACTCCTTCGATGCCATCCTAAAAGGAGGACACGACACCGGTCTAGCTTCTAGCACTAACTCAATCGAGAAATCGATCTCCCGCCGAGGAGGTGCTCCACGAAGCTCCTCAGGAAACACATCCTCGAATTCTGCCACTACTGGCACTACTCTAATTGATAGCTTGGAAAGTTGAACTTCTAACAACGCTACGAAAGCTACTCATCCCTGGTTAACTGCCCGCACCAATTGAATGGCCAAAATCAGGGAGCAGGCCACTCCATCGAGGCCCTCAAACTTGACTTCTGCATTTCCTTCGCTCCTCAGGGTCACCACCTTTGACAGAAAGTCAATGATAGCCCACTGCTCTGCAAGCCAGTCCATCCCCAATGTTGGAACACCCTATTACTAATTTGGGTAAGGATCACTATGCTTGTCTTAGGATCCTAGTTGACCTAGTTGTATAGTTGAGAAGGTCAACATTAGAATGAGTCTAGGGCATAGAACTTAGTTTTGAAGCTGCCCCCAAGACCACTCCAAGATCAAGGATGAAGAGTTAAGTCTAAAGCAATTTTCGTCGAGCTCAGGTCGACGAATCGTCGAACTCAGTTCGACGCTCTCTGAGCTCAACTTCAACAAATCGTCGAACTCCGGTCGACGATCTTCGAGCTCAGATCGACTATCTGCTTTTAGCTAGCTTCTGCTTAGTCGTCGAACTCCCCTCGACTATCGTCTAGCTCAGTTCGACGATGCCTCCTTCAGCTATTTCTCAGGTCGCTGAGCTCAGTTCGACGATTTCTGTCTGCTTATCTCAGTTCATCTCTGAGCTCAGTTCGACGATCGTAGAGCTCAGATCGACGATTATTTGGAGAGATCAACGTCTTCAAGATTTCAAATGCTGCTGATTCTTTGGAATGTTTTTGAATATTATCAGCATTTATGACAGAAGATCTCCCAGCCGTTTGGAGCAAGTTTCAAGGTATTATTCAGAGATTGTTTGCTGGACTTTCCTCTAAAAGACAAGACCATTTATGGAAAACATTTATGACTGACCAACGGCCATCTTTGGACAAGGAGAATATTCAGAAAATCAATTCTATTACTATGGTCCTTAGATATACAGAACCATAACAACAAAAAATTGACAGAGCTGATAGACAGAAAGAAAAAGAAAACACACAGAAGAATACTGTTAGTAGAAGAACAAGAAAACTACAACATCAAGATCTTCTAGCTGACTAAGTGTTCTTGCATCCTCATCTTAGATCTCCAGACACATCATCTTTCAGCTGTCCTGCTGAAACCATTCTTTGCTGGAGATCAAGTTCTGAAGACCTATCACCCTTCTGCAAAGCTTCTCTGCCTGAACCTCTCTACATCTCAGGGGGAGCTTTGACATCTTCAATCCACTTGTGCTTCTCTCATTTGACTGAGAACAGAGAAGACAACTTCAACTTTTACTTTTTCTTTTCCTGCTGTAAAAGGGTTCTTGAACTCCCTTCAAAAGTTCTGTCTGATTCTGAGAGTCTTGTCAAAACTCAGTGGTGGCAAGACACCTTATCAAAAAATCTAGCTTTGGTTTTTGAGCACCTTATCGAAAGCTCATTGGTGTCAGGACACCTGATCAACTCAGTCCTGAGTGGATTCCTACCAAGGGTGGTAGAAGAGTCGATGTACCCAGTTTTGGGGAACCACTATATTCCCTTGTGTCTTCTGGTTGTGCTTGTGTGATTTGTCTGCTGTGTGCTGTGTCCTTTTCCTTTCAGTTTTTAAGTTTCTGTTAGCACTCTACACTATAGCTTAAATAGAATTTTAATTTGTGCTATTTTATTAATCTGTGAAAAATTATTTTAAGTAAACTCTATTCACCCCCCTCTAGAGTTGAGATAGATCTTACCCTCACTTTCACCCAAGATTACATCAAACTCGGCTAACTGTAGGACTGCTGCTACCAACACGAAGTCAACTCCGTCTAAAATCCAGCCAATGCGCCCTTTCGTCCCGGTGGTCATGAAAGACTCAATGGGCATGCGCACCCTAAGCTCTACTTTCGCTGAAAAAGGCTCGACTCCAACTCTCTAGATAAAGAGCTCCGTAAGAAAAGAGTGTGATGCGCACCCTAAATCCAAAGGCTATCATATTGCCATGTTGTACTAGCACGCAACTCAAACCGCAACCTGACGTACCACTGAAAATATGAAATCCTTCGGTCCCTTTAGAGAGACTTAGGATTGGAGTCGACATCAACCTTTCCTTCAAGGTATCAAACGCTTGATTGCACCCCTGAGTCCACACAAACTTCTGGTCCTTACGAGTCAGAGTAGTGAGGGACAGAAATATCCGCGAAAAGTTTTCCACAAACCTTATATAATACCCGGCTAGTCCAAGGAAATCCTGAATTCTGTCACGGTGCTCAGAACCGGCCAATCCTCGATAGCCTCAACTTTTGCTAGATCCACTGCCACCCCATCACCACTAATCACATGGACCAAAAATATCACCTTCTCCAACCAGAACTCATACTTCGAGAACTTTGCATAAAGCTGGTTCTCTCTCAAAGTCTGCAAGACTACTCTCAAATGAGTCTCTTGCTCCGTCTCTGATTTGGAGTATACCAAAATATCGTTGATGAAGACCACCACAAACGAGTCTAAGTACTCCCAAAACACTCGATTCATCAAATACATGAATATCGATGGTGCGTTCGTCAACCCCGACGACATCATCGAGAACTCAAGTGGTTATACCTCGTACCAAAAGTTGTCTTGGGTATGTCCTCATCTCGAATTTGCAACTGATAGAACCCTGACTTCAAGTTCAGCTTAGAGTAAACTACTGACCCCACCAACTGGTCGAACAGGTCATCTATTCGTGGAATCGGATAATTATTCTTGACGGTCAGTTTATTCAGTTCACGGTAGTCTATGCACAACCGCATACTGCCATCTTTCTTTTTCACAAACCACACCGATGCGCTCCATGACGATGAGCTGGGTCTGATATACCACTGCTCCAATAGTTCTTGCAACTGTACCTTAAGCTCGGCCAACTCCTTCGATGCCATCCTAAAATAAGGACATGACACCGGTCTAGCTTCTGGCACTAACTCAATCGAGAAATCGATCTCCCGCCAAGGAGGTGCTCCACGAAGCTCCTCAGGAAACACATCCTCAAATTCTGCCACTACTGGCACTACTCTAATTGATAGCTTGGAAAGTTGAACTTCTAACAATGCTACGAAAGCTACTCCTCCCTGGTTAACTGCCCACACCAATTGAATGGCCGAAATCAGGGAGCAGGCCACTCCATCGAGGCCCTCAAACTTGACTTATGCATTTCCTTCGCTCCTCAGGGCACCACCTTTGACAGAAAGTCAATGATAGCCCACTGCTCTGCAAGCCAGTCCATCCCCAAGATTACATCAAACTCGGCTAACTGTAGGACTGCTGCTACCAACATGAAGTCAACTCCGTCTAAAATCCAGCCAATGCGCCCTTTCGTCCCGGTGGTCATGAAAGACTCAATGGGCATGCGCACCCTAAGCTCTACTTTCGCTGAAAAAGGCTCGACTCCAACTCTCTAGATAAAGCGCTCCGTAAGAAAAGAGTGTGATGCTCCCGTATCGAATAGTACCCTAGTGGGGTAACCAAAAACTAGCATGAAATCTAAAACACAGGCAACACACATAAAAGTCTCGAAAGTCTAAAGCCAATAAACAAACTTAAACTTTCTCATACCTATCACTACGTCGGGTTATCAAATCGCTTCATGTTGCCCAAGGTTGTAAGCCCTTGACTACACGAGTTGGAACCATGAAGCGCTAGACTCTGTCATTTTCCCTTTCTCCGCGATGCTAGGACCAGAACGCATTGACTATTCATGCCTTGGATCTTGCTCAACACCACTCACGGTACAAAAACGAGCTATGTGACCTGACTTGCAACACTTGTAGCACGTTGGTGGTCCCTTGAAGCGAGATCCCTCCGACGTTGTACTGCTCTTCTCCCATGACCTGAAGGGATGGGCTTCTTCTTCCACTTACTCCCTTCAAACTTCCCTTGTGATTAAGAAGTCTTTTCCTCTCCCTGCTTGATCGCGAGTCCCTTGAAACGTTGGGTTCACTCCATATCACATTCCAATGTCCTGACAGCCTCAATGAACTCGTTGAAACCCGCATTCTTCATAGATATAAGGGGTTATATCAAATTCTCTCTCAACCCATGGTAGAAGAGGTTGTACCTCTCCTCATCATCAGTCATGGTTGTTCCCACATAACAACAAAACGAGTAAATTCCTGTACGTAATCATCCACTGTCTTGTCCCGTTGCACCAAGTGCAAAAACTGCCTCTGAAGGGCTAAACTCGTTGATGAAGGGATATACTTCTTTAAGAAGGCATTCCCAAACTCTTAAATGGATGGGGTGCGTCCGGGAAACTTGCAGCCATTATGGCTCACCCACCACAGCTTGGTGTCACCTTCTAACATGAAGGTTGTGAATTGAGATTGCTTCTCTTCTGGCATCTCTGCCGCCCTCAGAAGTTCTTGAATCCTCGTTAACCAGTCATCTGCATCAGTTGGTGTGCCGACTCTCTTGAATGTTGGAGGATGGAAACATAAAAAGTACTTCATCTATCGGCCTCCCTGCCCAACAATCACTCTCTCAGCCAACGGCTCTGCCGGCCTGGCTCCTCCGCTCGGTATGATTGGTGTCACATCTGGGTAATGGGAGTCGTTACCTTTGTAATAGGGGTCACAACTTGCGCTGCCACTGTAGTTTGGGCCTCCATCATTACCTATGCAAGCATGCGATAGAAATCGACCGGGGTTACACCTATGCCTAAAGGACCCGAAGTAGTAGCACTGCTCGCCGAAGGCTCCTCTTGCAGTCTCGACGTCCCCGCCTCGTCGCTTGCACCCTTGACAAAAGCAAGGTAAAATAAGAATCAGATTCTATTTGCAAAACTAAGACACTAGGACACTCATGGTCCTGTGATACTCCTATGTGGATAGCTTCTTTACGCGATCTGATTATGCCAAATCGACCACTAAACCTTACCATGAATAGTAACCTCCCTCTGATACCAAATTGTAACACTTCCTCTGTAATGAACATATAATATGGGTCCGACCGGGGCCCCCACAATATATAGACGTCACAGCTTTAGCATTATAAAGTGGTATAAAAGAACAACACATCTCAAAACTCAGAACACAAAAAACCGAAAACTCATAAACATTAGAAGTTATCCACTATCATAGGAGAATCAGAATGGCCTTAAGGCCTTACACTAATCATGAGCCCAAAAACTGAAACAACAACAAACAGAGCAATGTGTTTTAGCACTTCTAGGCTATCTCGGCATGTAAGCTGGATTACAGTTCATGGAGCAAAGCATTCAACAAAACATAAGTAAATAAAAGAGAATCCACTTTATGAGGCTTAGGATTTTTTGGTCGGCGATCTTGATCCCGCTTGCGATCCTTGTCCTGTAAAAATTTATTGTAACATGGGTCAGCAAAGGCTGACCTCAACTGTGTAACCAATACATCTCCTCCCGGTCGTCCCTAGCGGACCCCGGGGCACTCCAACACCCTGCAGGTCAGCACTTCGTATGCAAATGTATATAAACATATAGAGTACATACATAGGTTAGGATGTCACATGCATCATACACGTTTTTAGGTTGAACAGTTAATAAAAAGTGGCATATAATGCAACATGTATGCAAACCTGTGTTTCACCCAAGGCATCCTATATCGCATGAATCTTACATATCATCATGCAACATCACATCACACGGGTACTTCCATTTTCCCCTAACGGTATTCAAGCTGCCACACTAAACTCTTGCTTAGGCCCCACCCGCTCGTGGGTCTCAAAACCCGGGCTTGTCTACAAGCTCTGACTTCTCACGTCAGGATTCCGTCACACAAACAAACCGATGCTTGGTACGGCCTGGGCTGTTTGCTAATCGGGTTCGGCCCGGGCTCAGTTTGAGTCTGGTCGGGCTCGGGCTCCCACTCAAAGGAGGGCCCGATAAGGCCCTTCAGGCCTGCCCGGGCAGGGCCGGGCTTTTGTAGGGTCGACCTGAAAAACAAAGGCTGGATTTTAATCATGCCAATTTAGGCGGGATTAATCCCACCTAATAGGAGGGATTAAAATTCCGCCTATGATTAGGCGAGATTAATCCCACCTATAATTAGAAGTTTGCTTAATCATATGCGGGATTTAATCCTGCATAATCATAGGCGAGATTTAATCCCTGCCTGATTAGGCCGGATTTAATCTTGCCTGATTATGCATGATTTAATCCCTCCTGAATAGGCAGGATTTAATCCCATAGGTGGGATTAAAATCCCTCCTTGGCGGGATTTCTGTTAGCCAGGGTGTCAGGCTCAGGCTAGCCCGGCGCCCGGGCTTTTCCCGGCCCGGCCCGGGGCGGGTCGGGCAAAGCCCGGGCAACCAGCAAAAATGGGGGCCCGATAAGGCCCCCAAGCCTGGCTTTGGGTCGAACCAGACCTAATCGGGCTTTTGTCGGTCCGGGCCCTGACGGGCTTTCTAGGCCCCGGCTTCTTCCCCATGACTAGACCTAACACACTTTGATAAAATGATAAAAGGAGAAATTGAAGAAAGGTACATTAATAATTATTTTTATTATTGCATTAAAAATAGAATTTGCAGTGGTCAATGTTTTACTCCAAAGCAATAGCGGTCAATAAATAGCCATCAGAGACTTTCACCAGTCCTCTGAGATCTGATCCGAAAGCACGGAAGGAGCGATGGCGGGTCAGTGCAGTGATGGCGGTGGGGCCGGTAGCTTCTACGGCGCCGGGGGATTCTACGGCACCGATGGCTTCTATGGCGCCGGTGGAGGCGGGAAGGAGGGGGCCGGCGGTTGGAATTTCTATTCCGGTACGAGTCGGGAAGGGGGCAGGACTTACCGATGGGATTTCGTCACCGCCCCTGATGGTAGCGGGTCTTTCGGTTTCGGAACCACGGGACCCGCCGGAGAAGGCGGCAACGGCGGCCAGTACGCCTACGGATGGAGCGACAGCAACGGCGGCAACGGCGGACCTGGGACATATGCGTACTCCTTTGGCAACGATAATAGCGGCGGCAGCGGCAGCGGAGGAGGATGGAAGTCTGTAGCGATCCCGGATTGTATGGATGGTATCGGAAGGGGAAGGGCCAGAGAGGTGGCCGGAGGGAAGATAATGCAAGGAAGAATGCCTAGGCGGTGGCCGGAGGAGAGGGAGACGAGGGGACAAGGAAAACAGAGGAATAGCTAATCATTTCATTAATTCCATAAAAACTCATTACATGGTTTAACCTCTATTTATACCCTAACCCTCTCAGCAAGCAATAACTAACCGGCCAATTACATTGAATACAATAAAACGGCTCTAAAATCCCGACCGTTGGCTGACATCCTGTGGCTGGCTTCCTGTGGCTTTAACTGATGTGATCTGGACCCTCCATTTGGTCAATGATGAATATCATCCGTTGGTTTGGTTTGTTGACCAAACCTGCCGATCCAGCTGTCCGCCTAGAAATGATAAAATCCTTTTCAAAAGCTGCCGCTGATCTGGACCGTTAATACGCTGAGGATGAATCTGAGACCGTTGCTCTTTTTTAATCTAACCCTAACATTGTCGACTCCTATTTAAGCACTGTCCTCAATGCTTGAGGTTGTATTTCTTCTTCCCTAGTTCTGGAGCGTCATTGCGGCGATGCTTTTGTTGTTGCTAAGGATTTGTAGATCGTGGTCTGCTCTTTCATGGTTCTCAGTTGAAACTGCGCTGAAGGCAGTCGTGAAGACTGGCTTAGGAAAGGAGGTCGTCTGAGGGCTGCAACTCGTGGTTTCAACGGTCATGCCATGATCTAGTAGTACCGTGATTTTCCCTTCTCCTTCTTCCCTACTTTGTTTGTTCCCACTTTGTTGTTCTGCGTGATTTTGTGTTTCTGTAATGTCGTGCAACGGTGATGGCACTGATGGTGTTTCCACTGTGTTTTTTTGATTGTTTTTCCGCTGATTCTGCTTGCCTTTGGTTTGCCAAGTGAGATCTAAATTTTCTGCCCAGTGGTCGTCGATCTGTCGCTTTATTGCGTCTTGAAGTTGTGGGTTATCGCTGAATTCCTGTACATCTTCACATGTACTATCCGCCGGTGGTAAACCTTGTCATTGTACTAGGGCTTGTATTATTTGTTGTCCGTGCCTGATGATTCGCCTTGTGCCGATGATGGCTAATGGCTCATGTAATGGCCTTTTGTCCTGGCTGTATTCTGGTAGTTCGATGGTTTGTTCATGTGGGATCCCTTCGTATGGCTTGAGCAATGAGACGTGGAAAACGGGATGTATTTTTGAACTGGAAGGGAGAAGTAAGCGGTATACGACTTCCCCGATGACCTCTTCCACTTGGTATGGTCCTTAGTATTTTAATCCCAATTTCTGCCCTTTCGGACGTGTTACTGAAAGTTGGCGGAAAGGGTGTAACTTGAGTAGTACCCAGTCCCCTTTGTCCAGCTTTAATTCCATCCTTCTTTTATCTGCTTGATTTTTCATGCGTTGTTGAGATTTTGCTAAGTTTTCTTTGAGGCAGTGCACTATCTCTTCTCTGTTCCGAAATGTGTTCTCCACTACTTCATTTGTTGTTTTACCTGCACAAAAATTGAACAACCCAGGGTGTGGCCGACCAAACATGGCCTCAAAGGGGGTCATGTTGGTCGAAGAGTTATACGTGATATTGTAATGATATTCCTCATTATTCAAAAACGAAGACCATTTGTTAGGATTCTCATGACAGTAAACCCGTAGATATTGTTCTAAACATCTGTTTACCCTTTCCGTTAAGTCGTCTGTTTGTGGGTGATAAGCGGAACTGTATTGAAGAGTTGTGCCTTATTGTTTAAAAAATTCTACCCAAAATTTGCTTAAAAATATCCTATCCCTGTCCGTTATTATGGTTTCCGGCATTCCATGTAATTTCCCAACACAGTTCCAGAACTCACTTGCAACAGTGGGTCCTGTTATTGGATGTTTGAGGGGGGTAAAATGGGCTGCTTTTGAAAACCTATCCACTATAACTAGTATTATCGTATATCCATTTGAGTTTGGTAGGTCGGTAATAAAATCCATTGTGATATCTGCCCATAATCGATGTGGTGTTGTTGGCAAGGGTTGTAAAAGGTCATAGGGCAGGTGGTTTGAAGCTTTGGATTTCTGGCAAATATCACATTGTTGAATGTAGCTAGAAACTTCTGCTTTCATTTTGCGCCAAAAAAAATGGTTTGTATTCGTTGTATGGTTCCCTTAATGCCTGAATTTCCTCCCCATAGACTGGAATGAGCCTCGCTTATAATTTTGTTTTTAATGTTTGAATGATCAGGTATATAGATTCGGTGTTTGAAGGTGATATAGTTATCTTTTATTTTCCAGGATGGATAATTCTGGGGTTCTTTTTGTATTATGTTTGCTAGTTCATCTATGTTGTAGTCCTGTTCCAGCCCTTGTAAAATCGTAGAAAATGGGGTGGTAATCATTTGGAGGTTCATTAGGCTTGGTGTGGTTTGTTGTTCTTGTATTTCTAGATGGATGGAAAATTCGGGTATCCTAAACAATGAGTCTGCGGCTTGGTTACTTTTCTCTGTCTTGTACTGTATAGAGAAATCATATCCCATAAGTTTGGAAAGAAAAAATTATTGTTCAGGGGTTTGTATTTGTTGGGTGAGCAGGTGGTGCAAGCTTTGGCGGTCTGTCAGTATTTTGAACTAATGGCCCAGTAAATACTGCCTCCATTTTGTCACAGCAGCTGTAACATCGAATAATTCTCTTATATATGTCGATTTTTTTTGCATCATAGGAGATAGTTTCTTACTAAAGAAAGTTATGGTCCCCTGAGTCTGTTTAAGTATTGCTCCTATCCCAGTACCAGATGCATCAGTTTCCAAAATAAATTCTTCAGTAAAATTGGGTAAGACTAAGATAGGGTGGGAAAGTAATTTGTTTTTTAAAGTGTCAAAGGCTTCCTGGGTTTTCGTAGTCCAGATAAAACTAGTTTTTTTAACAATTCCGTTAGGGAAAAAACTAGTTTAGCATAACTCTAAATGAACTTTTGGTAGTAACCTATTAAATCTAAGAAAGCCCTTATGTTTTTCTGGTTTTTTGGTATGAGAAATTGTTCTATAGCCTCAATATTACTCTTGTTTGGGCTGACTTGTCCATTATAAATGGTGTGGCCCAGGAATTCTACCTTGGTTCCTAAAAAACAACATTTGGACATTTTGATATATAATGTGTTTTCTTTCAGTAATTTTAAAGTAATTTACAAGTGCTGCAAATGTTCTTCCTGTGTAGCACTATATATAAGTATGTCATCAAAAAATATGACCACAAACTTTCGTAAGAAGGGTTGGAATATGGTATTCATTAATGCTTGGAACGTTGAAGGAGCGTTCGTCAAGCCAAATGGCATTACGAGAAATTCGTAATGCCCTTGATGGGTTCAAAATGCTGTTTTGTGGATATCTGCTGCTGCCATTTTTATTTGATGATACCCAGATCTTAAATCAAGTTTTGAAAAAAAAATGAGCCATATATAACTCATCTAGTAATTCGTCGATTGTGGGTATAGGAAACTTATCTCTTATTGTTATCTTATTTAGAGCTCGATAATCCACACAGAATCTCCAGGAACCACCTTTTTTTTTAACTAGAAGGACGGGTGAACTAAAGTGTGAAGTGCTAGGTTGTATCTGCCCGTTCCTTAGCATATCCATCACCATTCTTTCAATCTCGTTCTTTTGGTGATATGGGTATCTAAATGGCCTAATATTTGGTGCGATTGCCTCATTCTGTAGATTAATTTGATGATCAATTTCCCTTGTAGGAGGTAAATTTGTGGGTTCTTCGAATAGTTGGCTGTAATGTGATAGTAGCTCTTGGTATTTTCTAAGTAATACTTTGTCTTTGCTTATATCCATTTGTAAATTATTCTCATGTCCTGGACTCTCTTTCGAGATGAGTAGACAAAGTGTAGTTGGTTTTAATGCTACCATCCTCATGAGCTGCAATGATGATACTTGGCCCACATGGGAATCCTTATGATGACCAACAAGTGTTACTTGTCCTAAAATTCCTGAATAGGATAACGTAAGTAGGGAATAATCCATGGTTACAGGTCCTAAGGCCCTTAACCAGCTTTGTCCTAGTATGAGATCCGCCCCCTCGATCTCTAATACGTACAATTGTACGTTGTAGCTGTGGGTCTGAATGAGCAGCGAAATATTTTTGCACTTGTCTTTACATGTTTCAGTTGTTGTGTTGCCCATGAACACAGGAAATTTGTCAACTGTTGTGATTGGGAGTTTGAGGTGCTCGGTCATCCTAGTTGATATAAAATTATGTGTGCTTCCTCCGTCTACTAGTAATTCCAATGGTTTGTTATAAATGTATCCAGTCATTCTTAATCCATGATCTGGGCATGCGCCCGTCAAGGATTGTAAACAGATCATGGTTGAGGGTGAACCCTCCTCTGTGGGAATAAATTCTGAGTCTTCTTCGACCTCTTCTCCCTCTTCTGAGCCTGCTAAATATAACAAAGCTCCTTTTCCCTTACATCTATGTCCTACTTGGTATTTCTCATCACAATTATAACAAAGTCCCTTTTCCCTCCTTGCTTGTAACTCAGTAGGGGAAAGTATTTTAATAGGTGGAAGTTTGGGTCTGTAGTTCTGGGTTATTTGTCTACTGTTGTCTTGGTTTTTGATTGCTAGTGTTGTGTAATTTGGGATTCTGTTTCTATAGCTCCTATTCTGTTGATCCTCATACATTCTAGCAATTGAGTATGCATCATGGATTTCTGTTGGGCGAGATAATAGGACTGGTCCCCTGATGTCTTCCTTAAGGCCGTAGACAAACATGTCAGAAATAAATTGGGGTTGAAGGCCTGGTACCTTAGCTATTAATTCTTCAAACTCGGTTTTATATTGAGCTACAATTGTTATTTGTTGCAATTTAGTTAATATTCCAGCGGGTCGTATATATAGAGATGGTCCAAAACGTTTCTGAAGTGCGTCAACAAACAAAGGGAATGTTAGTGTTGGGCGGTCCTTAAGGATGGCTTGATACCATTTTGACGCTGGTTTATCCAAATGGTAGGATGCGATTAGTAAGTAGTCTTGGGTTCTTGTTTCATTATAATCAAAATACCGACGTAGCTCATAGAGCCAGTCGGTCGGGTCCCCATCAGAGAATCTAGGGCAAGTTATTTCTATTTTATTAGGTTGTGCAGAAACTACCTGGGTTTGTGGTGCTGGTGGAACCGCCCCAAGAATTCCGCCTGTAGATGCTCCAGGAAATGATTCAGGAATTCGTTGATTACTTTGTACCTCTTCAATTATGGGTGGCACCAAGTAATCTTTCTGCTTTCCCATGCCCATCGTCCTATGTAGGTTCTCAAATTGCATGACCATGTCTCGCCTAAGCGCCGTCATTTGCTCGGCTATCTGATCTGCCGGAGACTTCTTGGTTTCGAGAATTTGTCTTGAGAAGATGTTTTCTTTCGCTTGTAATTCGTCTGTGAACTGTTGTTGAAGCCGATTGGTGTGCTGCGCCAATTCCGTGATGATTCTTTGATGCATTTCTTCCATTTCTGATGATCTTTTAGCCTGCTCGGTTTGCAAGGCCGCCTTGAGTTCGGTGATGGAACGAAGTCCGTCACTCATCTTGAATTTTGGGATCGGTTTATTCTGTCAACGAGAGCACCAAAATTGTAGCAATCCCGGATTGTATGGTTGGTATCGGAAGGGGAAAGGCCAGAGAGGTGGCCGGAGGGAAGATAATGAGAGGAAGAATGCCTAGGTGGCGGCCGGAGGAGAGGGAGGCGAGGGGACAAGGAAAACAGAGGAATAGCTAATCATTTCATTAATTCCATAAAAAAACTCATTACATGGTTTAAACTCTATTTATACCCTAACCCTCTCAACAAGCAATAACTAACCGGCCAATTACATTGAATACAATATAACGGCTCCAAAATCCCGACCGTTGGCTGGCATCCTGAGGCATCCTGTGGCTGGCATCCCGTGGCTTTAACTGATGTGATCTGAACCCTCCATTTGGTCAATGATGAATATCATCCGTTGGTTTGGTTTGTTGACTAAACCTGCCGATCCAGCTGTCCGCCTGGAAATGATAAAATCCTTTTCAAAAGCTGCCGTTGATCTGGACCGTTAATAAGCTGAGGATGAATCTTAGACCGTTGCTCTTTTTTAATCTAACCCTAACAAAGTCTTCTTCTGGTTGTACTATTAGTTAATTTGGTTGTTGCTATGTTCCTCTCATTCGAGTGTTTAATTAATGCTCCCCTCTACTACGCACGAATGTCTCCTCCGTGCGCTGTAATTTTACGTTAATATAAATTGGCGGAGGAAAAAAGAAATCTTCTAATTGTGTGTATTTAAATAATCTAATATAATATAGTTGTTGATGGTCATCCAATTTTTTTTGTCCGGATAATCAGACCGCTCTAGTTTTTTGTTGGATCGTGCGCTCAAATAGTTAACGAAAAATAGCTTATATGGTAGGATGTTTTTTTATAGTGAAAAATTCAGAAAGGGTGAAAAATCACATGCCTAGATCTGTGAGGGGTCAAAATTTACTATATAGTTTAAAGTTACAAACACTGACAATCTCCTTGGAGGGTTATAAATCACCCTCTCTGTTACCATCTTTAAATATAGGAAGAGCTGGAAAATAATCTTTTAGTCCAAGAAGCTTTAACAAGAGCATTATCTGAAGTGCTCCTTTGTGCCTTCTTCTAGAGTGGAGAATTGGTCAAGTACTCTGGGCTTAGATGAGGCATTCTTCTGAAAAATGGCTAAGGCTATTGTTGCGAACTAACTCGACGTCTCGATCGGACCAGAATACTTGGGCCATCTTACCTCTCGGGATATTCGAGCGTGCACACAGTCAATGCGAATAGAGAGTTGACACAAGAGGTTTTAACGTGGAAAAACCCATCAACTGGTAAAAAAACCACGTGACCGGATCTGTGCCGTTCAAAGTCCACTACCACCTTGCGGTTACAATTATTCTCTGAGAATCGAGAGCGACAAGCCGTTCCTCGTTACAACTTGGGAGTGCGAAAGAATTCCTGACTCGCAATGGGCAACAGGCTTCGTCGAGGGAGTGCTGGATGCTGGTTGGTGGCTGGTTTGCTTGAGCGGTGATGGTGAACGTCTTCTTCCCTTCTCTGGGCACTTGGGGACTTGGGTGTTCCTCTAGCTCGTATGCGACTTGAAGATGACCCGAGGTAGGAGTTCGACAGAGCTCTGGATTGAGGAAGAAGGAAACTGAGGGAGCTAAAAGGTGAGAAATGAGGAGGCCTGAAGCTCCTTTTATAGCCTCCTGGATTATGGTGGGCCCCTCACTAACCTGGTGGTTAGTTGGTGGTTATCTGCGGATCGGATGGTGACGAAGACTCTGTAGCGATCGGACGGTGGCCAACCTGCAAGTGACGGCGGCCTGACGACCAAGCGGCGGCGGCGGCCGGCGGCGACGGTGGCCGGCGGTGGCGGCGGTAGTTATCGAAAGGGTGGTCCCCCCCCCCCCATGATCCTCCTATTATGGAGGAGATCATGAGGGTTGGGTTGACCGGCCAAATCCATGATCTCCATAATAGGAGGATCATGGGGGAAGAGTGGTTAAATGCACCCCCAAGGCCTTAAATGGGGTTTCATCCCCATCAGCTATATTTGGTTCGGCAGTGGCTGGTGCATCCAGTGGGTCGAAATGCCACTTTGGAACCAGAGGGGGAGAGGTGGAGGTCGAAACAGAGCAGATCGGGGTCATTTCCGCCTTGTTGCGGGTGCAAACGGAGCAAATGCCGCTGACAGACAAATGTTTACCCACCGTCCGGCAGCGTTTGCTCCAAACGGAGGCGGTGAAACGCCGAACCAAACGAAGCCTTAGTGCGTAAAGCTTTGGAGTTCGCGGAGTTGTGAAGTGAGCGTCCAGGATAGTGTTCTTCTGACATCTTCTATTACGTTCATGAATGTATTCACGTAAAAATTAAGCGTTTATTGTTGAGCATTGAGCGCTAAACGGTCTAGGAGTGAGCAGAGTGAATTTCAAACAGAGGAAAGATCTAAGTCTTACGTCCTTACCGGAAAATCTCAGAGCTCTCTCTAGTCTCTAGAGTTGTCTATCTTCAAATGAGGGTTAGAGGGTCATTTAATAGTTTTCTGGAGGGTCCTGTTGGTAATTGCGCGCGGACGAATTTTAAGGTGCTGAATGACATCGCTCCATTCTGGCCATCTGGATCACCAATTTTCATGAAATGACGAAAGTGCCCTCCGGACAGCTTGGGCGACCCAGACTGGTTGGCCGGAGGCGACAATGATTGGCGGCGGCCGTGACCGGCGGCGGAGGCGATCGGTTGGCCTTAAGCCGCACGCGCAGGCTGTAGAGACCCAAATCCTGGGCTCTTCACAATTAAGGATCAGACAACAGTTTTGAATAAAAGGGTCGCAGTACAAAGTACAAAGAACATCCACCAAGTCTTTTATTTCATTTGTTACTTTATTACATGAGTATTACAAACAAATTAACACATACTATATAGACTTTATACAATAAATACACGTAGATCCAGTACAACGAGCTCTGTGCCAATCCCAAGCTTCGATTATTGCTTTTGTCAGTTCAGTTGTTAGGCTTCTGTGTGTTCCACTTGAGGTTGGTTCCGCTGTCTAAAAAAATGGGTCCTCAAAGGGTTAGTCATAAAATAATGACTAAGTGAGAAAAGTATTTCGTGAAACGTTGTACATGCAAATACGGAGGATGATAAAAATATGCATACAGTACAAGAAATTAATTACTTGATTATTCTCAACATCAATCCTTAAATTACCCCTTAAATTTAGTTACATAAAATGGGAAATGCTCCGGTGATGCAAACTTGAATTGACCACCACCCACTTAAGGGCTTCCCACTTAAGGGCTTTCCGTAGGCTCACCTCTACGTGGTGAATCCATCCGTAAATTCCTCTATATCATAGGATTCGAAACCAACACATTTTCACCATGCAGCGTTTTAAATGAATTTTATCTTGGCGCGTAATTAAGAGTAAAATAGATCCCCTCAGAAATGCATCTATATCGTTTTTATATTTTTCCCTCGCCCACATTTATTTCTTAGCGATATTTCATTAAGACGAAACTCATATGCACAGACACTTGTTTATTTCATAAAATGCAGCAGAATAGAAAAGTAAGTGAGTAAACTAATTCAAGAAATAAGAAACTCACAGCAGTTTTGCCCTTATACATATTATCCTGGGACGACATCCTTCTTTGATTAATTCCTGGTCGCGGAACCCACTGAAATAGCATGCATGTTTATTTGGGTTGCGTTTCTATAATATTTAAGGGATTTACGAAGAGCCGGAAAGCCAAATAATAAATCTCAAAATAATCGGAAATGATCGTAGAAAACAATTTCAGCTTATATATGTTGCTGGACAGCCATAATGGTGCTTCGAAATGGGTTAAAACCAGCCCCCAAATGGACTTCCCCTCCTCTTAAAATGTTGTACAGTAAAGCCAAAAAGTGGGTAAATCACCCCTTGAAAACTCGATGAAAAGTGGCTCAAAATCAGCAAGAAAATAGCCACGAAACAGTCATAGAAATCAGCATAAAACAGCCCCTAACCTACTAAATCCACAAAGGCAGCCAACATAAATAAAAAAAATCAAAATCAAAATTCGTCAAAAAAAGCGATAATTAAATATGTCGTTTTCATCATCGGGGAGATTAAAAATAAGCGCGCGAAAAATAAATATTTTGTTTTGCGAATTTTGGGTTGTCACAAATCTTCCCCACTAAAGGAGTTTTCGTCCTCGAAAACTAACTTGATAACGTCACGAACATGTTTCTATATAAGGAAAGGTGTATTTTAGCGGTTTATGCGTGTAATGTCTTTGTACGATCTGTGACACCATTTATTGAAAACTTGTCCCTCTGATACCAATTTGTAGAGACCCAAATCATGTGCTCTTCACAATTAAGGATCGGACAATAGTTTTGAATAAAATGGTCGCAGTACAAAGTACAAAGAACATCCACCAAGTCTTTTATTTCATTTGTTACTTTATTACATGAGTATTACAAGCAAATTAACACATACTATATAGACTTTGTACAATAAATACACGTAGATCTAGTACAACGAGCTCAGTGCCAATCCCGAGCTTCGATTATTGTTTTTGCCAGTTCAGTTGCTAGGCTTTTGTGTGTTCCACTTGAAGTTGGTTCCGTTGTCTAAAAAAATGGGTCCACAAAGGGTTAGTCATAAAATTATGACTAAGTGAGAAAAGTATTTCGTGAAACGTTGTACATGCAAACAAGGAGAATGATAACAATATGCATACAGTACAAGAAATTAATTACTTGATTATTCTCAACATCAATCCTTAAATTACCCCTTAAATTTAGTTACATAAAATGGGAAATGCTCTGGTGATGCAAACTTGAATTGGCCACCACCAACTTAAGGGCTTTCCGTAGGCTCACCCCTACGAGGTGAATCCATCCGTAGATTCCTCAACATCATAGGATTCAAAACCATCACATTTTCCCTATGCAGCGTTTTAAATGAATTTTATCTTGACGCGCAATTAAGAGTAAAATAGATCCCCTCAGAAATATATCTATATCGTTTTTATGTTTTTCCCTCGCCCACATTTATTTCTTAGCAATATTTCATTAAGACGAAACTCATATGCACAGACACTTGTTTATTTCATAAAATGCAGCAGAATAGGAAAGTAAGTGAGTAAACTAATTCAAGAAATAAGAAACTCACAGCAGTTTTGCCCTTATATATATTATCCTGAGACGCCATCCTTTTTTGATTAATTCCTGGTCGCGGAACCCACTGAAATATCATGCATGTTTATTTGGGTTGCGTTTCTATAATATTTAAGGAATTTACGAAGAGTCGGAAAGACAAATAATAAATCTCAAAATACTCGGAAATAATCGTAGAAAATAATTTCAGCTTATATATGTTGCTGGACAGCCATAATGGTGCTTCAAAATGGGCTAAAGCAGCCCCCCAAATGGACTTCCCGTCCTCTTAAAATACTGTCCAGTAAAGCAAAAAAAAAGGGTAAATCAACCCTTGAAAACTCGACGAAAAGTGGCTCAAAATCAGCAAGAAAGCAGCCACGAAACAGCCATAGAAATCAGCATAAAATAACCCATAGCCTACTAAATCCACAAAGGCAGCCAACATAAATAAAAAAAATCAAAACCAAAATTCGTCAAAAAAATGTGACAATTAAATGTCTTTTTCATCATCGGGGAGATTAAAAATAAGCACGCGAAAAATAAATATTTTGTTTTGTGAATTTTGAGTTGTCACACAGGCTGCCTGTGTGCGTGTCGTTCGTGCGAGCGCGTGCTTGACTTTGCGAATTTTTTGTTTTGCGAATTTTTGGGGTGCTTCTGGGTCTCTGGGCGAGCACGCATCATTTATTCAGGTTGTTCCCCCTTCATGTAATTGGTCAAAATCTTTCATATTTGACTTACAAAATTATGAGAAAATCCCATCAAATTCCATCAATATTTTTGTGGAATGTGATCCGCAAAGTGAACAGTATGGATGGCCGCCCACACTGAGCCCTATACCGGTCTGTCCGTGTCTTATATCATTAAAAACTTGATCATCATAAATTAAATTCTCATTTTCATTGTTGGGGCCTATTTTACGATTTTTTGTGTGCTACTCTTACGCGGTGCGGAAAAAATGTGGACCAACTATGGCACTTTGTATTACGCCCATCACGTTTTGTTTTCTCTACTTATTTATTTTGTTTTTAGCCGCCGTTGGATCGAATATTGAACGTCCGAGATTCTCCCGCACAAAAAGGAACCTACTCATACGTATTATTGCTCCTAATTTAGTGGGAAATCCGGTGACCTAACACACTTTGATAAAATGATAAAGGAGAAATTGAAGAAAGGTACGTTAATAATTATTTTTATTATTGCATTAAAAAAAGACTTCGCAGCGGTCAATGCTTCACTGCAAAGCAACAGCGGTCAATAAATGGCCATCGGAGACTTTCACCAGTCCTCTGAGATCTGATCCGGAAGCGCGGAAGGAGCGATGGCGGGTCAGGGCAGTGATGGCGGTGGGGCCGGTGGCTTCTGCGGCAACGGTGGCTTCTATGGCGCCGGCGGAGCGGGGAAGGAGGGGGCCGGCGGGTGGAATTTCCGTTCCGGCACGAGTCAGGAAGGGGGCAGGACTTACCGATGGGGTTCCGGCACCGCCCCTGATGGTAGCGGGTCTTTCGGTTTCGGAACCACGGGACCCGCCGGAGAAGGCGGCAACGGCGGCCAGCACGCCTACGGATGGAGCAGCGGCAACGGCGGCGGAGGCGGAGGCGGCAGCGGACCTGGGGCATATTCGTACTCCTTTGGCGGCGGTAATAGCGGCGGCGGCGGCGGCGGAGGAGGAGGGAAGCCTTCTTCTGGTTGTACTATTAGTTAATGTGGTGGTTGCCTGTTCCTCTGATTTGTGTGTTTAATACTCCCCGCTCTACGCACGAATGTCTCCTCCGTGCACTGTAATTTTTCGTTAATAAAGAGTAATTTTATGGACAAATCTATTTTGATTATGTGTAAACCGAAAATTTTTAGATGCAAATCAATTTGTTATATAAAGAAAAATATCATGCCATCAACGCACACGAAAGAGGGCTGAATCATGGATTTTCTCTTCCTCCCCGTTTGTATTGCTAACCCTCTAGCTGGTGCAGATCTGAATTCTTTGGTGGAAAATTGTGGGGATCCGAGATTTGGATATCTTGTGCTTGGGCTCTTGGAGGAAAACGAAAGAGAAAGGGTTATATCTTTTTTTGTCAAGATAGAGAGCTTTTGTGGAGTTTGATCACTGTTTATCTTCCTCCTGGAGAAGATCTCTGCAAATCCAAAGAAAAGGTCAACAATGGCTTCACCTTCCTAATCGGCAACTTCATTCCAGATCCAGTAGGATTGGACCCTGGGTTTTGGCGATTTTCTCTGGTTGTACGGCATAGGGCACCGAGATCCCGGAATTAGTCCACCGGCAACCTCTCCTTCCTTCCCCGATGCGGGCACGAGGTCTCGGTCTGCCTTTTCAAACAGATCCCATCAGTTTCTACACAATCGTCTTCCTCTAGCTTGAAATCATCGGGTCATGCATTTCCAGTGGAAGAACCGACATCAGCATCGGGAGGCGGAAGGCGGAGACGGAGACGAGAGTAAAAGACGGGAAATACAGGATCAGGAGGGAACTCCTATTTGGATTTGTTTGTTCGGATCGGAATCCGATTCTTGGAATTGTTTTTTTTCCAAAAAAACTGGCCACCTAAATAAGGAAAAGAAAAAAAAAGGAAATTCTTTTTTTCTCCTTTTGATTCTCCCGTGACTTGCTTGGATAGGTGGGACCGTGGGACCGTGAGAGATTTTTTTTCCCTTTTATCTCGGCTTGAGAATATAATTCAACCACCGGAGAGGAAAAATATAGCCGCATGAAGCTTTGGGGTAGCAGCCACCCTAACCATGAGGAGAAAATTTGAGCCACCTGTGAGAGAAGGTTGCCCCCCTCTCTCTCTCTCTCTCTCTCTCTCTCTCTCTCTTGTAGGCTCTCTCTCTCTCTTGTAGGCTTGGAGGGGCCACCGATTTTTGATGTTGTCACCGGTCTTGGAGGAAACAACTGCTGTCGTTGGGAGAGGGTGTTGCTGTTGGGCTTTGTGGAGATTGTCGCCAGCGTTGCAATGAACGATCTTTGGAGTAGAGAGGCGCGATGCCGAAGGCGTGCGTTAGTGCAGTTAGCTCGACGGTGTTTTTTTCTTCGGTGGTGACGTTGTTCTCCGATGGTGGTGCGGTTGAACGTCGAACATCGACGTTGAAGGTTTCAGTGAGCCTTGTGCATTTGTTAGGTGGATTGCAGTCCCGATTCAAATATTTCGCCGCAGATCATGCGTGTCCAGAGCATCATCAATATATTAGCCCGACGGTCATTTTTTCAATTGATTTTGTATATATTTGCATTTATATTATTGATTCAATATTTGTGTGACTACTATATGTTCTTGTTTACTACATTTATTATAGTGGTGTTTGTCATTGTATACTAAATTTTACAATAAATCCGGTGAAAAAAATGAAAAATCTGGTTGGAAACGAAAAATCCGGGCGGAATAACGTAAAATCCGTCCGGAATATTAGTAAATCAGGCCTTATAATAATAGAAAGCTTTGCATTCAACGGGCCTTTTGGCGGATTGCACCCTAGAAATACTGGCTTTTGGCAAAGTGCACCCTAAAAAGTTAAAAATGACGAAATACACCTCCAAATATCACTTTCTTGGCAATCTGCACCATAGCCTTTATTTTCAAGGGTATTTTTGTCTTCTCACTATCCGAAAAGCTAAATTTTGTCTTCACTAGATTTTCTTCCCGTGTTTTTCATTTTCACTAGGGTTTCACGCTCCACTTTTCTGCTCCAGGTTTTCCGACTCACGTTCCAGGTTTTCCGACCACTTCAGCGGATTTCTCTCTTGAATCAGGCGTCGACAACGTGGTGGTCCATCCTCAGCGACGGCTCACGCTTCTTGGTGATCCATCGCCATTCCCCCCTTCAGTGACGGCTCACGCACCAGCTTTTCCGACTATAGGAGTGGATTTTTCGTTTGATTCAGGCGTCGCCATTTTCGTTCGAGAGCAGCCTGTGAGTGATCGGGATTTCTCTCTTGATTTTTTTCTGGATTTCTTGTTCCTGCAGTAGGTTATCTTTTTATTTTTCATATGTTTCAGTTTCTTCACTGAGATTTGTAAGGCTGCAACGTTCTTCAGGCGTTTTCTGAATTTGTAAAAAATCACGTGACCGGGTCTGTGCCGGTCAAATTCCACTAGCTCTTGGTGTTTACAGAATGCTAGGTGAATCGGGGCGACAAGCCGCTCCCGTTACAACTTGAGGGGGAGAGAGAAAGACTGTAGTTTCCTGCGGGCAACAGGTTGCTTTGCGGGAGTGACTTAGACAAGGGAATGTGCGGGATGCTCCTGGCGCGCGCACTCGGGGCGGCGCACGCTTGCTTGCTTTGAATGTCCTCTTCCTTCAGTTTCCTCGAGATCTTGGACGTCCCCTTGCTGTCAACGTGCTGGTGGGGTGCTTATAACCACTGGTAGTTGTTGGTGGCCGCTGGTGGCTGCCGACGGATGGCGGTGGTTCACGGCGAGCGGAGACCGACTTAGTGGAGGAGGCGGGAGAGCTCTCACCTGCGGAAGAAGAAGAAGAGCCGGAGAAGGGAAAAAGTGAGAAAAGAGGAGCCCATGGGGGTCCTTTTATAATCTCCGGGGGAGGATCATGGCGGGCCCCACCACTAAAGTGGTGGGTTAGTGGGTGGTTACCCACGGATCGGACGGCTACAGAGGCCCCATCACAATCGGACAGTGGAGGCATGAGCGTCGTGCCACCGGCTGGTGGTGTTCGGCGGCGGGCGGCGGCGGGCGGCGGCGGGCGGCGGCGGGCGGCGGTGGTTCCCTCTTTTTTGTGATGGGAGAAGAGTTAGTGGAGAGATAAAAGGGGAGGTGGGACCTCCCACTCTCCTCCTATCATGATGGGGATCATGGGGAGTGGGTTGACTAGTCAACCCCATGATCCCCTCATTTGGAACGGCTATGCGCACCCCGAATGGTTTAAAAATGGGTTAATCCCCATCAATTGCCCCCCAAATCCATGGTTGTCGGAGATTGGCACAAGCGACAGAACAAGGATTTTTCCTCATTCCTTTTGACTATGACGACGTCCAGTGACATGCTAGAAACGTCCGCGAGCGACATCCGACGAGCCCATGTAGCTGCATATTAAAAAATTTCTGTGGGAGAAGGGGGGACGGCACGTCCATGATCGGACGGCGTGACGGCAGCCAACGCGCGGGCATGCGAGGCGCGCGGACCAAGTCGTGTGGGTGCGCGCGAAAAACTGTAGCGGGTAGTAGTGCCCGGACCGTGCGCACTGCGCGCGCTTCAATTAATTACAGCACACATCGGTTCGGTCCGGTTCCAATCGGTTCTAACTAAAACCAAAATCAAACTTGCCGGAATGAAATAAAAGCGGACTGCAAATAGTAAAACTCGAAACAACATTGAAATAGAAATAATTATGTTGCCCAGCTCTCGACGGTCTTTTCCACGATCGGTGGGATAGTATCAATTGTCTTCCTACGCGTGTAGACTTGCCACGAATTCTAGTTGGCTTGTGCACGTCTCATCGACATGCTTAACCGTAACAACTGTCTACAATTAGTAGTCTTTCATGATTACTAATAAATAGTAGTTATATATCTTCTATATTTTTTAAATAAAATATTTCAAAAAATTATGTAAGTAAATTGAAAATATATTATATAACGGTATAAAAATAAAAAATGCATTCCAAAAATTGACTCCAAACTGCAACAATGTCAAACCATACCATACGATTTTTATGTGGTGAAGTTTTGTTCGGTCCAAAATCGACCCTCTCTAGTGCGATTGCAGTTTGGGTTCAAACTGCACTAACTTCACTTATGATAGTAAGTATAAATATTATAGATAAATTATAAAATAATAACAATATAATAATAATAATAATAATAATAATAACAATAATAAATGGGTTACGGTTCGGTTCTACTTCGGTCCGGTTCGAATCGGGTCTAAAAATATTGAAACCGCTTGAGACTTGTATGTTACGATTCCGGTTCCGGTCCGGATAATAATATGTAAGAACCACACCCGGATCAATGTTGTTCACGGTTCCAAAATTAAAATCGGAACCCGAATAATTTGCAAACGGTTCGGTCCGGTTATTTGCGGTTCCGGTACGATTTACGATTTTCGGTTTTAAGTGACAGCTCTAGTCAAGACATGAGCCGGAAATTGCAATGTTTCCGGTTGCAAATTGTTCAGGGTGCAAAATGCAAAAAAACCATATTTTCGGTTGTGCTAGGACAAAAATATCCATGAAAATAAAGACTGGGTACACATTGTCAAGAAAGTAATATTTGGAAGTACATTTTATCATATTTAATTTTTAGGATGCACTTTGTCAAAAACCAATATTCCTGGACGGCAATCCGGCAAAACGTAGAAAGAAAATGAAAATACGTTATAAATGGAAAAGCTTATAAATTTTTCGACATACATTCTCCATAGTGATAACTATTTTCCGGCGACAAGCCAGAGGTTCCTCGGCCCAGCGCAAACGTGAATCCATCTCCCCTGTTTCAGTTCGCTTTCCCCGACGCTGCCTTGTCGGAACAGTGAATCCATCTCCTCTGGTAGGTATTCTCTTCAGCAGAATTTCAGTCCCCTTTGCACAATCTCGAGCTTGTATTGGGTTATTGACACCAGTCCTATTGCAGGAATCGCTAGAATCCTTGTCGCCATTTGATCACGAGCTTGTCTTCTTCTTGTTAGGTACGACCTGAACATTCTCCTATAATAGATCGAATTTGTATTTGGAGAATTTTCTTCAAGTTGTATGCCTCACTTTAATTTCATTATACAGGGGGATTCAATGCATATCATCATCACCGAAGAGGCCAAGGACACTTATGAAGATAATGTTAACCCCAATATTGCATCTCCTTTGCCCCCATATGGTAATGATCTAATCTGTTCCCCTTAATCTTGGTGATATTGTAAGTAACTGCATTCATGAGTTAGGGTTTATACTATGTTTTTTTTGTAGACATGACAACACATTTTCAGACAAATACAGTATTTGCGTCAAGGAATTAGTTAATTGCGTGGGAACATTTGTCGGTTGGTCTCTTAGCTTTGTTGTCACGATGCTGAGTTTTGATAAACTAGTTGGTAGATTGCGCCCCTGTGTTATCCTTGATTGTGATAGGATTTGTTGGTGAGAGTCAGAATAAAAAAAGAAGGGTTAAATACTTAAATAGAATTTGAGAAAAACACACAGGAAGAAATGTAGGTGCCCATTTTACATTAAAGGGCAAAATTTAGGTTAATGTTGATGAATTGAGAGTAGTAGTGTTATGACGTATTCATAACCATAAAGTCATTTATTTAAAATCACATCCATATGCTGGGAGGTTGGACGAAAGTGAAGAGAAATTGGTCGAAGCTATGCACATATAAGGAGTTAAACCTAGAAAAATATTATATACACTAAAAGGAATATGAAAAATGTTACCACAATGTGAACTATTTACAATCAAAGAGCAACGCTACATAAAAAGGAATTGGGTGGTTCGAGTTAAATGCAGTTTTTTATACAAGTGTATTCCATATGCAAAGCATGCTAGCTTCAACATGATTAAAGAGGACAATATTGAATTTTATATTTAGGCTCTTGAATGTTTTAAATCAATATTGAATTCAAATGCTATGATCATTGTCTTTGTTACAGATAAAAGTAATTAATGTGCTTGTTGATGGACATCACATTTATCAAGTGATTAGCCGAGCTATAGATATGAGGGCAAACTAGGTGCAAGTGAAATTAAACCTTTTTAGAGAACTGCGAATTAAGAATAAATGTATATAGATGTTATTGGCATCTCAAGATATGAATATTTATTAGCATCCCTTGATTATTCTCAAATACCAGCTACACAAGACAAAATGGATATCAATGTTGGATATGAGGCTTAGAGTGACATCCTGATACAACATAACGTTAATCCGACTGTCTATAATTCAAAGTCACGCTTTTCTTCCCTTAAAGTATGGACCGACGACTAACCCAAGACTAGTATGTATAAGATTCATAGATGGTAATCATTTTGTATATTTGATATTTCGTGATTGGCGTCCATTGGCACATATTGTCTCACCTTGGAGAAGTTATCAAAATCTAATTTCTCAGTCATGAGAAGATATATTCATTTCAAGATTAGAATACTCCCACTTGTAAGAGAATGCACAAGATGAGATAGTCAATTTGGATGAGTAATAATTTTGAGTTATGCTAATCTTCATTAAAATTGGTATATTTAATACTAATTTTGAGGTATGAGATTAATTTTTTGGGGCTATTTAGCAGCTTGTTAAGATGACTATGAACAAGAATCAAATATAGTTTTGAAATACACCAACAAGTAGGTAAGATCTCACTTCATTACTCAGTTTTTTTCATTACGCGTATTTGCTCCGCGGGGCTTCGACATAGCCAAACCCGACCTAACTCTTTACTGGTTTCAAGATATCTCATAAGCATATATGTTAACCATGAACAGTTAAATCCACTATTAATAATAATATTTTTTGAGGAATATTTTCCTAATGAAAGATTTCTATCTACCTTCCTTTCTATCAACTAAACACGAAGATAACTACCTAAAATTATATTTTGATGCAACAACAACACTCAAGCATTATCCCACTATAGTGGGGTCAGCTATATGCTTAGTTGTCAAGGCGCGCGCCTGAGGCGCCGGGTGCACCGGGCGCAGCCCGTCACGCCTCAGCACGGCTGAGGCGTGCGATGTGCCTCAGGCGCGCCCGGGCCTTTCAAGGTATTTTTAAAAAAATTATATGGGCAAAAATTGAGCGAATTGGGCGCACCGAGGGCAAAAATTGAGCGAATTGGGCGCCCAATTCGCTGAAATTGAGCGAATTGTGCGCCCAATTCGCTGAAATTGTGCGAATTGGGCGCCCAATTCACTCAATTCCTTTTCCCCCCATTTTTGCGCCTCACGTGCCTCAGGTGCGCGCCTGCGCCTTGCGCCTATGCTCCATGGGCCCTTTGCGCCTCGGTGCGTCTTGCGCCTTTGATAACTTAGGCTATATGGATCCTTTGTCTCCATTGTGCCATATCTTTAATCATAATCTAACTAATGCCAAAGTACATCATGTCTTTCCTTTTAGTTTCATTCTATGTCTTTATTGGTCTACCCCTCATCCGTTTAACATGTCTAATGATTAAACTCTCACAACGCTTAGCAAGTGCCTCTAATGGTCTCCTTTGTCTGTGTCCGAACCATCTTAGTCGAGCTTATCGCATCTTCTATACAATTGGCGCCACTCCTGTCTTATCCTTGATACATTCATTCCTAATTTTATCTAGTATCGTGTGTTCACACATCCACCTAACTGACCTAAGTATTCTCATTTTTGCAACTCACATTTTATGCTCATGTACATAATTTACAACACAACACTCAAAACCATAGAGCATTGCTGGTCTAATTGCAGTACGGTAAAACTTGTCTTTAAGTTGTAATAGTATTTTACGATCTCATAAGACCCTTGACGTGCCTTTCCATTTCAACCAACTTGCTTGGATTCTATGTATCACATCTTTATTTACACCTCCATTTTCTTGAACTATCAATCCAAGATATTTATAGCACTCACCGCGGGAAATATCTTGGTCATCCAACTTAATATTGAAATCATCCGTTCTTCTTGCACTGCTAAAATTAAACTCTATATATTCCGTCTTTACCCCGCTCAACCTAAAATTCTCCTTTTTTGAAGTGTCTCGCCAAAATTCAAGTTTCGCGTTTACACTCGCGCGTCTCGTCGACCAAAACAATATCATCCGCAAACAAAAAACACCAAGGTATTTCTTGTTGGATATTTATGGTGAGCTCTTGTAAGATAATGACTTAAAGCTGACCCGCGATTAATTCCCAGAACAATTGATGCAGCCAACGTCGTATCGTTTATTTTATTATTGCACCCGTTATTTTTGTAGCGTATGTCTTGGCGCGTTTGGTTTTGTTGTGTTGAGTTGTACGCGCATGCTATTAGCGTTTTGTGTAATGTTTTGTCGCACATGTTGTTCGCACATTTCTTTTGTTTGGCTCGTTGGTGTGAACGACCAACGAAACCCTGAATGCATAGGTTCGGTATTTTAGGAGATAAGTTAGTGTAGGGCAAACTTTAAAAATTGCCTATTTTCATTAGATATTTACGCTTTAAAATCAGCCCACTTCCAAAGGCCCATTTCTCCTAAAAGAATAAATTCCTAGGTTATTCAGAATGGCTGCCTATTGCAATTTTGCCCTAACCCCCTGCTATATAAACAAGCCCTCCCCTCCCATCGAAGACGGCTGGAATTGAACTGAACGAGACTTGTTGTCTCCGTTTGGTTCTCTCCATCGCCGCTGCCCGTTACCCCCTCTTTCCGCACCCCAGTCGCTGGTAAGTCCCAAAATCACCGCGTCCTCTGACTGCTTACCTCTCCCTCTGCCTGCGGCTTGCATCCTCGACGGAAAGCATCCAGACCCCGCGCCTTCCTGCGCTTCTTTTCTCCGACGAGACCCTGTGTGGCCCTCGACAAGCGCCGACGAGCGCGCCAGATCCCCTTCCGCGCTCCGAAAATCCCTGCTACGCCGTCTCCGACTATTGTCAAAGAGTCTCCGACATTTTCCCTTTCCAGATGACATCTCTCTCTGCTCCAGCACCATCAGCTACCTTCTCTAGCTCCACTCCCGCAGCGCCTTCAGCCAACCACCTATTTTCCGGCAACCTCCAAGCAGCCCGAATCTTTCAGCTCCATCCTTGGAGTCCAAAGCATAGTCGTGGGCTACGACCTCCTTCCTCCACAGTCCAGGAGCTTTGCCAGCCAGTGCCTCTCTCCTAGGGCATACCTCTCCATTCTCCCACTCTCAATCCAAGGTTTATTTTGTTGTGCCAACATTTAAAATGAACGGTTAATTATTTAGAGCTTGCCCGACTTAGTTTTATCTCCTAATATCGTTCGTTCATATCCGTGATTGTCAGTTTCTTGAATGCTATGCCTGCGGAATCATGATTTCGTAACTTTAATATGCACGTGCGATAGTCTTACATTTGCGAGCGACGCTTAGGTTGTTTAACCGTTTAAAAATAACCCGTAAAATCTCCTCGTGCCAAATTATTTTAAAAGATCACTCTTTTATATTTTTAAAACTATAACCCAAGATTTTAGATCACATCAGTTTGGTGTGGTTGCTGAGATATCTCACTCCTATCGTGGGATAGCCGAGCGGCGGTCGTTGTCCAAAATTTCAAAATTTAAGAGTTTTTAAACTTATCCATGGATTCAAGAGTCAGACACATAGAGGGAAGTTTAGGATACATGAGTAAACGTATGGACGAACTTATTACCACTGTTGCCATACTCTCCATCTCCGTGAAAGATTCGAATTAGGCCATGTTAGGGTTACGCACCTCGGTCAACAACTTGGAAACACATTATCACTTAGGGGGTCCTCCTGCACAGCCCCCTACGCCTTCACCACCAGAACCCCAAACCAACACATCACGAAAACGGGCATCCGCTTAGGTGGGATGCAGTTATTAAGTTAGATGTTGGGAATTTTGAGGGCACACTAAAGCCTGAGGTGTGTCTTGATTGGTGCGACCGACTAGAGTGATTCCTTAGCTGGAAACGCACACCTACCCACCACCAAGTGGAGTATGATACGTTGAAGCCGAAGGGCCCCACACTCACATGGTGGGGGCAGGTCGAGTGGATGCGGTACACTATGGGACAACCGACTATCACTACTTGGGTTGAGTTTAAAGCTCAACTCAAGAGGAGGTATGTCCCTGCTGATTTCATGCAGACCTTGTATCGTAGGTATTACAGCCTACGACAAGACAAGCAAACCATCGACGAGTACACGAACGAGTTCCTTGTCCTCCAGTCATGCTTAGATCTGAAGGAGGAAGACCACATGATTGTGGCCCATTATCTGAATGGACTACGGTACGTGATACGAGACCAGTTGGAGCTTCACGACTTCCGGGACCTGAGACCTCCAGCCGAGCACGTCGAACTGAGGCTCTCCAGAAGAGGACATCTGGTCAGAGGTCTACTGACGGACCTAGGTTACTGATGGGCCTACCTCGAGTACCACCACCTCTGCCTCCACATCTGGTACTTCTGATCCCCCTCCTCTCCTTACCATTACTGGGGCACCGACTCTTCACCCTGGCCCCACCCGGGGTAAGGACACCGTAGGATCCTGACCTAACACTGGAGTGTTTTGATGTTTCAAGTGTATGAAGTATGAGCACAAATATTTTGAGTGTCCGTGGCGCCAGTTCGTCACAGTGATTGATTCCACCACCGGGGGTAAATCTGAGTATGAGGTTGTTATGCCCTAACTAGGAGAGAAACTAAGAGAAGATGTAGAGGAAGCTAGAGAAAGAGATTAGGGTTAGGGTTGAGAGAAGAGGAAGAACCTGAATATATTCTTGCATGACATCCAAAGAGAGGGGTCCGGATATTTATACCCCCGGACCCAAGACCGGCCGGCCAAGGGGCCGGCCGGCCCAATGGGGCTGAACCCGGCGTGGTTCAGCCCCCCCCGAGCCATATATTTAAGAAGAGGGGGCTGAACCCATTGGTTCAGCCCCAATAACGCCACGTTCGTGCCGCCGCCGCTTGTAATGTTGTCCAAACAACCGAGCCTCGTCCGGGGGCGTAACATTCCCTGCCCCATCAAAAGTCAACTTGTCCCCAAGGTGATAGTCCGGGTAAAGCTCCTGGAACTCCAGTAAATCGACCCAAGTATTGTGCTCTGCCGAGAGATCCTTCCACTTAACCAATAGCTCTGGACAGTACGCCGTGCCACGGCGTTTCCACTTAACCAACAGAACATCCTCCGGAAGCGGGCGAAGCTCGCCACCACTAGTAGCCTCGGGCAACACGGGGAGGACCGGAACAGCAGGCCCCAACTTCCGCTTCAGCAAGGAGACATGAAAGGTAGGATGAATCCGGGAGCTCGCCGGTAAGGCTAAGGTATACGCCACCGGCCCGACACGCCGCGTGATCCGAAATGGTCCATAGTAGCGGGGTGCCAGTTTCTGATTTGTCCGCTGGGCCACCGACAACTGGCGATAAGGACGAAGTTTGAGGAAAACTTCATCCCCCACCTGAAACTCCCGCTCGGTACGATGACGATCGACCTGAATCTTCATACGATCCTGTGCTGCTCGAAGGTTCTCCCGTAGGGTGGTGAGAGTCCGATCACGATCACGGAGCGCCCGATCAACTGCTGCCACGGCCGTACTCCCGGGCTCATAACTGCTCAAGGTAGGAGGTGGACGCCCATAGACGACCTCAAACGGCGTGAGTTTACTGGCCGAGTGATAAGAAGTGTTGAAACAGTACTCCGCCCAATGTAGCCAACTAGTCCAGGTCCGCGGCTCATCCATGACAAAACAGCGAAGGTAAGTCTCGACGCCCCGATTTAAGACCTCGGTCTGGCCGTCAGTCTGGGGATGATGAGCCGTGCTGAAACGTAAGGAAGTCCCCTGCAAGCGGAATAGCTCTGTCCAAAATCGGCCTACGAAGGTCGGATCACGGTCGAAAATGATCGCGCGGGGAACACCATGCAAACGAACAACCTCCCGCACAAATAAGGTCGCAACAGACTCCGCGGTGTAGGGATGGCTCAGAGCAAGGAAGTGCCCATACTTGGACAACTTGTCCACCACTACCAAGATCACTGTTTTCCCCTGCGACTTAGGTAGCCCATCGATGAAGTCCATAGAAACCGTGTCCCAGATCTGATGTGGAATCTCCAAGGGAGTGAGGAGGCCGGCCGGAGAAGTAGTCTCATATTTTTGTCGTTGGCACACCTCACACGTCTGTACGAACTCCTGAATGTCGCGGCGCATGCCCTTCCAAAACACGTTGGCCCGAGCCCGCTGAAGGGTGCGAAGAACGCCGGCGTGGCCGCCTGTCGGCGACGAGTGAAACTCATGCATCATCACCGTGCGCCAAGCAGAATGAGCAGGAATGACCACCCGCCCGTGATAGAAGAGTCGGTCATTCTGTAAATGGTAGCCTGGAGCTGTCGCATGACCTTGCTGCAAGTCCTCCACAATAGCCCATAACTCGGGGTCGCGCTGCACCGCGTCTTGAATTTCATCCATCGACTCCAACTGCGGCCCGGAAATGTGTGCCAAACCCCCTTCGGGTAAGCGAGAGAGGGCGTCAGCCACCCGATTATCCTTCCCCCGTCGATATTCGATCGCATAATCATAGCCCAACAGCTTGGTGACCCACTTTTGTTGCAGGGGGGAAGAGATCCTTTGCTCCAAGAAATGCTTCAAACTCTGGTGATCGGTCCGGATCGTAAAATGACGCCCAAGGAGGTAGGGCCGCCAGAGAGACACCGCATGAATCACCGCCAGCATCTCCTTTTCATACACTGAGAGACCCAGAGTCCGGGGAGCCAAAGCCTTACTGTAAAAGGCGATCGGCCGCCCCTCCTGCATCAAAACCGCCCCCACACCCACGCCAGAAGCATCTGTCTCGACCACGAACCGTTTGGTAAAGTCCGGGAGTGCCAACACTGGAGTCGTCGTCATAGCTCGCTTGAGCGCCTGGAAGGCGGTCTCGGCCTCAGCGTGCCACTCAAAAGCATCCTTCTGTAGCAGCTGTGTAAGTGGCCTAGCAATCTTCCCGTAGTCCCGTACAAAGCGTCGGTAGTACCCAGTGAGACCTAAGAACCCCCGCAGTGCCCGAATGGTCAACGGTCGGGGCCACGACAGCATATTCTCGATCTTCCGTGGGTCTGCCTTCACCCCTTCAACAGAAACTAGATGCCCCAAATATTCCACCTCAGGTTGTCCGAAAGAACACTTAGACCGCTTAGCATATAACTGGTGTTGCCGAAGAGTAGAGAAGACCTAAGCCACATGAAGTAGATGATCCTCCCAAGTAGCACTGTAAATCAGGATGTCGTCAAAAAAAATCAGGACGAAGCGACGCAGGAAGGAACGGAAAATCTCATTCATATTGGCCTGAAAGGTAGACGGCCCCCCAGTCAATCCATTGGCCATCACTAAGAACTCATAGTGACCGTCATGAGTTCTGAAGGCAGTCTTATGCACATCCTCCTCTTTCATCAGGATCTGATAGTAGCCGAACCGCAGATCCAGCTTGGTGAACAGGGTCGCCCCATGCAACTCATCCAAGAGCTCCTCGATCACGGGAATCGGAAACTTGTCCTTCACAGTTACACTGTTCAAGGCCCGGTAGTCCACGCAAAAACGCCATGATCCGTCTTTCTTCTTAACCAAAATAATCGGTGCGGAAAAAGAACTGGTACTAGGCCGTATGATACCTGCATCAAGCATTTCCTTCACACTGCGTTCAATCTCGGCCTTCTGGATGTAGGGATACCTGTACGGGCGGATGTTGGGCGGTTCCGCCCCAGTATGTAACACAATCTGATGATCACGGAAACGTGACGGTGGAAGGGTACTCGGCTCCTGGAAGATGTCATCATACTCCTCTACAAGCGGCCGCAACTGATCTGGCACCTGTGTTAATCCCTCCTCGTCCGACCGCACCCCCAGCAGAATTGCCATCAAGCTACTAGACTCCTCCAGCTGCTGCAAACTGCGAAGGGAAATCTCCTTAACGGGAGACGATCTGAGCCCCGTCAAACAGAACTGTCGTCCGCCTTGCATGAATTCCATCGTCATCTGATCCCAATCAAAAGTAACCCGCCTCAGCTGCTGTAACCACTGCACTCCCAAAACCATGTCTGAGCCTCGGATCGGTAAGAGGTAGACGTCCGTGCACCCCACATATTCCTGCATCCGAAGCTCTACCGCCTTCAACATCCCTTGGCACTGTAACTTGCTGCCGTCTGCAACCATGACCTGAAAGGCTGCACCCGTGTCGATCTGTTGCCCCACCTTCCTTGCTACATCAGGATGAATAAAGTTGTGGGTGCTCCCACTGTCGACCAAAATCGTCACCCTCTCACGCCGAACCCGTCCAACCAACCGCATCGTAAGCGGGGGGGGGGGGGGGGGATTGCATCCCTCCATGGCATGTAGGGAAACGCCCAACTCCATCAGGTCTAGGTCTCCCCCAAACTCCACCTCCTCCTCTGGTAATACGTCCTCCTCGAGCTGCTCCTCCTGCTGCAACATGAAAACCTGGACCTTCTGGCACTTGTGACCGGGGACGAACTTCTCATCACAATTAAAGCATAAACCCTTCTCCTTCCGGGCCGCCAACTCGCTCCAAGACAACCGAGTCACCGTTGGCTTGGTACCCGTGGGGGGCTCCCGTCGTGCTGCCATCGTCGGGCCCAAAGCTGGTCTACTCGTGTTACGTGCCCGTTGCCTGTTGAACCTCTCCTCCTGAATACGTGCCAACGTAATGGCATGGTTCAAGGAACGGGGCATGAGTGCCTGAACCTCATCCCGAATATGCTCCTTAAGACCGGATATAAAACAGCTGTAAAGCGTCCTCTCTGGCCACTGAACCCGATTCGCCAACTTCTCGAACTCGGTCCGATACTCCATAACCGACCCCTTCTGACGAAGCTTCTGAAGGAGTGCCTCAAAGTTCTCATACTCCAGTGGCCCAAACCGGGCCGTAAATCCATCCACGAACTCCCCCCAAGGCACGTACTCCCGTCCCCGCAAGAACCACTGTGTCCATTGGAAGGCATCATCCTTCAGATGGAAGGACGCTAGCTGCACCCACTGGCCTTCAGGCACCTCCTGGTACTGGAAGAATAATTCGGCCTTGTGAATCCATTCCAGGGCGTCGCCGCCCTCGAACTCTGGAAAGTACATACGCGTTAACCCGGGGGTCAACCGTTGTGCTCCTGGACCTCCGTCCCTCCTTGCGTGTTCCCCATGCTCAAAACCCCCGTACCCGTGCGGCTGTCCCGCTCCCCAAGGCGGAGGCTGCGGGTGCTGCGGCTGGCCGCCCCACCCTGGGCCAAATCCGACCCCTCCTGGTGGCCCAAACCCGCGTGGAGGAGGAAGGAGCCCCCCCTTTGCTGTCCCACCATGTCGGGTGGCCGCCGGAGCCCCAAAAGCTCCTCCCCGCCTCGGCGCCACTCTTCCGGGGCCGATCCCAGTCCTCCGAAGCCTGCTGCAGTGAATCCGGGCGGAAACAGCCCCGCCGGACCCCCGTAACCCGCTCCCGAAGCCGCAGGAGCCCCGTATCCCGCCGATCCCGTGCCGCCGACCCCTCCGTGCCACGCCGCGCCGGCCGGAGCCCCTCCCGCAGGCCGCACGCCCCCGACGCCTTCCGCAGCCCGCGCAGAGACGGAGCCGGCTGGATCGGCTCCCGATCCGGCCGAATCCTCGTTGGCCGGGCCTTTCCCCTTCAGTAGGGTCTTCAACTCCTCCAAACGGGTCTCCAGACGCACTTCCAACGCCGCCATGGAATCGGTGAGGCCAACAACATTCTCCTCTAGGGTTTCAATCCGCGAGGATTCCTCTTGATTGCGAGTATTCACCATTGCCGCGAGAATCGACTCCTCTGATACCAATTGTTATGCCCTAACTAGGAGAGAAACTAAGAGAAGATGTAGAGGAAGCTAGAGAAAGAGATTAGGGTTAGGGTTGAGAGAAGAGGAAGAACCTGAATATATTCTTGCATGACATCCAAAGAGAGGGGTCCGGATATTTATACCCCCGGACCCAAGACCGGCCGGCCAAGGGGGCCGGCCGGCCCAATGGGGCTGAACCCGGCGTGGTTCAGCCCCCCCGAGCCATATATTTAAGAAGAGGGGGCTGAACCCATTGGTTCAGCCCCAATAACGCCACGTCCGTGCCGCCGCCGCTTGTAATGTTGTCCAAACAACCGAGCCTCGTCCGGGGCGTAACAGAGGTCTTCCTTAGTGAACCCCAGCCCGAGCCCCTGCCCGAGGCTGATAGCGTCATCGAGGTCGAGGGCGAGCAAGCAGAGCACTTAGTCTGTGTTCTCCACTCTAGTTTGGTTTCCTCTAGCGAGACCACTGAGTTTGATTCTCGGAGGAAAGAAATTTTCCGCACTGCCGCCCGCATTCAGGATCTCTTTTGTTCCATTATTATTGATAGCGGAAGTATGGAAAACTATGTCTCAGTGCATGGTAGAAACGTTAGGCCTCATGACACTCCCCTTAGAGCATTCGTACCTCTTATCTGGGGTTAGTAGTCTGTTGACTATACTCATTACTCATCATTGTCAGGTAGAGTTCTCTATCCGGGACGTAAATCGTGATTCAGTGTTATGTGATGTCGCCCCAATCGATGTTTGCCACATACTTCTAGGACAACTATGACAGTATGACCGACATGTTCTGCATGATGGTGTGAGGAACTCCCATTCATTCGATCACCATGGACGCAAGATTGTTCTTCTCCCCCAGAAGAATGGTCCCGTTCCTAGGGAAACTAGGAGGGCCTCACTAGCATCTGTTTCGCTATCCTTAGCTGCCACAACACCACTCCTGTTTAGTACTACGCTTCGGCCTGGGCCCCCGCTCCAGGAAGTTGCGCTGATTCTCGGGAGTCATCCATCTTTGGTGCTCTGGAAGCACCACCTTTTATTGACTTTGTCTTTGATGAGCACGCGTTTAGCCCCCATGACGTTCCTTTGGTTCTAGGCGAGTATGTTGAGCCGCACCTCCACTATAGTTTGTTGTCGGAGATTTTCAGGTCGGGTCGTACTAGGAGAGTTGAGACGACCCGTATACCTTACACCCCTCATCGGGACACCCATTTACATGGATTCTTGTGGGAGATCTTCGACGATAAAATTGGGGTCTGTTTAAAATTTTGCGACTCGAGTGGAACTTCATCGGGTGAAATCAAAGCGATAATCGATCTGGGTCTTGCGGACGTTCGTAGGAATCTATCGAGCGAGCGTACGATGCATAATGAGTTACTGATTCAACGAGCTGATTCTACTTGCTTCCCGTTCTCCCTCCTGCCACATGTTTTCCCCACACACTGCCTCTGTCATCCTCTGAAAGCTCTAATAATTACAGTTTATTTAAACATTTGACATGAAATTTTGACTAATGGATTGCGAGTTTTTGGGGATGAGAGGTTACTTCCAGGTTTTGGGTCGCAGTGACAGCATTAACAGGACAACCATGCAGCATTTTCTCTGATCGATAGTTCGATTTCCTAGTTGCAGGTTACATTGAGTCTCGTCGGGGTCGTGCTCTTTCAACCCCGGGAGAATTGATGCAACCCGCATCGCATCGTTTATTTTATTATTGCACCAATTATTTTTGTAGCGCATGCATGTCTTGGCGTGTTTGATTTTATTTTGTTGTGTTGAGTTGTACGCACATGTTATTAGTGCTTTTGTGTAATGTTTTGTCGCGCATTTCTTTTGTTTGGTTCGTTGGTGTGACTGGCCAACGAGACCCTAAATGTATAGGTCTCGTATTTTAAGAGATAAGTTAGTTTAGGGCAAACTTTAAAAATTACCTATTTTCATTAGATATTTACGCTTTAAAATCAGCCCACTTCCAAAGGCCCATTTTTCCTAAAAGAATAAATTCCTATGTTATTAACAATGGTCGCCTATTGCAATTTTGCCCTAACCCCCTGCTATATAAACCAGCCCTCCCCTCCCATCGATGTCGGCTTGAATTGAACTGAACGAGACTTGTTGTCTTCGTTTGGTTCTCCCCAGTGCCGCCGCCCGTTACCCCCTCTTCCCGCACCCCAGTCGTCGGTAAGTCACAAAACCACCGCCTCCTCCGACTGCGTACCTCTCCCTCTGCATGCGGCTTGCATCCCCGACAAAAAGCATCTAGCCCCGTGCCTTCCTGCGCTTCTTTTCTTTGACAAGACCTTGTGCGACCCTCAACAAGCACCGACGAGTGCGCCAGATCCCCTTTCGGGCTTCGACAACCCCTGCTACACCGTCTCCGGCTATTGTCCGAGAGTCTCCGACATTTTCCCCTTCCAGACGACATCTCTCTCTGCTCCAGCACCTCAGACTACCTTCACGAGCTCCACTCCCGCAGTGCCTCTGGCCAGCCACTTGTTTTCCGGCAACCTCCAGGCTGCCCGACCTTTATAGCTCCATCCTTGGAGTCCAGAGCATAGTCGTGGGCTACGACCTCCTTCCTACATTGTTCAGGAGCCTTGCCAGCCACTGCCTCTCTCCTAGGGTATACCTCTCCATTCTCCCACTCTCAATCCAAAGTTTATTTTGTTGTGCCAATATTTAAAATGAATGGTTAATTATTTAGAGCTTGCCTGACTTAGTCTTACCTCTTAAATATTGTTCATTTCATATCCTTGGTTGCCAGTTTCTTGAATGCTATGTCTGTGGAATCGTGATTTCGTAAATTTAATATGCACGTGCGATAGTCTTACGTTCGCGAGCGACACTTAGGTTGTTTAACCGTTTAAAAGAGCCCGTGAAATCCCCTCGCGCCAAATTATTTTTAAAATCACTCTTTTATATTTTAAAACTACAACCCTAGATTTTAGATCACATCAACGATAAAAATCTCATTTATGTTGGTGTCAGACCTTAATGCCGCGTGAAGGAGGAAAATTAGGAATCGAGATCCTCTCCATTTGGGACCCCAAATGGAGTTCCATTTCATGTGAGGATTGATTACCAATTTATCTAAATGTGCATAATTTTTTGATTAAAGGAAAAATATAAAATGATGGGTTTAGGTACCCTGTCAGATCAATCGCAAATTAATCTGGACTGTGAAATGGATACTATCCATTTGGATTCAAATGTAGAGGATCTTGATACGAAAGTTAGGTGAAGGTAAGCCATCACTTCAGCTAGTGCATACTGCCTCTGGCAACACTCTTCACCAATAGCTGGAGAGAAGAGGAGAGTAAGGAGAAATAAGTAAGAAAAGGGGAATATTTAGGGTAAGACCTTATGAGCAGAACACTTCTCTGTTACCAATATCCTCTCAATCTCTCGGTCTTCACCCGCTCCCCGCTCTCCATATGGACGCTCTCAAGCTCTCGGACTATCCTTCTTTCCCTCTCGCTCACTCCTCCTTTATCAATGACTACATCTATGTTTCTCACCCATCAGATGCCACTCGCTCCATTTTTTACTATCTCCAGCTCCGCTCAATAACTCCAAATGAAACAATGAAAACTAGCAGTGAAATCTTTGTAGTTAAAGTGACAATGACAGTCACCGACACAGGAGGAAGTGGAGGTGCAGACAAGGAAAAAAATCAACTTTCTTTATCAATGCTATTAGACAGGAGCCTTTTTGGATTATGGATCTTTGACCTGGAAAATGAAATTGACTGGTTATGGTCATTAAGATGCGTCGGGGAAAGCTGATCGACATTGGGAATAGGTGTGGGCGGCTGACGATGGGAGTAGAAGCTAAGACAGAATGTTCAATCCGGCAGTTCTGTGGGACACGCCACTGGTAGCAGATCGTGGGCTAAACCTGGGCGGAAGCTTTAAGGTCAGAGTGTTTAGAATGAAAATGCAGGTGCAATAATGATAATATAAGAGCACTTGTCAAGTAGATAAAAGATCATTGAGAAAGAATCAAAAGGTGATCTAAAGTCACACTGTGATTAAACACTAAATTAGGTTAGAGGAGAGCACAAAGTATGAGAACTTCAATATCTTGATCAATTAGGAGTACTTTGGTAAAGTAAACTCAAAGATCAAAAATCACTTAAGAAAATAATGTACAACCATAATATGAAGCTATGGAGGTCCACAAGATGACAGAGACAATAAGTACATGTAAAAGCAAATAGATCACTAAGTGAATAGGCTAATGCAAGCCTGTGCACAAAGTAAGATTTCATTAATGGTACGAGATGAAAATGCTCGTATCTTAATGAATAGTTTATGAGTTATGATTGCAATATATCAATGGAAAGTTTTTTAATGAGCTAGTAAAAATGATTTTCAGAGTACAGTTACAGCTTAAAATAAATAATTATTCATTGCTTTAGTATTAGTGCACAATTGAATTAACTCCCAAACACTTAGCTTCTGGGGACTTGGTGTAGGAATTCCAGGCTGTGAAGGCTCTATTTATTGCTAAATGGAAGAGAGTGGAAACCGAAAAATTGAACTTGGGCTAATGCGAAATGGTATGGAGGTGGAGCTCTAGTTTTGAAGCCCTTTAGTGTCAACTTACCATTGGGGAGACTATCCTCTGAAATGACTACAATGGTAGCTTCATGGTTCCCAAGGAGGCTACAAATGGTTTGTTGTTGGCTAGGTTGTAACTCGTTGGAAGCTTCACTTTAGGTGGAGATGAAAGCATGAAGATACTATTGTCGGAGTTACGGGTGTCTAGGCGGAATGTGATCGGAGTGGAGAGCTACCACAATATCAAAGATTTAGGAAATCAATTATTACTTACTTCATAGTTCATTCCAATATCTCATGCATTTAAATTGGCTTACATGGCACTAACCGACTATTAATGCCTATCTTACCAACTAACAACCCCCAACGTTCAACTACCATCTACACATTATTAGCATGGAGAGAAAATATGAAAGATCTACAATGACAAATGGAGTTCAACACTCGCAACGACTCATAACATAAAAAAACTTATAATGTCAACTGGCGCAATGTTCCATAATGTCACTGCCCTTTTCCAAAATGAGCTTGCCCTCAAGCTCAGAGGGCGTTGGCTTCTTTGCCATCTTACTTGATTCTATCATCGCTTGTGTCATCCAACTCTATCATAAAAGCCTTTTATAACGATGTCCTCAAGTATAGGTGTCACCACAATTATAACATAACACTTTTGATCGACGTTCCACCATCTCTGCGTGTGATAATCACCATATATGTGGGGGTTGGATACCTTCCGATTTACATACTCGATTCCCCTTGACCACGCTTAGGGTGAAATAGCTGTCTAAATCCATGACTAATTGATGTTTACAAATCTTGCCCAAACTCGTAGCAGTAACTAAGTTTGGTGAATTTTTAAACTCGATATCTAACCGCAGTCATGCATGAAGTCCTACCGTGAAGACTACAAACTAATACTCCGTATAGATCGACGTTGCACGGGCTAGGAGAACTTGAAATCTCTCAATATAATTGTTGTCAGACCTTATTTGTTGCAATGATATTAGTTCCCCTCAAGGTTGCATATGTCGGATGTCGGGGACACGTCGGTTTGGGTTTTCATGTCGGTTTTTTATATATCGGGGGATATATCGGGGATATTTCATATATCTGGTTTTAATATTTAATTAATTATATATTTAATTTAATGTTATTTTTTATACATATCACAATGCCTATTTTGCAACCTATTGAAATTCTAAACATTAAAAGCTATATGTAACATTTACCATACATTTTTATGAGATCAAATTTTTAAAATTAAATTTCAAACGTACCTCAATCTTGATCGCTCATAGACTCATCAGTTGTATACTAGTGTTGACATTTAGCAGTAAGACAACTAAAATGAAAGGCATCCACATTTTATTTATCCCCAACTATCATTCAAACCATCAAACCATCAAACCATCAAACCATCAAACCATCAAACTATCCAACAAAGCATCCATATTTTATTTATCAAAATTTACAAAGGATCTCACTTTTTTTATCAAAAGACACTTAGCAGTAAGACAACTAAAATGAAGTTGGGTATACTTGCATCATTGATTGCAAAAATGAAGTTGAATAAATAACTAGCAGTAGGGGTATTTAAAATCATTTGTTGACAAAGAAACAATTCAACAGGAAAATCTAAACTCCCAAATCAATAAAACAACATCATTTTAGTATAGACACTGAAATTAGTAGTATAGGGCACTGAAATTAGCCTTGCCTATAAACAACTCATTAGTATAAACAACTCATTAGCTTTGCATATAAATAACTCATTAGTATAAACAACTCATTAGTATAGGCACTGAAATTAGTATAAACACTCATTAGCAACATCATTTTAGTATAGGCACTGAAATTAGTAGTATAGGGCACTGAAATTAGTATAAGCAACTCATTACCAACATCATTTTAGTATAGACACTGAAATTAGTAGTATAGACACTGAAATTAGTAGTATAGGGCACTGAAATTAGTATAAGCAACTCATTACCACCAACATCATTTTAGTATAAACACTGAAATTAGTAGTATAGGGCACTGAATAACTCAGTAGTATAGGCATATTAGAAATTAGAATGCACCAGAGAGAGGGAGGGGGGAGGTAGGGAGAAGAATGCACCCGTAGGTATAGACAGCAGTCAGTCACGCAACCAGTGTCGAGAGAGCCCGAGAGAGGAAGAGAGCCCCGAGAATCAGAGAACCAGAGAGCACCAGCGAGAAGGGAGAAGAAAGCACCAGAGAGAGAGTGCCGACAGCGCGTGAGAGAGGGAGAGCACCAACAAGCTAGAGAGCACCGGAGAATCAGAGAACCAGAGAGCATCAGCGAGAAGGGAGAAGAAAGCACCAGAGAGAGTGCCGACAACGCGCGAGAGAGGGAGAGCACCAACAAGCTAGAGAGCACCGGAGAATCAGAGAACCAGAGAGCACCAGCGAGAAGGGAGAAGAAATAACCAGAGAGACAGTGTCGCCGACGCGCGCGAGAGAGCTAGGGCAGGAGCGACAGGGAGAGCTAAGGCAGAGCGACGGGGAGAGCTAGGGCAGAGCGGGATGAAGTGAAATGAGCGGGGATGAAATTAGATGAGAAGGTTTAGGGTCGTTTAATAAATAAAAATAAAATAAAATAACGCCCGATATCTGGCGTTATTTGGTGCCGACATGTCGGCCCGCTATTTTCAAAACGCCATTACAAGAACTTGTGCCGGTTTTGTGTCGTTTTTTCTCCCAGCCTTCATGTCGGCCGACATGTCGGACATGTCGGCCGATATCCACAACACTGGTTCCCCTAGAGGATTGCTTCGTAGTGGGATATTGAAGTGCATGTTGCAATTTTTTTAAAATTATTTACAATTCAGTTATGGGCTTTGCAACTTGTTATTATTGAATCTTATTATGTTTCTTCTTTATGTTTTATTATTAAGTGTCAGTGACTTATTACGTATGCCTCTTGTATCTCTTATTTAAAGGCTCCTTGGGCTAGTGGACTTGTATGCCAAAGAGTTTATTCTATATCCTAGTCCCCTTGATGAGATTGTGGTAGTTCTCTCCTCTTGAGTTCACCCCGCCTAGGCAGTTATTGTTCCGGCTCCATTGTTTCCCTCATTGTCATCATACCCTCCTCCGACCATCCTTCGACGCCTCTACCGACGTAATGGGCTAGGCCCATAACAACTTGGTATCAGATCCCATCATCCTCCTTCCTACTTCCTCCAAGGCCATTGCTGAAGCAATTTTGTCCCACTGTCATCTTCAACAACGTATTCCTCGGTGACCGCCTTCAAAACCCTATCAGTAGAAGCCTCCGTGCATTCTTCCTCAGGCGCGGGGGGTTCGCCACACCCAAAGGCCTTCTCACGGCCATATCACACAAAGTCGAATTATTCTCGCAGCTTCTCCCCCGTCCACAGTTGCACCTTCATCCTCGATCTACAACACCACCACTCCCACGGATCCTTCAATGACGACCCCACCCATGATGCCCCACCACATCCCCATATATGCCCCAAGTCCTTCCATTTACAGTCAACCCTTATAAATTCCAAACACCAAATACAGAGAAATCAACCATTCCACTTGAACTCTCCCGGTTATACAGGCAAAATTCCATGTCCTTGTCTAGCTGTTTGTTTAATCTGAGTTTACCAACTGCAATTGTAAAACTCCGTCCATATGGTTCTGTTCGAGCTGGAGCAGCGGGGTCCAGCGTGAGTTCTCTCCGTCTCCCTTCCAATTGGTCGAAAATAAAGACCTCGCCATTAATCTTGCCCAGCCTGATAGGGTTTTACATCTTCTTCCGCCTTCCTCACTCGAGGAACCCTCGCCCGCCAGCCCTAACCCCAACCTCTTCGACGACCGTATCCCGTCGATCCTTTTCCCGGCGATCTCGATTCTCTCGCAGTCGCCTGCTGTAAGCTGCAAACAACCGCTGAAATCCAGCCTCTTCTCCTTCCTGGGCGTTCTCTTTGCGCTGCAAGCCACCTCAGCCGCAAGTCCGGATATGGCAAAAAAAAAACAGATCTTTCTTATTACTTTTTGTTCTTGCCATGGTGACTGATCTCAATGAATAATGTGTTTGCCATGGGGATTGATCTACTTTTGTGTTAGATATGGTGACTGATCCCAATGAATACGTTGCTAAGAAATTGTACAGATATGCTGTTTTTTGCCCTACTTTTTTGTGTGCTTGCCTATAATGTTAGGAATTTTGTGTCCATTAGTGATGCAACTTAGGTCGCATCCGGCGATATGTTTTAGCATTCTCATTTTTTGTTTTTTATTTCCGCATTGTATCATTATGTATGTTGTTTTGTATTCACATGCGTATGTTTCATGTTTGCAGACGGCTTATTGGATTGACCGAACAACAAGACTATGAATAAAGTGGGCTAGTAATTTAGGATAATTTAGGAGAGTAAGGCAAGCTTATGTTATTTATGCTACAAATAAAATTTAAAAAGGAAGTTTGTAAAGGAGAATAATGTTAGTAAAACCAAAATGATTCTTCCTTGCACAGTTTATGAGAGAAAAGGAAAATAATATTTGGAAAATTGTAAGTTGCCAAAATAAAATCAATTGCTAAGTTCTGTTATAAAAGGCCCAAAAGAAGGGGGGAGGCCAATTAACCAGAGAACGAAACTCTTTAGTTCCGTTGTCTCCGGCAGTCGAAACTGCACACTGTTCGCTCTCGCAAGCCCTCAAAAGACAACCTTGCCCTTCCAAATTGACGACGATGTCCAGAGGAACCACCAATGTTGATGTCGCCTCGGTCTATCGTCGGCGCTGCTGACACCTGTTCCATTGTCGTCTTCGTTCCCGTATTCGGCCCATGTCGACATCGACACCCCCTCCAGGGGACTGTTCAATCAATGCAAGTCACTGCGCACCTCTGTAGACCCCTATGCCCTCTATTTCCATGGATTTATTTGATTTTCTCGCCTCCTGCTACACCAACAGCTATTCTAATCCATTGTCTGCTTGTGTGAGCTGATCCTTGCACTGTTGCAGCTGGTATTTGATTTGTAAAATCCACTTAATCTCTCACTTAAGAATTATTAAGATATTGTATTTGATTCTCTTAAATAGTCTTGAGCTTGACCAAATCTCCTTAACTATTCACAATTATCGTTATTTATCATAACTTATTTTGTGCACTTTATGCCCGTGGAATTATTGTACCTTGTTAAGATTCAAGCCGAGAGCATAAGGGAATTGTCACACCCGTCTCAACAAAAGTCAGAGTACGCTTCAGGCGGACCGTGATGCCACAGGCATGGGCGAAAAGAAAACCATGTCTGCTAAGACGGATGCAGAGAATATTGATAATTAGTTTTAAAATAGTTAAATTGGAGAAAATAGTTTAATTTTTATGCCGAAACTTTTAGAGTTAAAAACAGTGAGAATTTTAAATGCACATGTATTTTGTAAAATTCATGTTTTTTAGGAAATTGTTACAGATTTCATGCAATTATGATTAAAAAAAGGGATGAACATGCAAATGATGCTAAGTTCTAGTACGTATAATATTTATCCTAGCAGTTGTCCATGATTTACTGATCATATTTATTACATAAAGAAACGTCTGACAGTAAAAGAAATGAAACATAAACATAGAACCTAACACTGTGGGAAGATCAATCTCTGAAAACAGAAGCTTGACGCAAAACGGGCTCAGGAACCTGGCAGCACAGCACGAACGCTAAGACAATTTCAAAACAAAAAGAAAAAGCCTCAGAACATAAAAATAATCAGGTGAGCAAAGTAAAGTGCAGAACAGTAAAAAAAATATACAAGTACCATTTTTCATGAAGCGATGCTACCAAAACAGACAAGTAAAAGAGTCAACAGAAATATCTAAAATCAAGAGACTACTGTAGAGGATAATATATATTTGCTCATACAATACCATAAGTAGCAAATATTGAAATGTGTTGGGGTCAGTAGGAAATTATCACTACACTAACATATGCATGATTCGATATATAACTAGATCAAGAGAGGACTAAGAGATTTACCTCCCTCGGGAGTGAGGGGAGAAGAGACACCACGCAGAGACGAAGACTTGGCGGCGCTCGGCTAGGGGAAACCCTAAATCGGAGAGGGGTTCTTTCACGAACCGTCAATTGAAGCGACGAACGATGCCGAAAATCACAAATACCCAAAGGTTAGACGATTATGATAGGGGCAAAAATCATGAATCACAAATGTACGCAAATTGGGGCACAAATAAATCATTAGGGTTATAAAAAATCTGAATAAGGGTGATGGAGGAGGAATCTTACCCCAAAGGAAGTCAAATTCAGGCTCAAGGACGAGAGGGAACTAACCCTAGGCATTCTTCTCGAAAAGCTCGGCCAAGACGACGAGGAGAAGGGCTGATGTTACTGCCCTAGGAGAGGAGGCTGCCACGGCTTGGGGAGGAGAAGTTGTGGTCGGCCAAGGCAGAAGAGGTGGTTGTCGGCCACGGAAATTGCTGGCTTGGGCATAGGAGCTGTTGTCGGTTCAAGAAAGAGGAACTGGAGGCGTCGGCCACAGGGGAAGGAGGAGCCGGAGAAGGCGTCGGCGGGAGCAGGGAGTCGCGTCGGAGGCGGGATCTGGAGTGGGGCTTCGTGCGGGAGCAGCGACGGAAACGGGAGTCGGGCATTGAGCGGGATCGGGAGAAACCCTGGGCCGACAGATTAAATAGAGTGAGGGGGGGGGGGGTGCGGCTAGCTATATACAATCCTGCCATTATGATTTAATTTAAAACTTTCTTTTTGTTTTAAAACACGGGTTGTTACTGGTATTTCCTTCCTGAAATTTGGTTAATAATTTTAAAACAGTTATCTACTCTGAGATTGTGAGCGTAACGAACTGTGAGAGAATTCCCTCATTGTCGTCGCTGAGTTTGTAAACCGGAGTGCATCAGTTAGCCATGGTTGCTGTTGAAAGGCGGGGGCGTGGTGGCCATTAACCCGACCGAGCCAGACTGCAGTCCAAGCATGCCAACCAAATCTTTCCCGGGCTAACCCTCGTCGGGACTTTGACCACTGTTAAAATGGCTACGTTGTTGAGGCCGGGAATTGTACCCGGAACCTCCTTTATCAAGCCCTTAAGACAACTCAGTTGGGTATCAGGAGCTCTCTCAAGGCCTTGATAAAGGAGATTCCGGGTTTGATCCCGGCCTCAACAACCTACCCCTTTCAACAGTGGTCAAAGTCCCGACGAGGGTTAGCCCGCGGTGATTTGGTTGAGATGCTTGGACTGCAGTCCGGCTAGGTGACATGATTACCCGTTGGTCCCCACCTTTCAACAGTTGCAAATAATACAGATCCTTATAAAACAGATCCAATAAATAGATCTGCTGTGCCATGATATTTACAGATTTTGTGCAATCGCAACTTATTTGACTAAACAATTCGTGTAGATTTACTTTTTTATGCATTGATTAATTTTATTTTTTCTATTACTTTGCATGCATATGAGTTTATATAATTTGCATGTTATAAGAGATGAGACATCTCTCTTATCTTAATCTAGGAGTCAGCCTAGACTCCTAGTGATAAGAGAGCGGAACAAACATCAATTATATTTTGGCGATTCCCGTTGTTATGCGCCTCTTTTGGTTGTTTGTCAGAGAGCGACAGGCGGAGGATACAAGGGTGTTAACCTTAGAAAAAAAATGGCGGAGGAGATGAAAGAAGACAAACCTTAGAAGGGAGGGTGAGGGTGAGGAGAGAAAAAACCTTGAAGAGGGAGAGAGGAGGACCCAAGAAGGGAGAGTTGGAAGAACTTTCATTTCCTTTCTTAATTGATACCTTCATACAAGATCAGGGTCTATATATAATAAGATTCAGGGGCATACTTGTAAATATATCAAGATGTTCATAAATATTAAAATACATAAAATACTCTAATAAAGATTCAACATAATAAAAAACTTCATACAACATAATACTAATATAATAAGATAAATGACGGTGAACCTGTAACACCCGTCTTTCGAGTTCTTGTCGTAATCTTTCCTTCTTGTTTCTCGGTTCTTGTTTGTGTAATCCTTCTTGATTCATTTTGTGTCTTCTCTTAGGGCCCATTCGTTGGACGAAATTGGTGTACAACCAGTGTTCACCGAGTGGGTTCAACAAGGCAGAAGAGAGGCCCTCAATGCGAGCCAGCCCGCATCCGCTAGGCGGGCGTGCGAGCCAGGACAGCCGGCCTGCATCAGTTCAGCAGGCGGGCGAGCCCAGGGGGCAACCGACTCGCTTCTGCCACGCAGGAGGGCGAGCTGCGCGTGCCAGCTTGCCAGTCCGCGCTCGCCTAAGTGGCCATCCGACCAAGATTATCGGTCCGCCTCCATGTAAGGGGAAGGCGAGCCGCAGGAGCCCGGCTCGCACTCGCCTAAAAAAAGAGGCGAGCTGCGCGAGCCAAGACACGTCCGCCCAGTTGAGTAACGAGCTGATCTCGATTCCCTCCCATGAGTGGGGTGCAGATATCATATGGTTAATATAATTTGGTCTGCATTTAGATCCTCAGAATATCGGAGTTTTGCTGTTAGCAGGTCTCCTTTTGGCTGCATATAAACAGTTTAGAACAGCGGTGCTACGCTATTTGTAGGCCAGACTTGGAAAATTATAAATAGACTCAAGGGGGTACCTCAGAAGGCTAGCTTTTCAGTTTCCTAATTTCCAGATCTTCCTTGCGCTTTCTGAGGTGTCCTTAGCTCAACACAGGCTAAGGAGGGGAAACGCTTTAAGATCTTCCGGGTGTGTGGTGGGACCTCCGTGCTGGTGTCTTGGGTCAGTTTTGAGTTCTATGTTTTCGGTCAATCCAGCTTGCTAGGAGAAGTAAGCATGCGGTTACCCCTTCCCCAAGGGTTCGAACTCCACAAAAGCCGGTTTCCGGTTTCAACAATTGGAATTCAGTATTGGAATTGAATATTGATGAATATTGTAGAATAAAATATTGGTGACTAATTCAATTCCAGTGTTCACATAATAACAATATTAGTGAATATTGTGAATTTGATCAATTATTTTGTTCGTTTTCAATCTAAGAATTGGAAAAAATTATGAAGAAGCTAATATTTTTTCACATATATTATAAAAAATGTGCATCCAGACAAAAAAATACGCACCCAAAAAATAATACCTGCTTGGGCGACAAAACGCGCGCCCGACCGAAAAAAACGCGTGTCGGGGCGAAAAACGGGCCCTCGGGCGAAAAACGCGCGCCGGGCGAAAAACGCGCGCCCGGGCAAAAAACGCGCGCCCGGCGAAAAACGCGCGCCCGGGCGAAAAACGCGCGCCCGCGGCGACAAAACGCGCGCCCGGCGAAAAACGCGCGCCCGGGCGAAAAAACGCGCGCCCGGGCGACAAAACGCGCGCCCGGGCGCAAAACGCGTGCCCGGGCGAAAAACGCGCGCCGGGCGAAAAACGCGCGCCCGGGCGACAAAACGCGCGCCTGGGCGAAAAACGCGCGCCGGGCGAAAAAACGCGCGCCCGGGCGAAAAACGCGCGCCCGGGCGACAAAACACGCTCTCGGGCAAAAAACGCGCGCCCGGGTGAAAAACGTGTGCTCGCGCGGAAAAAACGTGTCTGATGGAATTGTCCAATTCATATATATAGATTGAAAATAATTGTATTTAGTTCAAATGAATTCATTAATTTCAATTCCAACATCAAGTGGTTGCATAAACGAACGAAAAA